>JAQFWX010000018.1:600000-907956 GCA_027605045.1 Phallus indusiatus | reverse complement strand
AGAAAAAAACGCGTGTTTTAGTTATTTGGAAGGAAATGTAGTGCGCAAAAATACTCACATAGTAGAAGACTGCCCGGCAGAAGGACCACTGAGTTCGAGTTGACGAGTAGGATCTACGCCCTCAAACACCCAGCCGGGGGAATCTGGTCCATTGGCATCGCTGCCTCTGAACCATGGCCGTATCCGAAAATAAAAAGCATGAGGATCGCAGGTTGAGCGAACGGACTTGAGAATCTCAGTTAATTCATCAACGACACATGCTAAGCGAGCCAGGGCTTTCGAGATGTGTTCTACGGCGTGACTAGGATCATCAGCTGCTCCTTCTTCTTCTTCTCGTCCTCCTCCTGCTGCTTCTTCTATATCATCCGCAAGGTCGCCACCGGATAAAGAGGGCGATGATGGTGATGAAGATGATGGCGAGAATGAGGAGGTCGGAGACAAGGACGATGCGGAGATGTTGTCGTAATCGAGAATGATACGGAGAGCTTCAACGCCGCGCAGTTCTATGCTAGCACAGCAATTGTAAAAGCTGCGTTCATCGTCAGATTGGGTGAAAAGAGTTATTGGCTCGATGTTTTCTGGGGAAAGGGGTTTCGAGGAGTCTTTCAGGGACCAGTTCCACAAGACGGTGTCAGCAAATGTCAGAATCGGCGCAATACCCAATTTGTCCGATACGGCCACCAGCGGAACGGCTAGAGATGCCGGAACGACCAAAGGATCCGGAGAAGCAGATGGCTGGATGGAGTGCATATAGAAATGGACAAGAAAGGTTAATACATGGTGGGCACGTTGGAGGTAAGGTACGTCGTCCAGGATGCAGTTGACGGATATAATTGGACCCTGAAACATATATAATATATATAATATATGATTAAAATGATATATTCAATATCATAATATATATATAAATATATGTGGAAAAAAGTGGGATTGAAAGAGTAAGGAATGCAGATCAAAAACAAATTATGCAAGGGGAAAGAACTGTACGTTTGCCAATCGCAATCGCCATAGTCGACTACTTTCGCGTTTCGAGTGTGCTTCTGGTGAAATGTCGTCACCGAGACTCAAGCTGGTCGGAGCGGATGAGAGAGCTTCTTCCCAGAGATCGAAGAGTTTTGGAAGTCGGGTTGGCGGAGGATGATTAGGCATAAAGCCTGTAATTGGGTGAATGTCGAAGGCATCCTGGTATGCAAATGAAGAGCTGGTGGAAGAAGATGAAGACGAAGAAGAAGCAGCAGCAGTAGTGGTAGTGGTAGTAGCAGCAGTAGCAGCGGTTGACGACTTCGATAGCGATAAACCGTCCAGGAGAGCTGGCGGTAAGATAGGCGAAAGCAGAGAATGGAGGAGACCGAGGGGTAGATTGACAAAAGACATGAGGGAGACGGGGAGACAGATACGACATCCGACACACGACACACGGCATACTTATAGCATTGCGCAAGGCTGATCATACGACGATAATTTTTTAGTTTAGGTAGGAAAGAAAAAAGAGTTTGCAGGAAACTGAAATCTTCAATCGGCGACAAGCAAAAGGGAAAAGACAAGTAAAATAAATAAAATGACGGATAAAATAATAATAATAAATTGAAATTACAATAATAGCCCGGGAGGAATCAAAAATAAAGAAGGGAAAAATAAATATAATATATATAATATCATGGGTAGTGTATAGGGAGCGTGCCACGATTTTCCATCGACTGGCAAGATAAACCCTAGTATGTATTGGAAAAGATGATGGGATGGGACCCCACGGACTTGCCCAATGATTGCATGATTGCGATGACGGCCCTGGCCTGACCCGAGGGGTTTTTTACCCAAAGACCTGTCAAACAAGTAGAATATTTGAATGGCCGCCCGTCAGGCTGGCAGCGTGTATATACAGTATATGGAATAGCATGTCATTGCAAAAATGTGCGTCATTCACATGGAATCTATGAGAATCTATTAGAGATTCGATGGACAAATGATTCGGCATGGGAAATGAAATGGAAATGAGATGAAAATGGGAACGAAACATAGCCAGCTTTGCAGAATTCAAATGTGAAATATATATGTATGTACATATGTACATACTATTCGCGCCAATGGCAATGGCTCACTGTTGCCGTGCTCATTCGGAAGAGCGCCAACAGCTGAGAACAGCAATGCCAATTTCGTTATGGGCCGAAACCCCGCATTGCGCTGACTCACTAGACGCACAAAGAGGAGAAGGCTGCTAAGGGATCATCCCAAATTGTATGACTGCATCAACACCCAAGACACCAACTGTATAGCACCGCATCATCGTTGCCAGCCAGAGCCTAGAGCCATGCCAGGCAATTCGATCGCTTGTCGTCGTTCTTCGCTGCGCACCATGCACTCACACCTCATTTCCAAAAAATCTATTTCCAGTCCCATCCGAAACAAACCAAATTTCAATAGTCCTGCAAATGATATAATTCATAAGTTGTTGCCCTTGTGTCTGTTTCTTGCTGCTTCCGCGGATCTTGTCCCGAAGTATATTGTGAATAATCGGACTTACGTCAGCTCTCACCGGCACTTTCAAAAAAAGTTTCCTTCACCTGGACTGAGAACATATGCACTAACGTTGCTCTCTCAACTGAGATTAAATAGTATTTTCCATTTTTTCCCGAAACAACCGGATTTCTTTTAAGGTTGGTTTTTTTTTGGTTTTTCAGAAAAATAATAAAAATAAGTAAAAGATCCCGCTGCATAAAGTTTCGCACCGTACGTAGCGGATGGTCTCGACTGCCGACAGATTTTGGCTAGTAGCAGCTACAACGAGCCTTGCTTGCTAACCAAAACCAAATTCCATGAGGCATTCACATTAACTTGTCTTCTCATCAATCGATCGCTTTGTACTGCTTTTCCAGAATGCCTGCAGTCTGCGCATGTGACCCAATTGCCATGGGGTCTGAGCGAGATCATCTCACTCTTGATCCTAGAGATGCGTACCTGTATTTATTTAGCTGCTCCAAGCTTTCTCATTTCTCTTTAGTAATCATTGACATCGATCACGCATGTCCGCTTTTCCAAGGACGATGACGAAGAACAAGGATAAAAAATCAGCTTATATATATTTATATACATACACATACACATATAAATGTACGCAAAGAGTTAACGAGAGTAAAAAGAAAACAAAAACAATATACGTCTTATTTATTATATATAGCCTTAGCTAACGGTAGCCAAAGATACCTTTTTTTATTTTGCGGTGAACATATAATAGACTGGCAAGGATGGGAACGAATCCGGGCTTTCTTATAAGCAGCTATCACATCACTGCTCATGGATGAGGAGAGTTTTATACAAGGGGGAGATGTTGTATGAGGAAAAAACGTGAACAATTGAAACGGTGAGACAGGAGCATTCACAGTTCCTAGAACCTGATATCAACTTGTTCTTCTGTTTTGTGCTTTTTTTGGATCTCAGGCGGAAGCATTAGCTGATACAAGATCTATCCGCTCAGTCGTAGCTGTCGAATTTTGACCAGGGCTTAAATAAAAATCCGTTCAAAATAAGACTAGATAAAATCCTGGCAACTTACCGGTCACTTCCGCCACGGTGCCAACTACCGTCCCCGTTTCGACGATCATCTCGGTCGTCTCTGCGACTCTCACGTCTTTCCTCACCTCGTCGATCATCCTCACGTCTGTAGGGAGGCGAACGACGTCTGTCATCAAAACGCCTATCTTCGTCATAGCGTTTGTCTTCGTATTTCCCCCCACCCTCTCTACGGTACGGTGACCTAGAACGCTCCCGACGAGGTGCATCCCGATACCGATCGTGTCGGTCATCTCTACGGTCGTATCGATCATCTCTGCTATAACGATCTTCCCGTCTGTAATCACCCCTCGCTAATAACCAATCAATCATACAGTCGCCGCGGAATCGACTTCTCCCATACGTACAGAATTCTCATCCGCCAGCGACACACGGACCGGGTGGCCTCGCAAGTCCTTGCCATCAAGAAGCTTGACAGCACTATCAGCGTCCTCTCGGGCAAGATATTCCAAAATCCTAGTTCAAATGCCACAAATTCAGATATACCCTCGTTACCGCGACGCCAAGAAGACTCACCCTTGACCTGGCGTATCCCGGTCGATATCCGCAAACGAAACGCTTCCGGCTTCTCGTCCAAAATCCTTAAGGTCCTGAGAGCGGGTTCAAGTACAATTAGGATCCAACCAATAGCCAGGGCCAAGGCGCGACAAGGAAGAGATAAAAGGAACACATCATTGCCTGGGTTTCCCGAAGCATTCGACCATGCCATGTTATATCCAACTAGGGGCCAAAGGACCACTCGCTCCGTTCAATAAGGAACGTCCCAGCAAACAGTGAATAGACGCCACACCGTCCTCACCCAAAAAGAAGGATTCAAGGGATTTAGGGTCGAGAAGAGCATACCTGCCAACTGGTGTCACGCGAAATTCCAGATACTATCAGGCGAGTTCCTTGCGGTCTTCTAGATCGTGGGGAGGATATCTACATCCCGAGTTTCAAGATATAAGAACGTTGTGCGAACGGAAAAATAAGGAGGGGAAAAACGTACCCGCGATCCTCGTACGGGTCTCTGGGTCTTGAGCGACCCTCTTTAGCATACTCCACGACGATATTACTACCAAGGAAGTTTTTGCCATTGAAATTGCCCACGACTTCTTCCGCGTCCTGAACATTAAAACATCAATCTCGTAGCCCAAACGAATAATTATTGAGAAGAAGAAAAAGTATACTCGGCTGTTTTCAAATTCGACAAAGCCGAAACCTAAAATTAGACAATATTTGCTCAGTATGTCCAAGAAGAATACATATGTATATATGAGAGCTTTGCACTCCAAAAACGCACCTGTCATAACACGACAGTCAACAATTCGACCATATCCTTCAAAGAATTTGGTGACATCCTCAGTGCGAGTGTCATGAGGAAGTCCTTTTATTATCTTAGTAAAGGTATTTTCCCTTCAAAAAAGGTATTTGACGTACTTCCAAGGTAAAGACGGCGCGTCATGGTGGTACGAGAAAGAAAGTTGCGGAGTCGGAACTTGAATTGTTGACGAACATCTAACCTGATAGGGGACCCCATGTACCCCTTTATCACATTTCTAGACGGTACAGTGGGAATTCAAAACGACGAGAACTATTATAATTGTATCGAACGAAGGGTACATCTTCATAGAGGCAGAAAAAGGAAAAATACATGAGTGGAATCATATCATTTCAATGCTGAGTCCAATTGATTGTGTTGATATCAATGCCTTCTTGCACCATCTCCCAGAGAGGACTATGGGAAAAGCATTAAGTTGAAAAGCACGTTTCTTGCCGGAGAACGATTTCCTACCTCATGTCCCTCAACCTTTGTACGGTTTGAGTGATTTTCTTTACAACATAATCTATCTCAGCTTCAGTAGTAAATCGGCCAATTCCAAATCGTAAGGACGAATGAGCTAAATCCTCGGCAGCGCCTTTTTGATTGACATTGTAGAAATAAACGAGTAGACACATAACGAACGAAGCACAACTTACCTAGTGCTCGGAGAACATAAGAAGGTTCTAAGGAAGCGGATGTACAAGCACTGCCTGAAGACAAGGCAACGTCTTTCAAAGCCATCAATAAGCTTTCACCCTATAAAACACAAAGTTATAAAAATTTGATGTGAGTGAAGATATCGTGTACTTACTTCGACGTATGCGAAGCTAAGATTGATACAACCAGGATAACCATTTGCATCGCCATTACGAATGACGTGCTCTACATTCCCATGAATACCCTTGAGAAGACGTTCAGCCAGTTGTTGGATTCTGGTATGATCTGCCTAAAAACAAAACATGTGAGCGGGAATAAATAAATATAAACACCTCGACAAAACCACAAAATTCATCACCCCTGCACGTGGGTCTTTGTGAAATCGTAGCACCTGATCGCATACGCGATCAAGGCAATAGACACATCCCACTCCCATCGAACTCTTTGGTCCGTCGCATATTTAATCATGAACCAAAATCAAGAAACACACAAACCTTCATTTCCAATTTAGCGAGCCTGGCAGCTTCACCAAGTCCGACCACCAGATTACTAGGGACAGTACCGCTGCGAAGACCACGTTCTTGACCACCCCGCTTAATATTGGTTCTAATCGTACTCGCGGCCGACGTCTGATATAAGCCGCTCCAATCCCCTTTGGGCCATATAATTTATGTCCCGAGAGACTCAACAAGTCGATATTCATCTCATCGACATTTAACGGGATTTTTCCGACTGCCTGTGCAGCATCCGTATGAAAATATACACCGCGATGCTTCCGTACAATAGCCCCGATCTCTTTTAGAGGCTGAATAACACCAGTTTCATTGTTTACAGCCATAACCGATACCAAGGATGTATCGGGACGAATGGCACTTTCGAGCACATTTAGATCAAGGATGCCATTTGACTGAACAGGGAGATAGGTTATTTCAAAGCCTTCTTCGCCTAATTTTCGGCAGGAATCTAAAACGCATTTGTGTTCCTGCGAAGAGAGTTAAGAGGAAGACTACTATAGAAACAAACAAATAAAAACATACGGTTTGGGTAGTTATGACATGCCTTTTGTGTTCGCGATGAAAACGGGCAACGCCCTTAATTATCATGTTATTACTTTCGGTGGCCCCAGAGGTAATGATGATATCTTTTCCGTCTGCACCTATTAGATTAGCAACATGCTAATGACATTTATTTTAGTGATAAGTTGTTTAGAATTGCTTTCAATCAGCTACCTGTCGTGCTTCGTCGACAGCCTTCTCAGCTTCCCAGCCATATGCATGAGTACGGCTGTGAGGGTTGCCATATTGATCTGACATATATGGTAGCATCTTATCTAAAACACGAGGATCCATTGGCGTTGTAGCCTACGAAAAATGTTAAGAGAAAAGCATTTCAGGTTGGGCTTTGTTTGGCGAACCTGGAAGTCAAGATAAATGGGTCGTGCCTTTTCCGCCGACTCCCTTTTTCCTAAGGTGAAGCCAAGCATATCTAGTGGAAGATGTTTTGCATTGAGAAGTGAAAAGGAAATCAGATTCCTTACCTGACTTTGGGCGAAAGAGTGATTCATTGTCTTGGAGGGCAGCAGGTGGCGGGTCGATGACGCTCGCTTTATTTAGGCTAGAAGGTTGTACAAACTTCCTGCGAGCTTCACAAGTAGAAACTGAACACGCTCTTTGAGACTTAAGAGCCGCATTTCTTGAAATGCGCGAAAGCATTGTAGGAGGCGGAATGAGGTTCGCGGGTGATAGCTAGCGCCGTGTCACACGAAAGTCGAGAATTCTCATCGACAAGATGTGATAGGGTAACGAATATACATTTATTCCCCAAAAGTCGAAACATTGTAACAAACATGCTCCAAAACAAAAAAAAAAACTTGAGTAATTCACTTATTCCGTGAGCTAGGTGGTGGTGGTAATAGAGGTATAATGCCAGGGTCAGTACTACTCGAAGATTGGGAAGCTGAGCCAGCCAATGACGGTGTGGCTTTTTTGCTGCCTAGGTTGAGATTAATAGAAAAGGTTTGCCCTTCCTTTAGGGTATAATCCTTCTTAGGGCCAGCCGCAACATGAGAGGAGGTACTTGTAGGTGAGGGAGGGTTTAAACTCGCTTTGTAACGCCTGCACCATAACAGACAGTATTATAATATAGCTTGAACAGGAAGGATAAGAAAGAAACTTACTTGGTGTAATCCTGTAAAGCCACATCTGACGAAAGGTCAACTTGTATAATTCGACAGACCATGGCCTTTCACTCAACTGAAATCAAAGCTTTCCGACCGCTCCGCGAAACCTATGCCTATATAAGCTTTCTTTTGGGAGTCGTTATCCTCTACACGAAGGACAAAGTAACGGGATGAATCAAGAACAGCATCGACTGAAGGTTTTGTCGGGTCGTATGGTGCCAGAGCAAAAGCTAATAGATAATCAGCGATCCCGGCAATGATAAGGCAATTTCTTGGATCAGAACGTAGTTAACCTTCTCCTATTATTTGCAACGTAACTATCTTGTAAGAACAGTCTAGAGTGGGTTTGCGAACCAGTTTGACTATCCTCCAAACGGATAACCACTCCTTTAGACGTTTCAACAATTCTTAATCGGCCTTTCCATAGTGGTTGCGCCAGATCACCCCATTCGGTCGCTCTATAACCCTCATTTGAACTTAACGGGGGTACTTTGAAGACTGGATCATAATAATCCACAGTAAGTTCAAGCGACTGTAAGAAAGATAAGTCTGCTTGCCTGATATTTCCCGCGCAATGTATAAAATAGATTCAATTTCGTCATCCAGTGAAGACATGGTTAAAAGTAAGCAAGTGAGAGTGGACAATAGCGACCGGGGATCAAATTTACCGTCAGGAAGATTCCGATAGTCACAATGTACGCGTTTATTTGACTCAACTGATTGCTGTAAACTTCAAGCCATTTCTATATTACGAATGATCGGACAATTCTGCTCATTTCCGAATGAGAAGCGGAAAAACCAAACTTTTATTTAAACGGTGTATATATAGAGAAGAATAAACGTCGCCTTGCGCTAGGCAGATTCAGCCTTATGCTACATTACGAGCTTGTCTGTCTGATATAATGGTACACTTTGTACATGAAGCCTTAACTTAAAGGACGTCATATTTAGCCCGGCTGTTGTCAAGCTAATAAAGCAAGAAAGCGTCCCGCAATCCCGTAATCATAATTTCATTTGTATGTGGCAAACTGATCGAACCTTGATTAAATTACGACTTTCCTACTCCCTGTATTGTGGCGACTTTGGCGCTACAAAAATTGCGCATCAATGACGGCGAAAAGGTGACGTCTTCCAATCCTGTCAAGTTTAACTATCGTGATGCATCAGCTATGATAAAACATGGGATTACACTGACTTTATGATTAATCGATCTGAAATCTTCGAAATCAGCGAGGTAAGTAAGATACTGAGAAAGCTTTTTGAGCTCTTTGTCTTCGGTAGCTCGTTGTGTGTGAGCATCCTTAAAGGGTGAAATTTTGAGCCCCTCGCTGGGGTTTAAGGCGAAATTGCGTCCCTGCATAACCGTTATTAACGGGACTTATCAGGAAGGGACTATACCCACGAGGTCGTCGACGTGAATCGTGTTCTTTGCGCTACTGTTAAGTCAGATGAAACATCGGATATTCAGCAAATTCTTTTTTGAAAAAAAACCATGGGGCTATCATGGCTTACAATTGCGGTAAGCGATCCCATATGATGCCCAATGGTTTAACCGCGTGTGTATACGATTTATTATCTTTGACACCGAAAACCTGGAACATCACGGACTTGTCCAAAACTTTGAAAAACCACTAAGACTCAATTATCCGAAATAAGCAAAGATGAGATCACACACCAAATGAGATCTATGGAGACGTCAATACCGGTCTTTCCGACAAAATGAAAAAGAGAGACTTGATAGGGTTTATCCGAACCAACCATTCCCAATTCTACTAATTTGATTTCAAGCCATTGCCAGTTCGTCTGTGACCATATACAAATGTCGTAGTAAGGGTAGACGGCTTCTAGAAACTCGTGTAGGAAGGGCCTAGCGCATTCTTCAGTAGGTAATGCTCCTGATCTTAGCAATTTGGTATCCAGTATGGCTGCACGAGTTTCAGCTTCGTAATTTTCTTAAGGTACAGAACTCCCTACTATAATCCAAGTCCAGAACAAGAAGCTTCTTTCTCTCTCGGAGAGGATTTATAAAATTAATGGTGAGATTCTTGGCAATTTCCTTAATCTTACGATGATTCCGCTGGTCAGAAAGATATTTTTCCGCGGCGGAGGGATTGGCGGAAAAATCCACATCAAGGTCATTGAAGACGTCGGGCAGATCCTCCAGTTCTGGTTGCGGAGATTTGTAAGTTTTCATTTTCAACAAGCTATGAGCTACTTGCCAAGAGGATCCTTGAACTCGGAGCTTTGTGGGGTTCCGACTGAAAGGACGTCGTGTGCTGTAAGTGAAGTTCTTATGTTTGTTCGCTGGCAAATGTACTTACTTAGTTGGAAGCGCTTATTGGATGTCAGATTCATATCTTGTCTGTGCGCATTGTCAACAAAAATGGAAAGAATAACAATGATAAAATGCACACATGCACACATCATCCGGAGGTAATTTCCCCTTCACCAAACCAAGAATCTATAAAAAAACATTTGAGTTGATCTATCATCTATTGCCAGCTGGAGAAGAATCAAGGACCTTCTGACGCTCTGGGGGAACGCTGGTTAGTTTGAATAAGGCCACCTTTAAATCGTACACTCTTGAGCCAACTTCTGAGTGCAGCTAACAAGCATCGGCGGGGGCTTGAGGGGCTTACCTGTCCCACTTTTCAAGGGCAACAGGATATTCCTTTCCGTTGTAAATAAACTTCAATACCGCACATGGCTCATCAGTATTTTCCAAAGTGTCCGGGGCTGGTTCATGTTCCATCTTCACTGAATCCGGTAAAGGCTGCGAAAACGATGAAGTGAATGATAGAAACTCGTCAACGTTCAAAGGCGTCAGCGCGCAATGCGGCCGAATGTGACTGGTACCAGTGTGACGATTATGGTTATGTCGAGCTCCCAAATCGAAAAGGCATTGTAAAGAAAGGTTCTCAATTCCCAGATTCTCCTTATCAGGATCAGTCGAAATCCACAGATGCAACTAACCGAGACCTTTCATCATGATGCAGAGAAATTAAGTTTCCATATATGTATGTCTTGACCCGTTACATATTAATGCAAAATTTACACGCTACGTGGGCGAGGAAAATATTTACAACTTGATCCAGTGAGTGGAAGATTTCGTTAAATTGACGATTTAAGTCGTGCAAGGACCAACTTCTGTCCAGACACCTGCCGATCCTCCAGCTACAAATAACGTTAACAAGCCACTTAATTGTATGAAAAGCAGTCTCTTACGTGTGTCGTTCTGAGTCCACCACTTGGCCGTCCAGAGGTCACCACCTTAACTCAAATAAGCTTCGGAGAAACTTTAAGAACAGAGTGTACCATACCATATGTGACATTCTGTCCGCCGTTATATGCAACCTGTGACTGTGGTAAGCTATAAATGTCGCAAGATGGCTTCGGAGTAAGATCCCACCGAAGAAACCCATGCACTTATGCCAGCACAGTTTCCTGTCGTAGGTGCAGATGGCGAAGAAGACGGCGCAGTACTTGATGAAGAACTTGATGATGACGAACTCGATGACGAAGTGGGAGATGATGTGCTAGGAACGCTGCTAGTAGGATTCAGGGTTCCCATGTTATTGGCAATATTAGTCCATATACTATCGGGATAGCTGCAGCGAATTGTGAAAGTGCCTTAGCCTTACAAAAGGATCCCTAAGCTTACCTCAGATGGTTCTATCAAAAAATGAGAGTTTGATTCACATTCTCACAAATTCAAAAAGCATTACCTCAGTTTGATCTAACGCTCCCAAGGTACTAGCACTTGTCCCGACTAGTGAAGCATTGCCAACATTATCCGAATCAAGAGACCAAAACATCGATCCCTAGTGGCGTATAAACGCGTGATGCTTTTTGACTGCCAGCAAATCACATTACCGCCATGTTATTCTTCAGTATATATTGAGCCTTGAGTTGAACCACTTGAGGAGTATCATATGAAATAAGCTCTTCTTTCGAAGAATCGTATGAATAGCTTGCGACGTTGTTCGATTCGAAAACGACTTCGGCACCGGCGAAAGGAAGATCCTTGTAATCATATACGCTACCACAGCATCAGTACAGTAACAAGATAAAGTCTCGCAGTTATCTCACCCAGCTTCCCAGGTGCCTGGTCCGACCTGAGAAGAAATAAGTAAGGAAGAAGGCGTTTGTTTGGTCTTCCTTGTACTTACCCCATTGAAAGGTTCCCGAATTCCGGTTGTTTGCTCAAATCCACGCCCATATAGAGGCATTCCTTCGCCGAGGATTAATCACGGAAAACAGTAGAGTGTCAATATCGTACCCATTGATATTTTGCTTGAGGTAGCGCCTCGAGAAAGAAAGCTCTTGAAGGCCATGTCAGTGCTAACATTAGAGATCTGACCGCCGTACAGATTTGCTTGATCATCGCTCTATCCGAGGGACAACTTGTCGGTTGATAAGTAAGGAATAAAAACCTGCCGACTTACAACTGTTGACCAAGAACCAGCGTAGTCATATGCCTTACAAATAACCATAAGCTTTCGCTCGTAATCCAAGGAGCTTGAACTCACCATGAGATTCCAATACGAAAGAGCGGGATCCATAGTAGGTATGACGAGATACTGTTCGTCTCAAAGTTAAAAAACGTTTCCCTTGTATGCTTATGGGACATACTTGGTTGTTCTCCGCTCCAGCAGAAACGGCTATCTATAACAGAATGTTAGAATATACAGCGGTATACAGCGGGGATTATGCGCACCGTTATCTGGTATGGGACCGTATCGCCTTTACGTTGGGCTAGCTGGTTAAATGCACTCCTCAACTCCGTAATGAGAGATGCGAACCCAGTTCCTTGAGCAGAAGAACTTGGGTACTCGAAATCCAAATCACTAACAACGAGGATGAGACTTGTCAATGCGACAACGACGAAAGTAAACATACATTCCATCCAAACCGTAATCTGAAAATAATCAAATCGGTCATAAATCGAGCAGCAAGAAATGAGGATACTTGTGCACCTTCAACCATCTCGACAGCATTGTTAACAAAGTTCTGCCTGTATGCCGCGGTGGTCACAAAATCAAAGTGTCCGCTCTGTGAATACGTCCAACCGCCAACAGATAATAGAACCTTGAGGGTCCTAATGAAGGTTTTTATACCTTAGCGCGTGAGGCGACAGATAGAAGCAAGTAAAAGCACCGTTTCTGCATTTTCAACAAATACATCTGTTTCAAGCAACCATAAAGATTGTTTCCCTTTGAACAGTACTTTAGCATATTTCACAAATAGCAACGCAGATAGACGTACAGGTTCATCCCAGGAGTCTCCCGGAAAATGTTTCTACACATAAAAGTCAGCATCAAACATACTGTTAGTGTTAGGTATTGTGCAACGACAAACCTGTTCATCGGCATAGGTATCTGTAAGACTAATATTACCCGAATTCGGGTCGACGTCGGCGAAAGCATATAGAATATGAGTGAGCGTCGAGGATGTTATGTTAGTTGGCTGGAAATTTCGAGCATAAATGCCCCTGCCAATACTTGAGATATGTCACGAGTAGGTGTGAACATCAGAATACAAACCAGTTAGTGAAATAGCCTGCTGAGATGTAACCTGTAGATCGTTTTTGCAACCCATTCTTCTCGGTCGTTATGAGGGAATCGTCATGAACTGTATCCAATTCCGAGCGGGATTCGGTCTTGTAATTTGCAGGCCGATGCATAACTTGGGTTGGACTACAAATAGAGCCGGTACTGAACCATAGTAGAATGTAAATTGACCAGTAGCGCATTATCATAGTATCTCGAGTTCGGAAAATAGGCGAGTAACCAAGAAGACAAAAGTAAGCTGGCGAGAAACACTTCCTCTTTACTTCTTTTTCTAAATTAATCGTTTCTTTGCTTATATACATAAATGCCTACCGAGTCGATATAGTTATCTCAAACCCATACGATGCAAGGTCCTCCGTCTGGTGTCTTAATCAGATGGGTGATTCAACTAGGAATACCAGAAGCTGTAATGTCTGCATGGTTCCTTCCCAAAAAATAAAATCAGGAGACAGAGGGGTATTTTGACACGACCTTCCGCATGCCTATCATGGACGAAAAAGATAAGGTCAAGTGCGCATTTTCAAAGATGCCAGCGAAACTCCGTGCCAGCTTGAACTTTATGGATTAGAAACGAAAAGACTGGACTGAAGAATGCAAATTTAGCACTAAACCAAAAGAAACATTTAGAGTAGAAAAGCCAAGCAAACAGCAAGTGGTAATTGAGGTCATCTCGGTGAAAGAAACTAAGAGCTAGTAAGAGTCATGATTGGCAACACCCCTGTCACAGTCGATCGCAGCCGCGACTCGCACTATGTGTTGTCAAAACATTCAGTAAGACTCTCTCCTATGGTTGTAGTATTTTGCTCAAGATCATTTCCATTAGAAACTACAGAGATTGTTTAGAGGGCTCAGCAACAACTGTTATGCATCCTAACTAATTCGGAAGGTACGAAAAAAACTCGGAGTGTTTCCACATGGCCAGCACCCTGAGCTATCGTGAAAGCCATATGTCACATCCATGGACACTCAAAAAAGCATATGCTTGTTATTGACTAGTCCCGAAGAAGAAGAATTATCGGATGGAGGCATGGACGGGACCTTCAGCGTCGCACCTATTTCTGGCTCGTCCTTGCGTGTACTTTTGGCCCATCGCAAACCGCAGGCATTGCACAAGGTTTTGGGACCATGAGGTCCCTAGAAGCCAAGCTTAGTTTGAAAAAAACATGTAGACTTGGAGATGAAAACACACTTTACGCCACTCGGGAGAATCAGTACGTCCGCACTTCATACACACGCGCTGCTCTTCCCCAATAATGGTTTTCTTTGGGGCTATCGCATTAAACCAACGCATCCTAACATCTTAGAAAAAGGGCAACCGACCTTCTTTTGCGCTGGATTTCATCGTAATCGATATCTGTACCGAATGACAAGTCTTCTAGTAAACTTGGAGAACCCAAGAAATCTGCACCACAATTAGATAATTCTGAGTTGGATGACTCGGGGTAGATGAATGAAGAATAAGGACTAGATTTGGATTTAGACCCAAAATAAACCGAGGGACTATTTAATATGCTCTCAGGGCTATCGTCCCCGTGAGTATAGCGACTTGTCTGTGATTGTGAATCTGGTGTATGAACCGATGTTTCTATTAGAAGTTTCATTTCCTATGTGAAAGAAAAGCGTTTATTAAGGCAATTTTGGGCAAAAAGGTAAACAGACATACGCGAATACGTCGAGATAAACTTTCGTTTTCTATTTTTAATCCAAGGAACGAGTTAAGGCTAGTGGAACTATGATGAGGAGATGCCATACGAGAAGGGAGATGAGTGCCATACAGAGTAATGTCACGATTTGGATAAGGCATGGCTGACAGGAACACACAACGTGCGTGTGGTTGTCCTGTAAAGTAGTGCATACGGCCTTTAACTTCAAACAGAAGGCTTGGGACGGACGTCATGGACGGAGGGTGTTCGAATTTAAAGCGGGTGTAAGTGAAAAGACTTTGACCCAAACGAAGAACTTCTGTAAATGCCCACATAAAATTCTCAAGGTCCTCCTCTTAATAATGATTCAGTAAAGGTGGGTTTACAAACACATTGTAAATATGAAGGACCCATACGTTCGATGAAGGACCCCAAATCTGCGTCTACGAGCTGATCCTCTTTCCACCCGAGGATCTCAACGACTGCAGAACTGCAATACAATATTTTGAAAGACGGCGAGACGATGAGGAATATAGCTTCGGACGTTTCTGAAAATAGAGTATCCGTCCATCGTTTCCTTTTAGTGAACTCATAGGTGGTGGTCTGAACCTTTGGTGCAGTGACGAGGCTGGCGTTGGCGGTGCTCATGAGGGTAAAGAAAGAAAGAGAGGGTGTTTCCCAGTGAATTCATTGATTGAATGTTTACCGTTTATGACCGTCGTCCATGTTCTTTGCTGCATCTTATTATGGAGCGACAGATACTCAAGCGAGCCATCGGCGCTCATTTCATTTCCACTTCCATCTCCATGTATGCCCAATTGAAACTCCGATGGCACAGCGTATAAAAGGCTTAGTAACACTTTCGCAGAGTTTTTCTTTTTCTTTTTTACACCAGCGACGGCCAAATTACCACGATGAACCAATCCGGCTTCATTGCTGGCTTCGAACGTGTTGCTATCTTCTGATTCATATCGTTTGAACGTTTCTTCGTGGTCCAGACAACTGTCGTAGAGAAAATCAGTTCGTACATAAAACAGTCCCAGCTGATGTTTCTCCCTTCGGTCGAGGAGTGATGACGCGGGACCACCTAGTCACGATCTATATTCGCACTCGTTTGTGAACATGACCAATGCTTGTGAGTTATATTTCCAAATTGTCTCGCTCTTTTTTGTTGGATGAACACTCTGGTAACCTGTCTACACACCCTATAAAACATTACTGCGTTCTCGCGAGAGTTCGCTCGTCTGAGAATTTGTGCTATGCAAATTCGGACGGAATAAGGGTGTGAGTGAGGACCTCAAAGGCGAGTCTGAATTGCCTGGTCGCTCAAACATTCCAACTCCAAGGACTCGAGCGCTAATAATTTTCCATATCTCTAGTATAACAGTACTTGGACCTTTCGAATAGTGTAAATTACTTGATTGTCCTAATGCAGTTTTATTTTTAATAAACTTGACCATAAATTTTCGTTATGATGTGTGAAACCATGTGAGGACACAGGACTCGCCAGCTTGGACCACGTCAGAAGAGTTAAAGTGACAGACGTGACGAGACGCGCTTCCACCACTGTTTACACTTGCGCCACATCGTATACCGATTACCTACTGTGATCTCCTGAATAATTATGGCTCACAAGCGAGACGAATATATCGAAAAGTAAGTTATTTTTTTGGTCCTTACTTTTCTTTTTTTTCCTATCTCTGTTCTTTAGAATTCACTATTCTGAACGGTACTCAGATGATTTGTTTGAATACCGACACGTCATTTTACCCAAGCCACTGCTCAAATTAATACCTCGTGAATTCTTCCAAAACCCCCAGCAGCCTGATGTTTTGCGCTTGCTGACCGAAGAAGAGTGGCGCGGCATCGGAATCACGCAAAGTTTGGGTTGGGAGCATTATGAAGTTCACGGTAAACCACAGGCTTATTTCATGTCAGCAAGCATCTGTTTCTTATAACTTTCACTAGCTCCCGAACCTCATGTTCTTCTTTTCCGTCGTGCGAAGGATTATGGTCAGGTGCCATCACGACTGCCAGGGATGGGTGTAAATGGCAAACCCAAGAAGAAATGACGGGCGTAACGAGGAAGCTTTCATTCTATCTCAAAAGCATTTCATAATGATCGTGTGTACTTGTGTCTTTGCTATCGATTCTTTTTACATGGCTATTCTCCAATTTCTTTTATAAAACCTACTTCCTCGTCGTACCACTGTTATAAATTATATCACATTGTTAGACCCAGTCCAACGAAAGCCCAGTTAAAACAATCTCCTCCCAGCTTTTCATGGAGATATCAACGTTTGCAGAGCCTTAGTCACGTCTCCATTAGTGGCCGCTAATGCTCTCTCAGCTTGTATTCGAGGTACTTCAAGCTCATTGACCTGGATGATACGATGAATATATGTATATAAAGATATAACATGGAGATGGCAACGTCTTACAATAAACTCCACATCCTCTTTTTTGCAATTATGCGATTCCTTCGCTGCTTTTGCGGGTGGCTTGTCGAACAAACCGCTTCTGAAAGCATCTTCCATGCGCTGCTTTGAATAAGACCACCCATCCGCAAACTATTGAAAGGTTCGATTAAGTTCTCTTCAGTTGATACCATAAAAAAAACAACGCACGTTAATCACCACTTCGGGCTCAATTCTTCCATTTCGATTGTTTGTTGCCATCCAAGTGACTGTCGTGTGGCTGTTGAAATGCAGCCTCGCGCACACTGAGTAAAATCGGAGTTCCTCTAATCCAGCGCTAAAATACAGGACAGACTCTGCATGTCCTCGCCCGCTCCTCAGACAAACCGAAACTATGTGTTTCAATTTATGGGCATCTCGCCAAGTTGGCTAAACAAAAGGCCTAAACTACCCTCCCGGAACTGGCTCATATTTTTATCCTCACCTCTTCTGCTCTTGGTCTTTATGCATACGATCGACGCAAGTGCAAAGTAATCCAAAGGACTTATATCGATAAAGTTCGACATCTCGCAGAAGAGCCATTATCAAGCAACGAGTTTCCTAGGAAAATCTTCGTTTATGGAAGCAGGTGTCCAGGAGACGAAGACAGCGACCGGGCCTTGCAATACTTTCGCAAGTATGTTAAAGTGAGTTATCGTCCATATTTTCGCTTCGTATTTCCCAAAAACCAAGGAACTATTATCGTTATAGCCAATTTTAGTTGCCGCCGCTGTTGATTATGACATGATAAAAGGGAAACGTCATGGAAGTATTGCGGAACAAGTTTCCGAGCAAATCAAGTCCCAAAGACGTGTAGATTTAGGCCTCGATCCTCCGCCCGTATTGGAAGCTTTAGGAATCCCTAATCATACTAGAGGGGAAGAACGAAAACGATACATGGAGGGGGGCATTATTTTGATTGGACGTCATACTTTCAAAGAGTTTATGAATGGGCTAAAACGCGGATGGACAGAACCTTTGGATATCATCGACAAGGAAGCGGTCTTATCAAAAGAATTGGAAGATGATAATGTTTTTGATGAAACCGAAGAAATTTCTAATGATACCGAGAAACCTCCAACCAGATCACCATTATTACCCCCGACAACCATCTATCCTCCATTGCAGCCCAAATCCAATGCCAATGTGTTGGATCCACGAACAAAAGAAATACCTTCTGAAATACCTCGATATCCTCCCATCCTACTACTACACTTCAGAAACCTCATCGGGCTAAAATACATTCCTCTCATGATCTGGGAATTCTTCAACCGGCGAAACGATGTGCAACGCGGAGCAGAAGCAGCTTACCAGTTAATAACAGGATCGGCCAGACCTTTCGAGGACCTCTATCAGATGGCGATCAAACATCTTCAGAAAGCGACTTATCGTTTGATATCGACGTCGAAAGATTTTACAAGCTGTCGTCTTTGTCTCCGGATATTGACAAGGCTCGGAAATCTTACTATGAAGGTTTGCCTCAAAAGATCAAGGTCGCGAGAGAATTGGCTCGACATGAACGAGAACCTACGAAAGACGAACGGAATTACCCACCACCGACTGAAGTAGAGTTACGTGCAGAGCGAATGCAGAAGGAGCTGAAGTGGAGAGCGGACCTGGCTGGTTGGGAAATCATCGACCCAAATTCACCTGTGGCTTGGGATCCACGTTTTGCGGATGCACTATCAATTTATAATTCCGAAAAGTAAAATATTAATTATTAATGACACAAATTGTGTTTAGGATGTGCACGTCATCTAATTCACTAGAATTTTATTCGGCAACATCCATTAACCAGGCGCATAGTTCTGCATAATCTCTTGCATAGCCGTCCGAAGGATGATTTTGTTCATCGTTGTCGTTACATTGTTCTTTTTCGTCCTTCGTTTCGTTTACAAACTGGTCGCACGTCTCCGTATCATTGTCTATGGTCAAAACCTGAGAAACTCTTGTGAAATCTGTTTCTTTCCTGTCAAAGGGAGAACTTGGTAAGAAAAGAGGGGTGCAACGGGTTGCTTCCTTCCTATTGAGACCGCTTGGTGAGACATCACTCGTTTTCTGATATTTGAAGGGTCGCGGTATAGTAATCGCTGGTGACTTTCGTTTTTCGGGTAATACCGGAGGAACCTCTTTAATATCATCTGTTATCATTGACTGGCTCCTACTTTCCGAATCGTCGATAACAATGATATCTTCGTCGCACATTTCTCCGAAGTGTTCAAAGAATTTATCAGGATTTGGTAAACTCTCATCGTCACTCGAAATTAAATTTTCTGAATCTGCTGTTGTTTCTCCTTTCTTCGGCATATCTAACTTCTTTTCAGTAGAGGAAACAAGTTTACCAGCTACAGAGGTTGGCTTCGAAAGTGATGTTCCTTTAAGATTATGATTATCAAAAGCGGCCGGCTTTTTTAACGATGGTCGAAGTTCGGATGCTTGAATACTGCTTTGCGAACACAAAGCAGGATTTCGTTTGGGAGGGCGGGATAAACCATCTCGACAACTATAAGCATGTTGAAATGAATACTTAATGTTTGCGACTGGGCTATTAGTAATTTACCAAAGGTGGCGGCATTGATTTTTTCTCTTGCACGTATGGTTACATCTAAACGGTATCGATTTATATGTTTAATGCGAGAAGCTTCAGCTGACCTATAGTTTCCATTGGGTAATTTGACCGGTACTGTTGACCCAAGTTTACCCAGATCGGAGAATTGCTTCGGACGTTCACTCTGCTTTTCTTGTGTGGGAGCTTTTTGAACCGATTCTGTTTTAAGTTAACCCCGGCGAGTGCTCTTAGCTCGAAATTACCCTACTAGATTCAAGTGCTTCATCAGAGTCAATTGCCGCCTGCCAAAAGGTAGGATCATCTTCTAGTCCGGCCAGAATTTCATCCTTTAATTATTATTGATTTCGACAATCTGAGGTAGAACGGAACGTATAATACCACATCATAGCCTGGGGGTTTTGTTTGAGGGACAGGATATTCTCCTGCAGAGATAGAAGGTTTATACGTTGTCGTCACGGATAACCCTGCGAAATTGTCCTACATTTTCGCATTATAGCACTCTCCATCAAGCCAGCGATAGTCTAGCTTACCGGACTAACAGTTACGACAACAAACTGACTCGGTTTCTCAAAGGCGACGGTCACCGAAAAAATCTTCGGTTGGCGCAAGGCTCGTGTTCTGGGTGTTTTGGGTTAAGTTCCAATATCACAAACTTAATGTCTTAACGCACGGTATGCGTCGAAAGTCAATGAAACTAAATTCGTTTGTCACCGTTAAAATGGATGTCATTCCCAGCATGGTAGATTTGCGTTTGGAATTTTTGCCTGTTTCACCGGTGTCTCCGCTCAGTCTGCATTTGATAGTTAGTTCTATCATAATCGCCTTGTTTTTTCTTGAGGGTTGAATATGGGAATCAGTGATATCTAAGTCATATTGTGGGAGCTCAGAAATGGCAGTAAGTATTTGGGTCCCGAAAGGGGGTCTACGGTTCAAGATCTATAATCAAAAGATATAAGAGTACTACCCTTTATATGTATATTAATCCGCACCAATTCTAATTGCGACGGCGTAGTCTTTCTCAATGCTGCAAAAGTCGTGATATTGTTCTGCGTCAAGACCTAATGGATTTGTTATATATATGCTCACTAGTCAGAATTGATGACTTACTTTGATACTTTTATCCCCGATATGGTTTATTTGTCGAAGAACGATAGGCCGATCTTCCCATGCTTTGCCGGTGAGACTGCGAAGTCTGAGATACATAACACCCAGCAGATAAAGGATCCATCTGCTACATAATTTATATGTCGCTTACAGTTCCATTCCGGATTTGAGAACTAAACCGTGTTTTTTTACTAGTGCGACCTCAACGATGGCTATTTAAATAATGAGGAGCTTGACATCAAAGCCATTTAACTGCCACTTACTTCGAACGACACGAACCGAATGCTTCAGGATTGTTATGGCTTCTAAGAATGGCTGGCTATCAGGAGTTTTATATTCCGGTGCAGCGAGAGGAACGCCTCCCAAAACAGCCTAATGTTTGGTAAGCGGGTTCACAAAGAAGGCAAAGCGAATTTGTATACTTGTATCAAAATAAAAATTTTATCAGCAGCTTTCTCAACCCTACTCGGAAACCGGATATCATTGTGTTCGGAAAGCTTTCTATAGATCTAAAAATAGGAATTAAATATGTAATACCAAGAAGGATTAGTTTTGTTAACCTGTTTTTCACCGGACCTCAGCCGGAGCTCGCTAAGTCTGAGAGAAAAAGGCAACGTTCAACCAACGTCAAGCTGCATGGTCAAAGATATATTCACTCCTCAGCATTTGAGATTGCCTGTAACTGAATTCTTGGTTGTTACCATTTCAATTACACAAAGAGAAAACCATGAGACTCACAATCTCGCGAACACTGGCTGTTTCGGGAAGATTTATAATAGCTTTCATCTAATCAGAACACATCAAGCGCTTTTTCTCTCAATCAAGATGGAAAATACCGTATTCAGTCGTATGTAAAACTTTGGCTCGACATTAGTCTGCCTCCAAGAGTTTGAAAAAACGCATATACGGACCTTGCTCATTATGTCACCATATTCTGTCGCTTTATATTCGTTGTTACTTGCCACGGTTATCAATTTGTTTTGCTGCAGATCGGAGATGGATGTTTCTACTAATTCATCTAAGCGATTTTCCCAACTTTGTTCTAATGATTTGTCTAAAGCATAGTGACGAGGATTCTTCTGTATCCTATAAAATAAGAATGAATTATGCAACCATTCTATGGAATGATCATCAGAAGAATCAAGTGAACAGTAGCATATTAACAGTACCTTTAGCAGTGGCAAGATTCGTGATAGTTCCGAGACCTATCTCAGAATTTACGTGCTCCACCAAATTACGGTGTAGACAACTCTCAAGGCATATTTGTTGAGTTGCGATTTCTTTGAATTTTTCTCCTGTTCTGTGTCGCATAAAATGAGGGCAATACCTTCTTCGTCTGAAAGAAAATGATTCAGCCGTCGACCGAGAGGAAATCTAATAATACCAACCAAATTGAGGACGTCCCTTGTAAAGACAAAATCAGCCTTCATTAACTAGGTAAGCGCAGTAATACATACAGCCCGCCCTATCATCTGAATAAAATCAAGCTCTGAATACTCGCTCCATTCTCCATTTTGCCAAGTTTTGACGCCTTTGATAACAACCGTGTGGGCTGCTGCTCAAAGTTGCTATCGCATGGTGAAGTTCAACCAGTACATCACTCACGTAAATTGACGCCAACAGCCAGTGTCTACGTACGTTCTTTGATAAACTAAGGATCAAGATATGGCAGGATGACTCTCACTGAAGTTGCAACGACGATTTGAATGATTTTTTTGAGAAACAGCCGTTCGACTGAACGACGATCCTCAAGTCCCAAACCAGCATGATGAACACCGATTCCATAAGAGGCGAGCTCTAAATTCCAAATAAGCCGTAAAAAAGCATAGATGAATGAATAATATAAACCTTGCAACTTTTGATCGGCGAATGTGGCATCGAGGCTTTATGGAAATAAGAAAATCAACTATAACAAACGCATGCCAGCGCAATTACCATCTTGGTTTGGTCCACGGAACACATTGTCTCGTCTCTAATAATTTAATATATTCTTTCATTAAAGTCTCAGCTGTTGCAACAGTCCCTATATATATATATATATTTCTTCAGTTTGTGAGCTCAAACAAAGGGGATTCCTTACCTTTTCGTGTGGAACAAAATATGAGACTGGGTTTATTGTCGGCATGGGCCGAGAGAAGAGGAAGTAGTTTGTAGTCAAGCGATCTATCAAAGGAGAATTCGTTTTGGTTTTTCCGAGGAAAACCGTAAACAAATCGAGCAAGTCGACATGGCCGATAATGTTCTCCAAACTGTTTTACAAATGAATCAGGTTTAGCAAAGTAAACTGGCGAGCTTACCGTAAAAACGGTTGCGGAACCAGTAGAGGACTCGTTTCCAACCCATTCAGCGACATCGTTAATATTCGGAACAGTAGCCGAAACGACGATGAAACGCAAAGATGCTCGACTTTTCATCCGACTTATTACGACCTCTAGCGTAGATCCTCGTGTATCGTTAAGTATATGAACCTGCGAAGGAAAAATCAAGTGTGAAATGAAATAGGATAAAAACTCGAGGGTTTTACTTCGTCTATCAAAAACAGCCCGATCTGAGATATAAATTCACGATTATCTCGCCTGGTATGTTTGATATAAATTGTTGGAAGGAAAGAAACTCGAGCAAATAATACCAATTTCTACTTAAAGAGTCGAACTTTTCTGGCTGCCAAACACGGGTGAATTGAGCTGCATCGATAAATGATGTGCGGCTTACAGTAGTTATGCTGAATGGTGATTCTGGTTAGAAAGTTCAATTATGTGGGGAAAATAAAACACATTATTGTGGACTGCTTAGCTTCTCCCAGTGCATTGGCATTGTATTCCACCGTGTCTCCTGTTAATTCACAGCCTGAAAATTTTCAGTATGTGTCAGCTGTTTGAGAATTATAAACAACACATTTTATTCCCAAAATTCTGAACTTTTCTGCCCAATCTCGAAATCTTTCGGAGCATAGGGCCTGAGAAAGAGTAAGGTAGCACGTAGATAAGGAAAAAAACCTCTATTTACTTTAGTGGGAGCCATGTAAACACATTTACGTTCCTGTTGGTTCGTCTTGAGGAGGCGAACTATTCCTAATTCGAATAGCACAGTTTTCCCGCTTCCGGTTGGAGCTTACAAAAGACCATAATTATTATTCCGGAGAGGAGAAAGTGTGTATAAATTACCGGAAATGACCTAATTAAATTTGGTCGGATGAGCATTGGATATGACGTTGACTCACGGACTTACGAGATTCGCCGTTGACTCCATGACCTGAACAATCCTAAGTCCACGACGTGGGTTACATCATGCTATAGCAGACTACTTACAGTATCGAATACCTCAGACTGCATGGCATTGAAGACACCAAATTTGAACAACTGTCGAAATGCATCTGCTATATCTGACGTCACAGAGCATTTCAAGCATGTGAGAGGAATACTCACGAAGAACTGAGGTCGGTATTAATCGAGGACTGTTGAAAGTATGTGGTTTTTGGGTTGTCATAGTTGATGCATTGCTAGCAAAATTTCCCGGTGAATCATTGTCGTCTCGGAAAGGACGATATTCCTCTGATAAATGGGAAGGCCGTTCATCTACGGCAGGAACACATGAATTGTTTAATCCCCGAAAGATCATCAAACGCATACACGCATCACTTACTGAAGGAATCGCCCCAGTCGTCGTCGTCGTCTGCCAGCCAATCCATCAGTGATGCAGGTCCAGGGAAGAGACGCGAGAAACGCACGTGATGCTGAGTCAGCGAACTATCAACCAGAAAATTTTTTTTCACCTGAGTGGAGCTGCTTGCTCGTGTGAGAGCATGTTGCGACGACCATGCTCAATTAGTAGAAAGGTTGATTTAAGCTGTAGTTTGGGAATATAAATTTATCTGGGGAGGTGGGAAGTAGACACACATGATACACGGCAGTCCCAGTCTCTGTAAGGCGTGCACTTCTGATGGTAAACTGGATGCTTCTTTGATAAGCGGCGTCTGTTTGTTTGTAGTGGCCAAACAAAAGCACGCTAAATTCAGGCGAAAGAATCGGCCACGAAAACTGGTTTCGTCTGGGACGACCACCGCTACGACGATGATGTCGAGGACAGCAGAGTCTCTGAAGCTGGAATGCACAGCCATAATCACTCCGGAAAGGTATGCAATTACGGTTTTTCTCTCTTTGCTATGAAAAAGGGTCGGAATTCTTCCGTCATCAGAGCCTCTGAAGCTCTGCAGCGAGCGCTATCGCACCTGCTCTGCTACTGCGTCATTATAATTTCTCGACCCCAGACTCGTTTCCTTTTCTCCAAGGTTTATCCTTGTTATTCAAACAATATCTTCCGAATAATTGCTAATTTGTTTTTTTTTCTCATCTCTGTCTTTGTGCTGCGCACCATTTTTGGGCGACCTTCTTTCGCACTTGTACCAGGTCCTCTTCCATTAGCTGCTCGCTTCCGAGCTCGCCCCAGTCTCCAGACCTTCATCATCGTTCATACCAAAATTCCATCATGTCGGATACTCCGTTTTCGACCTGTTCGCAAAACTCTCGTTTTCCAGTCTCGGATTTGTCGTCATCCTCCGGTCCCCCGTCCCCCAAGATTCAGAGTCTCCTCCAAAAATTCTGGGTCTGTCTTTAAAATACGTTTCGTGAGCATCTCGTTCATAACTTGGTCTCAACTACCGTCTAACCTTTTCTTTGGTTGCTAGTCTTATTATTCTCGCCGTTCAAAATGCAACCTTAACGATCATAATGCATCATTCACGTGTCTCAACGCCGCCTTCCAGAGCGTATTCGGCCGCGTCTGCTGTGTTGTTGAATGAGTTACTCAAGGGATTCATTTCGCTTGCCATTGCGGTATGCAACATTGACAAACCGTCCCAACAAACCAGTCGAAAGGCTGCTTTGGGATACATGTTTACTTCATCACCGCCCACTTTTGCTGCTTCTTATAATGTGGACAAATGGCTCTACCGGTTCAAGCGCGTTGGAAGAGAGGTTTTTAGTGACGATTGCTGGAAATTGGCTATTCCCGCTATTTTGTATGTCATTCAGAACAACCTACAGTATGTCGCTGCCGCCAATCTCGACGTTGCAACTTTCACGGTCACGTACCAAATGAAAATCCTTACAACGGCTGCTTTTTCCGTGATGCTCTTGCGCAAGAAATTAGGTCCAACCAAATGGATGGCGCTGTTTTTTCTAGCCATTGGCGTTGGCATAGTCCAATTGCAAGCAACTGCGGGAACATACGGGCGCTCTTTTGCCACCCATCCATCCGCACGTATAATGACGTTCAATGAAACAGTAAAGCTGGGCGATCACGAACCATCCCTACCGGATAACTCCTTTTCGTCGCCCAGTCATGCGATGCACCCCCTGAAGGGATTTTTGGCCGTCACCGCCGCTTGCTTTACTTCAGGCTTGGCAGGTGTCTATTTCGAGATGGTGCTAAAAGGCTCGAAAGTCGACGTGTGGATTCGTAATGTGCAACTGTCTCTTTTTCGCTCCTTCCGGCTCTCGTTCCTATCATTTTCTCCGGTTCTAATGCTACATCTGGGGGTGGTTCTGGGACCTCTTCCGTAATTTCGGAGTATGGGCTTGGGCAACAGTAGCTGCGCAGGTCTTTGGAGGCCTAATCACCGCCGTCGTCATCAAATACTCCGATAATATTATGAAAGGTTTCGCAACAAGTCTGAGCATCATTATATCATTCCTTGCCTCTGTCGTCCTTTTCAATTTCGTCATAACACCCGCGTTCATATTTGGTTCGACGACCGTGCTCGTCGCCACGTACACATACAACAAACCCTGTGCTAAATTCCCAGCTTATGGCCCTGATGCCAGACCACTGTTCCCAGGATCATCCAACGCCTCTAATTCACTCATGATGAACTTCGTAAACAAAAAACGATATTCTATTCACAAGGCTGGTTCCAAATCAAGCTTAGCCCTTGGATTACCATATTCGCGTTCCGATTCTAATTTATCTGAACTGCCCTACTTCGATAATTCACACAAAAGGTATGGCATAGCGCCATACTCGGCTTCCCCCACTCCTACGGCCTACTATTCCCCCACATCAAGCCCGCCTTCTTCACGCCCTCCTACGAGACCCCCTTCTGCTCCACGCACAGATCACGGTCTGATGGACACACAAGACCATGGACGGTAGTTAGTATTATAATATATAAATGGTCTTCTTCTTCATACATCCATTTTTCGGACATTTTGATCTTTTATATCTTACTATACCCATAGATAGTCTCGAGTTCATTTAATGATAATACACTTAAATATATCCCTTTCTTTCATAAGGGACGTTTTTACTATACACTCGGGCGGAGAAGACCTAGTGGAAGGAGTCGCCAGAGGCTATGGCATTGAATACGTCCCTCGAGGTTCTCGCGAGAAAGGTAGGGACTGGTAGGGATTGATCTTTATACTACATGCGGTCAGTCATGTCCAATACATAAACTGCTGACGGGGAGATCAACCCGGTATACAAGTCTTTCCTTTCCTTCTACTCTCACTTTATATCATTCGCAAGTAAAATATTAACATACAACAAACTATTTATCTTCACCTCTATTTTTCATTTGAATCTCTCATTTTTTTCACGCTATTAAAAAGTCGGAAGTGATATTTATATCTAAAAAACCTTAACTCCAGTCTCCAGCCTGAAGCAGGATACCACCAAAATGAGTTGGCGTATTGCAAGTCGTAGTGTATCTGAACTCGTCGACACCGAAGGTTCGGTCGTTTCTAACTTCAGAATATCGTCAAATATGTATTGACCACTAATTTCACTTTAGTTTCAACTTCATCAACCTCAAATAGCTCTGAATCGCTAATTTCGACATCCGCTGTGGATACTGGGTTCATTGACCGGTCTCAACATTCAACAAAAAACACGAAGGTTCCTGTTATTGTAGGGTGTGTTGTAGGAGGTGTGGTTGTGATTGCCTTGTGGCGGCAATTGCATGGTTTCTTTGGTATGTACCACGGTCCTCAGTCAAACATGCAGACAAAGAAGGATTGAAATTTCGAAGGCGTCGATTCAAACGTGAGAGGGCTTATGAGGACACCACACGGTGGCAAATTGAGGGCATGTCTATATCAAATATTGAGCCGATCCTCCACAAGGTATAGACGTGCCGCGTTCATTGTGTTTTAGTATTAGAGCTGATTGTCCTAAAAAGCACAATCATTTCACTCCCCCTCGTATGCTTCCGGACGACATGGCAGCCATGAGTAGACATCGCTCCTTCCGCGCCTCGTCTACATCACCAAGTCTCCTGCCTTCACGAGATTCTTACGAGTCGCGAAGTGTAACACCGGCTTCAAGCTCTAAATCCCTTCCGCTTCTTCAGCGGCCAATTAATCGACAGGAAACTCAACAATCCGCATCAACGTTTGACATAGTGCCTTTGTTGCAGAATTAGTCATATATATCATTTATGTAGCTGCAACTACTTACTTTGACGAATTCATCTCGTGTTACTCCTCCTTTTTGATTCCCAAGTCATAAATTCTCACTAGTTCTCGCCAACCCGCGGGACCAAAGGCACTGAATGCCCCGGGAAATCTCCAAGGGCATAACCCTTTGGTATTGATCGTGTTTATACACAGAGGATCACCAGAGTAAACGGCCAAAATCTCCGAAGAGAACAAAGGCGTGATGTAGTTGGCCCAACGCCTGAGAATCATGTCATCCTTAATGGACTCTGGGGTACCGGGATTCTCCTCGACGCTCGGAGAATCGACGCGATCCAGTTCTTCTTCTTCGACCGCCGGTGAAAAGCTGCCAGAGCCGAAAATTTGCAGGAGTTCGACATTGTCAATCAGATATTCATTATCAATACGCTTGTCGACCAATACTTTGGGATTTTCCGCCGAGAACCAACCAGGTGGATACCCCCATTCGAGCATGCGAGGATACCAAGGAAGACAAGCAAGATCCTCGTCTTGCTGAAATCCTAAAGCAGTCAGGAGGTCCGGTCCGACTATGCCTGGTTTAAATGACGAGTTATATTGCTTTCTTTGCAAAATTTTCTCTGCGTGTTCATGCAAACGATCTTGTTCGCGTGCTCCATCGCCTCGAAAAAACTCATACATGGCTCGGGATAGGGCGATCAGAGAAGAATTGTGAGGCAGAGGACAGGTTGTCAGCTTATGTTTTTCGTCACCGCAATTAAAACATTTTGAGATGTGCCTTTTGTTTAGAATGATAAATGACAAGAAGTCTCTAGAGGGACACTAGTACTTGCTTTTCAGGGGTAACTTCAGTCATAATATTTTCACCCAAGACAGAAAAACTATTCCTTTCATAATAGGTATAGTTAATGGCTTGGTCTCCTGTCGTATCCACGATCCAAGAGATCTTCCGTTAGCTCGGGTTGTCCTTTCTCCAGGTATCCAGAGCCTTCTTCACATCGTGTTGATTCCATCTTCCTTTCGCTATTTCTACGTCTTCGAGATGAAGCACGGGAATCCACCATTCATACTTCTTTTTCCAAACCTTGCCTTGGTCGCTATGAATGTCGACAATATCTAAAGTGAATGGGTGCTGCAATGCCACAGTTCAGCAAACCAGAAAAGCTTCTTGAACCCAAAGCACGTACCGTTGCTTGGACTTTGCGAAGCTCTGATTTGGCCACCTTTTGAAACATGATATAATCTTGTTAAATGCATTTGTATATCAGCGACGCACCTCACAAAGCGAGCAATTAGGGCCAGTGAAAAGTCTCAAACGCGGAAGTAACGGAAGCCGAGCTGGCATAAGGGGTTGGTGGACGAGTATTGCCTAAGCGCCCAGGTCATTACCACCTCGTCTTGTGTGTACACTTTTTTTGAGTCGTACATGCGGGACAGCAATGTATTCGCCTTTTCAAAGGCTTTGCCTCGTATGGTAAGTTGGAAAAGAATTTGTACTTACTAAAACTGTACCGTTGTATACTCATGACAGTTGATAGAGTTGGTCTCCTCAGAATTTGTTCAACCTTTGGCAGCGATGTTTTACGGGCAGAGTATCCGAATCCCAGTTTGAGCGCACCGGAAAGACATTATTTCAACAACGGTGGATTTCGAAACGACTAGTGCGAGCATACCATGGTGATCATATAAACGAAAAAATATTCAAAAAATGGTATTTGCCTTCAACACTTCCCGAGGTTCTCCCAAAAAAGTCGATAAACTCCGATGATACAGCTACTCTAGCCAAATGGGCTCGGAGGCAGGACGACGTTGATCAAATAGAGAATGCACGACGCGAAGAAAGCATCGGGGCTCTGGCACCAGTTGGGAGTTTGATGTTTGCAGAAGTCGAGAGACGAATAGATGTTTTTATCTTTAGATGCTGTTTTGCACACAGTGTTTACGAAGCAAGGAGGCTGATTATACACGGGAATGTGAAACTCAATGGTATCTCGGTATGTATTTTATGTATTTTATGCCTTTTATTTCTGATCGACTTTCGGTTTTTCTAAGCATACGAACGCAAACACTAGACTCGCACCTGGTGATATGGTTTCCGTTGACCCCAGCGCAATTAGGTTCCTCCGTTATCCTGAGAGCCCAGCTGCACCGGTTAAGGCTGAAAACGAAGAAGTAGAGACAACCGCTGAAGAGGGCGAATCAGGGAAGCCAGAAATAGAACACGCATCGAGCCATGAGGACGAACCACCTCTGAAAACTCGGTCCCAACCACCTCCAGGACAGCCGTGGTTGAGTAACCAACATCTTACCCCGTTTACCCTCCCAGATTACGCTGCACCATTTATATTCATTCCCGCGTATATTGAGCCTTCATTTTCGACATGTTCTGCAGTTTATGTTCGACATCCAACAGCACGGCCTGGGTACAGTGAGATCCCGACACCGTATGATGCAGATGGAGAAGTTGTCAGGTTGGCATGGGAGTGGTATGCAAAGCGACGGCCTAGAATGCGAAGTCGTCGACGATTATCTCGTATGCCTGAAGATAGAACAAAAATGTCATCTACTTAGCGTAGAACAATAATTTTCTTTTAAAAAAAATTTCGCGTCATTGTCCATATAAGTCCACATGCCGGAAGCATTTTAGAACACACTTGCATTCCTACCACGACCATGTCGCGTCCCTCTTTATACCTGGCACCGTCTGTAAATACAACGACGTGGGTGTTTCTTTTAAATGAATCTAATATTCCATTCTAGTTCTTAAGCGTGTTGAATAATTGATTAGGGTGACGACGACGACGACAACCACCACCACCTATGCCCCCATTCCTTTACCATCTCTTCCACCTCCTTCATCTCCCAAAGATTCCAAAGAGTACCCTCTATTGCATGCTCATTTACCCCGCTCTCTTCGACGCTTTTCCCTTGAATTCCCCGGTGGCATCCGGGCCACTTTCGAAGACGGTGCCCAAAACGATGGCTTCGATGAGGAGGATGAAGTCGTAGGAGGGCAAGGATGGCGGATGCTGAAACGGGGCAGCGATGTCAATCGAGAACAGACAGTCGGTCTTGTGGAAGCCATTGAGCGGTACGGCCGCAAGCGTTCACACAGTATATCCAGTGATGTGATGCTCGACAACATTGACGCACCACCCCTGCCAGCCTCCTTCCTCACCGGAAGCCCACCGCCAAGGAAGAAACCACGGGGTTCGACGCTTAATCCTACTAACGCGGCACCACCTTCCCCTCTCCCGTCTCCTAATGGTTCCCCGCCCACAACGGCCGCCTGGCCTTCCGCACCCCCAAGCACGGTGTCCTCTCCACCACCCTCCACGGTAACTGTCTCAAACTCGGCCCCATTCCAACCTGATATATCACTCACGACACTTATGACCCTTCCAAATATTCTCTCTCACTTCAATAATCTCCCCAGCCGCTTCAGTCACATATCATTCTTACGCTGATGAGACATTCACCGCTCCCGGTTCTGAGGAATATTCACTCCGTTCTTATCCCTACCCTTGCTCGTGATTTTCTAACTCTGTTGCCTCCCGAATTAACCTCTATCATCTTGAGTTATCTCCCGTATTCCGCCCTTGCACGTGCCTCGCGCGTTTCGAAGTCATGGCGAGCGATTATAGATTCTGATCCTATTCTCTGGCAGGAATTGTTGAAAACGACCAGAATTTGGTTTGGTGGAGAGACAGAGCGGACATTTGCAGATGCCGTCAATATCAGACGGCTACGAAAAGGCTTACCTGCTCCAGGTTCTCTACCTTTACCACACCCCTTCAAGATGCTATTCAAATCTCGCTACTTAACTCGAACTCGTTGGTCAAGTAACAATACTCCACGACGTATTCAGTTTGCTGCACATGGAGGAGCTGTTGTGACTTGCCTTCTATTCTCTCATAATCGGATTATTTCTGCGTCAGACGATCACTCTATCCACGTCTATGATCCATCCAATGGTGCTTTGCTGCAATCTCTGGATGGCCATGAAGGTGGCGTGTGGGCATTAGCAGCTACCAAGAATACCCTCGTCAGTGGATCAACAGACAGGAGTGTTCGGGTGTGGAATCTCACCAACGGGAGATGTACTCATATATTTGGAGGTCACACTAGCACTGTCCGTTGTCTAGCTATAGTAAAACCGGAATGGTTAGATTTCGAAATGGAAGGTGGTGGTATAAAACGAGAAAAGTGGCCAAAGCGACCGATGATTGTTACGGGCAGTAGAGATCATACCCTCAGGGTTTGGAAATTGCCTCGTCCAGGGGATCCCGAGTATATGAGTTCCGGGACTAATGATTCCGAAGGCGAAGTCGGAGAGGTACGTTGTCGATGACAGAAAACACTTGGGGGAATAATTTCTTGATATCAATTTCAGGAAGATGCAGATGATAATCCTTACCACGTTAGACTTCTGGTTGGACATGAGCAAGCGGTTAGAGCTTTGGCTGCTCGTGGTCGTACTCTGGTGTCTGGAAGCTACGACTGTACAGTCCGTGTTTGGGATATTATCACTGGGGCATGCACTTGGACCCTCTCGGGTCACGCACAGAAAGGTAGGGATGACATTCAGATACATCCTTTAACACGCAATAAGTAATGCTAATTCATATCTAGTATACAGTGTGGTATTAGATCCCGTGCGCAATCAATGTTGTTCGGGCTCTATGGACGGCACTGTACGGATTTGGAGCTTGAAAACTGGTCAAGGGATTCACGTTCTTCACGGTCATACATCTTTAGTCGGGTTACTCGGTTTGTCGCCCAATTATTTAGTATCGGCCGCTGCCGATTCTACCCTTCGTGTTTGGGATCCATCTACGGGACAATTACGACATACCCTCGCTGCTCATACAGGAGCTATCACTTGCTTTCAGCATGATGAATTTAAAGTTTTAAGTGGCTCCGATGGGACCCTTAAGATGTGGGATATTCGGGACGGAACTGTAGTACGAGATCTCTTAACGGGTATAACTGGTGTCTGGCAAGTTGTTTTCGATGGGCGGTGGTGTGTTGCTGCTAGTAACAGATTAGATGTGACATATTTGGATGTCTGGGATTTCGGGGGAGATGATAATGATCAGGATTGGGTGGGGGAAGTGAGCAGTTTATCGGATGAAGAAGCAGAAAACAGTGACGACACTATGGAAGACGAAGATGATGAAGGACCGCTTGTCGCGAATGAGGCCGGACTGAGTGATATGGATGTACTAGTCGACGAGGATAGGGAGGAGGCCTCGAATGTCAGGACGCCTTGGAGTCAAGGTGGTTCCGCAGGTCCCTCTTCTCGTCTTGTTGATCGCGCTTTGACAGAGGCCGGACTGTTTAACCTTGACACTAGGTCAAGTCGAGTTGTAGCCATCCCCAACAATGAGGAATCATCGACGCGACCGAATCCGTCAAGAGGCTCAAGTAACGGACGCGGCCGCTAGGGGTCGCTTTCTGATACCTTCTTTTTGATATTCGCTGGCTTTCGGAATGTTATATCAAATTAATTTTTATTGGAACTTATATGGAAATCAGCGTTTGACGTGCTTTTTCTTTATCATCAATTACTTTCGGTAGTGACACAAATATTAATAAAGAGATAGGTTAGTCGCTGGCTTCCAGCATCGATATCACAAAAATTGCATGTCCTTTGTTACTCGCCATCCAATAGCACCGGCATCGCTTTATGTATTTTAATGTCTTCTGTCGGTCTGCAAGAATGCTTAATGAATAAGGGCTTAATAGAAAGGTCAAAACCTGTGGCGGACCTGTCTTGGTTATCTGTCGCAACAGCTCCTAATCGCTGTAACACTCGTATACCAGACTTAACTCTGCCGTATATAGTGTGTTTCTTGTCTAAGAAAGGTGTGGGCGCAAGAGTAAGGAAAAACTGTGACCCTAATTAAGGTAAAAATGTGAGTTGCAGAAGGTAGATGAAATCAATATCCCAAACCATTCGTATTTGGACCCGAATTGGCCATGGCAAGAACACCTAAAAAGCGATGGATATGAGGGGGAGGCGGAGGGAAAGAAAGTTTTACCTGCCCCTACGAAGCGAAGTTCGGGATGAATTTCATCTTCACTAAGAGAAGTGTGCGTAAGAGAAGTCTGCATTGGTTTGGTGTTAAAATTGGCACTTGCAACCGCTGCCCGTAAATACTAGTTCCTCCACGACCTGTACCAGTAGGATCGCCACCCTGAACCATGAAATCCTACGAGAATAAATTAAAAAAGCAAAATATGTACACAAGACGTACTGACATACGGGAATGATGCGATGAAATATGGTACCATTATAGTATCCTCGCGATACTAGCTCGTAAAAGTTCTTGCATGTCTGAATCCATATAATCAGGTAATATGGCATGAATAAACTGTATAATTTTACTTTGGGAGCATGGTTCCAATATAATTCCAGCTCTATCTTTCCAAGACTGGTCTCTAATAGGACATTGTCAGACATGATTTTAGGTGGACGAGCGTATAATCGCACTGATATGTCACAAACGCGTCTTGTGGCGGTCACTGCTTTGCTCATTCACTGAAATGCGCGCGGTGATACAACGTGTACTCTCAGCTTCAGTAACTGGTAATTATCAAGTCCCCCTGAAAGAATATTTGGATTTGAAATCGTGTTAGTGGACGGTGAAATTGTATCTTCTATTTCCCGAGGTCTTCTTGTGCTTGTAGGGATTGGTAAAGGTGCGGAAGAGATGATCTCTCAAATAATATCATCTACATATGGTAGAATAACCCTTCATTTAAGATGATGGACCTTCTGACTCGGAATATATTGCCAACAAAATGTATTAACGGGCTCCTATTTTGTCGTCGACAATTCTTACCAATGCAGAAACTAATTTAGACTCTCGCTGCGGTTGTTCGATTCAGAGGATAATCGCTGGCGGAAGAATGTGAAGGATATTGACGGTGAAATTCTTTGCGTATCCCAGTTCACCCTTCTCGCAAATACTAGTAAAGGAAACAAGCCAGACTTCCATAATGCTATGGTGAGACAAAGGATGCATTCGATGTTGTGGGACTTCAGGCTTACACATGATAGGGAGGCGAACCTTCGAAAGGTATCTACACGAATTTTCTCACAAAATTAGGAGATTTATACCAAAGCAGTCGTGTCAAAGGTGAGCAACTTTTCAGTTTCTAGAGGTTTGCTCTGTGAACACATTAAACGTTAGATGGCAAATTTGGAGCTATGATGAACGTATGTCTGACAAACGATGGCCCAGTTACTATTATATTGGATTCCAATTCCTCGTCATCGTCATCACGAAAAGGACAGGTAACGGAGAGCGTACCAACGGAGTGACGATTGTAGCTCGGTGCCCCGTTCTGGCCACTGTGTCAAAAAAAATGTCCCAACCCACTCGCAATCAAGACTTGAGTGCCAATTCTAACTTGTCTGCTGGAGTTTTCCCAGTCCTTTTCTTGTAAGACGCGCGCATCCTTGCTTAGATGATGGAATTCTTCGTCCAGTTGAGCGCGTAGGTCAGTTGAACCGGTGCTCATCAAAAATGATAATTCGGTGTCTAGCTCTGCAGATCGTGAATTAAGATTCGTGGATCCGAATAACGTCAGCTCCGGGGGACTGGAGATGTGTGATCTATACCACAACCCTTGAAATAATGCACTTGCGAATGAAGATTGGAATTGCGATACACTTCAGTATAGCCCACCTTTCGCGTGATAAGTCCAACCATTCTTCTCCCACTCAGAAATTTCCACTTTACTAGAGGTTGAACCATGGACTCGTAATACACGCTCCCGAAAGCGTCGTAAGAGTAGGATATATCCTTCTGGAACTCTTCCTGATAAACCTTTCGAGCCAAGGAAACCATTTGCCTACAGTACCGAAAAAAATGAAAAATGAGCTCGTTAAAAGATTCAGAAAACTCACATTGCAGCTGGCAGCTAATACACGCGCCTTGACAGGGGAGTTAATAAGCAGATCTTGATATAATTTGTGGAGTGCGAAGTATCCACTGGTCAAGTCGATGACCGCAGAGGATGCATCAGGTAGCTGGTTGAGGTGAACGAATAAGCGTTGGAGACAATCCTCCTCTTCACGAACGTTCATATATCCAGCTTGAATCACAGGAAAGACAATGGTATCCGCTTCTTGAGGAGCATTATTCCGGAATGTCGAATGAAAGTTTGATATGCATTGTCTAGCAGCGCTTCCTAGATTCCCCATGTTTACATTCGAATTTGGCCAGCGGAAAATGGGTGTGACATTAGTTTCATGAGGATATAGTCGATAAGAAAAACGGGAAAACAAGGTGAGAAAATCCACTATATAGTTGGAAAGGGACGGCGACGAAGCGAAAAAAAGATACCTATCCTGTCTATTCGTGAAATATGATTTGTTCAGATTCGCACTAAAGTAGGGGAGGCCAAGTTGATTATAATGTGAAATGACAAGAGAAGAAAGGATATCCACCCAGAGAGAATGATATCATCGTCAACAATATACGATTTTGCGTGCCATGTGCCCCAAACTTCGTCAAAACGTCTGGGGACTACGTAGCTTAAAGGTGCTTTTAGTGTGGGAGATTGGAAAAAATAGACAGAACAGCGCCCTGGGAATTCAGAAACCAATGGCAAGAGAGCAGAAGCAGTTGATGTCGGTCCTGGTCTGGTGGACCTTCGGAGATCCAGATGAATATGGACTTGCAGACGAGGATTTGAAGACAGCGAGTCCTTTAGACTTTTGATCTCGTAGACGTGTTTAAAGGTTTGCCAATCGTTCAGAAACAATATGACACTTACTAACAACGACTCAGATGCTCCAATGTAAAGCGACGAGAGGTATATACGCCGTTGAGCGCGTCCAATCATTTCCTGCGTCATTCAGATAGTCTGACAACCTCCGTGGGTAGATAGGTCAACGTACCAGAAGAGTCGCATAAAATTTGCTCGGGGAATGCAAAATCTTGACATTTTTAGAGTTAACGGGGATGGCAGGCTGTCGTAGAGATCCTAAGAGACGTCGAGCGAGCATCTCCTTGCCGCAGACAGCAGCCTTGCAGCGGCTTCCTCTGACGTGAGTGATTAGACGCCCGATTCTCCCCGACCACGTCGATTTCACCAACTTCATCTCGCTCGTTTATGTCTGTGACGGGCAACATATCGCATATTACGTTGAAGACAATATTATCTGCGCCAACGAAACTTCTCAAGCACTTTCGCCGTGCAGACGACGTCTTGGCGACTGGCGTTGACTACCCCGCACAGCAACAAGTGTCGCTCCCGACTCGTCAATCCACCACTCACGCCCCAATCATACCTGGACCATGGGCTTTTATTACAAGTGGTTATGCCATAACTCTCGTATTGATGGTATGTGCTTTTTTTCCACATTTTTGTTTTTTTTGAGCTTATGTTTCATACTTTCTTTGTTGTGAAAGGCCCTGCTACTTAATCGAATACAACATATCGTTGTGCCTCCTCGACAGTCTTTATTGCGACGACTGGCACGTCGTTATACAGGTACAAGGCCCAGACATTCGACATTGCGTTCTCTCATTTCTCTTCTGCTACCTGTCGACTTCAGCTCTACATCGACTCGTGCATTGTTCCGGCTACCGTCCATTTACCTTTTGTGGAGATCTCTCTGCTGCTTACCGTCATACTTCTCCAAACGTGTGATTTATTCCCTTCCGTCTTATGGTCGAAGAAATTAGGTGAATGGTCGGCGAAAACCAATATGAAGGAAGTTTGTTGGGCGACATTCCTGTCAGTCTGTGTAGCACTCGCTTTGGAAGCCCTAATGAGAGGCCTTGAAGGAGGGTAGGTACTGCAATTCTCTTTGGATAAGTAGATTTGACTCAAAGCTTATATAGGGTACACTCCTCGTCCCCTTTTAATCTGGTAAGTCTCCCTCGCTTAAATTGGCACACTTCCCGTAACTCGCTCTAGTTTTCCTATGCTTTCCTATTGCATATATATTCATCCCCGACAATGCATGTCGTTAAATCTCCTGAGACCCACTCCCGGCCAGATAAGCATGTTCTGGTGACTATCATCATTCCTCTTTTCCAGGTTCGAGTCCACCACTAGTTATCTATGACACTTTCTGACACCCGAACAGCTTACTCTCATTCAGACTATCAGCATTCGCAAAAAATGGGCCAATCAGCGCCTAATTCCGACTACAATTTGCGGTCTTCTGAATTTAATTCATTTTCATTATGTGGTCTTCTTTTCGTCCACGCATTACCCGCTAATAAACTATGTCTCGTCCATCATTGAGACTGCCCTTCTTTTCATCATTCTGCTGACACTGTCGCTTCATATCCTCACCCAAGTATTATTGGAGGGTCAGATTACTCGGCCATTCTTTGGCCCATCACCAGTGTTTCTACCTCGCTGGGACGAAGATTTTTCCGTCGCTATATTGAGGCTAGGCACTGCCAGCTTAGATGCCACTAGTGCGGCTGGTCTGGGCAATGAACTAGCTGGGATCAATGTGAATTCTCCCGAGCTTGAATTAGACAGAGGCGGGATCGTGGATTTGCGGCAGGGAACTAGACATGGTTTCCAAAACGAGGTAAAACATGTTCGAGTTCCCTCTCATAACGAAGCCGATGGTTGGGTTGACACAACATGGTTACGCGAATGGGAAAGATTTCTGTGGGGCGTATGGAGGTGTATAAAGGTTTCTTATCGCTTCCTTGTTCTGCTCCTGCGAAAAAAACTGGGCAGAGAGACGTTGAATATACCGGCTGCCGAACCAGTTGTCTATAACGAAGCGGAGCCTGACCTGTATACTCGGTTCCTAAGAGGGGAGGATATAAGTGACGACGACGCAGATTACGCTGGACAAGAAGAGAGTGTTCATTCGTCTCGCTCGTCCTCCGTAGAGCCATCAGAAGACCACGTTGAAGATGACTCTGGCAGAATGCTGTTTTCGACTATATCGGATTCAACGATTGCCCCTGTGCTATTGGCACATATTGGAAATGAAACCTCGAGCCCGTTAACACGCAGGAGATACCGGCAAACACCTAAATTGGATGACGATTGGCGCAGTATTTTAGAAGAACGTAAATCACTGAAGCCGGACAACCCCACGACCCGCGAAGACGACGAAAGAAGACGAAACTGCGTAGTATGCACCGTTGAGCCGAGAGAAATTATTTGTTGGCCGTGCAGGTTCGTCTGAATATTTTTCATTTTGGAGAGTGCGTCCTGATAGGTCCCTATAAGATGTCTTGCTCTGTGTGAAGAATGTCGCGCAAACTTGGCTTCACGTTTACCATCTTCTAAACATTCTTGCCCGTGCTGTCGCCGAAAGTGAGTCAATTCGAGCTTTCAGTATGACCTGGCGTTAACTTATTCACAATAGTATCGATGGATACTCGAGAGTCTATTTACCCTGACAACGGACTACACTTCATACATATTTCGAAATTGTATACCAGCAAAGCTATTTATCCTCGGCCAATTACTAAATAGAATCTGATAATTGTGTATTGATCAAATGGCTTTTGAATTGTGATGACTGAACTGCAAATTCGCACGCTGCCGAACTGGACAGCCTCCAAACAGCACAGAACAGCCGGCACTTCGGTCATCATCAGCTGAGGATGCTATCTCGTTCATAGCGTGATTTACTTGCTGTCATTACCTTTAGCCATGGATCCCCTTTGGAAAAACCCTAGTCAGTAGTCTGTTTATTTCTAGTTCGAACGCGGCACGAGACGTGATGCATCTTTGACTTCAGCGCGACCATGTCCTTTTTTGCCAAGGGAAACTGTTTCTTTTTCGAAAGATGCAATTTCCTACACGAGATTACTACCAGAAATATCTCACCAGGATCTACAAGTTTCGATGACGACGAACATGATGAATACCAACGTGGGAATGGACCCGTCCTACAATCGCGCTTTTCTGTAGATCTCGATTCCTCAAGTGAAGACGAAATCAATTCTCTATACGAGTCGGACTTGGACGATGAAGACAGCCGCGTACGGTCGCCTTCGTTGAGCCACGTTTCGCCAGGTCCGCGTCGTAGCCTTTCACCTCAAAACAGCGTCTCATCTTCCAACGAGAAAGATGCTCATATTCGTGACTCCGTAATGACTATCAAAGTCCAACCTCTCAATTTCCCTCAGACAAATGATTTCAGAGCCACCGACGTAGTCGGCACAAGGAATCTTAACGGGGGTCGTAAGCAACTGCGTGGACCTCGGCTCTCCCTCTCCATCCCTCATCAATTCGGATCTGTTCGTGCGTCCCATAAGTTGGTTGTGGAAGATCTCAAAAGGACTCTGAAACGTGATCCTTCGTCTTCCCCCCCTTCCGCAAACTTGAGTGAAGTTATTCAAAATGCCGTCATCAATGAGTATGCACAGGGGAAGGTTGTGGTAAGACTCGATATCAATTTTAAAGAATTCTGACTATATGCCTCTTGTATAGACTAGACAAAGGACTGGTACCTTAATGCCTCAGCCTCAAGAATACAGGTGGCGACAGGAGGCACAGGATGACAAGATAGACAACACAGATTTCAGGAGCACACACGACAACCCCGCAACAATATCTCCGTTAACTCATGGCTCATCAGTTGGTCATGGGTCCGTCGATCTATCTATTGGAATGTCTATGGAATTGCACGAAAGTCCGAATGATATTTTGAATGATGAAAATTTTGCGACAAATGACACACCCGAGTCACAACATAAACCAATACTAACACCGAGCTGGTTGAAGCCGCTGAGATTAGTGAGTAGACTTTTTTGAACTCACGTCTCATGATCCATTACCCATTCTGCTTTAGCCGACTGTCCTAAATCCTCAGCCAGATATAGCCAAGTCCCAAGGACTCGATCAGTCGAGTAAATATGACTTTGAATCCGTGTCTAGTTCATTGCTAAGCTTGAGGTAGATTCGCGACAGCCTTATTCATTTTCTCCCGTTTCTTTGTTAGCACAGTACTCACAAGGCTCAGAAGACGATGATGTCAGTCAGTCTGTTTTTTCCTCGCATTGTTTTGACACAATTCCATACAGGTAACACCTCCGCTCGTTTATACAGATCCAGCAAAAACTGATAGTTACATACCCACTAACTCACCCCGAACGATTGTTCTCTCAGATGCTGAGGATGATTTTAATTCTGCATCGATCTCTCGCACTTCCAGTTTAAACATTGATATGACCTCCTTCCCACCTGCGCGTAGTGAGCCTGACGACGATGGCATGTCGTCCACAGGAAGCGTTACACTTTCAGTATTACTAGGCGGTTCTCCGAAACCAAGTTCCGAGCATGGGCGTAAACCCCCGGCATCCCCTAGCTCTGTGAATGGACGTAAACCCTCAGTATCACCTAGCTCTATGAATGGTCGTAAACTCGCCGCATCACCCAGCTCTGTCAATGGTTTCAACCAAGGAAGAGCCTCTGCTTCCCCTAGAATGAAAGACATTCGTACAGTCTTGGAGCATCGCGCTCAAAAGATCCGGGGAAGTGTAACAATACTTGTAATTTTTTTATCGCACCCATGATGGAAATCTTTTTTTTTTGACAACCATCGTCTAGAATCTGAAAAAAGATGATTTTAAATTTCTTGACAGCACGAGCCCCAAGTTATCCCAGATCGTGGAGCGTCCCGATCATGCTCAACAGGATAATGTATCGGCGGTATGTGAATGTACTGAGACCTGCAACTAATTTCGCTCATAAATCGATTAGGGCACCCCTTTAATAGAAAACTCTCTTCAGGTTCAGGTGAATGTTATTCCCTCTTTTTAGATTAAGTGTTAGCAACACACAACATACATCTCTGTCTCTGTTAGAATGTCTATCGGCCTCCTCGTTCAAATAAGTCCTTGAGTCCATCACCACAACAGTACCCGAGTCGACTATCTTCAACTAGTCGTTTGTCTCAAAATTCAATCAGCTCACATTCCTCGGATCCCTCCTATCGACCTCAGTTGTTGTTTGCTATAGCGTCAGATAAGCCAGAGATGGTTGAAAACCTCTTGGCTTCGGGACAGTCGTTTGTAAACGAAATGGCGGATTCGGGTACAGATTTGCTCTCGTTCACGGTGTCTAACGAGAATCTGAAACACAAGACTGAAATCGTCAAGACATTGCTGAAGTATGGGGCTGATCCTGCCGTTCTAACTCGACATGAAAGCCAGGTTTCATTACAGGGGCCACTCAAAGAAGAAGGGAAAGACAGTCCGGTGATAATGGCGAATGGACATATGAATGCTGCCATGGAGTATGACCTTTGCTTTTCTATAATAAATTTCAAATGAGTGCTTTTTACTCATGCACGTTTCAGATATTTCCTCACGCGACAATCACTCGATTTAGATTCAAAACCTACTCTACAAGTCTTAGAACAAACATCGTTTGCACCTCTGGCTAAAGCACGCTTTGATATTATTGGACAAGATCGTGTTTTGGACGAATTTTATCGTGTCATAGGACTACACTCACAGCGAAAAAGTCGAAATGCCTTAGTCATTCTACTTTGTGGGGATTCTGGACACGGGAAGAGTTACTTGGCCCAAAAAGGTTCGCCTTTGAATTCTTTTCAAACTGAAAAAATAACTCAGCTTGTTAATTTTTACGTGACACAACAGTTGGATCACTTTTGAACGTGCCGATTCATACGATAAACATGACAGCCCTCCGTTCACAGCATGATTTATGGCAGTGTCTCTCAACGGGAGCCGAGGACGTATGTCGATTGTCGCTCATATTTAGTAGTACAAACCTTATGATATTGTTAGGCGTCTCCAAATATGGATCTCGCGGATTTTCTCGTGGAAAATCAAGGTCGTCGTTGCGTTGTCGTTCTTGATGTATGTGTGTTTTTTTTGTCATGTTTTCGAGTTAATTCGGCGTACGCTTGCAGGACGTTGAGAAGGTTGATGATCCGAAAGCTTTGAATCCATTGCTCCTTCCATGGGACATCGGTGAGACTAGCATTCAGTTTTTTGGCCTGATCTAATCACTAATAACAATATTAGGTCGCTGTAGTTTGGAGCAAAAGAAACATACAGATACTTGTCAAGTAATTTGGATCGCAACTTCGAATCTCGGAAAGAAACTCATTACCGAGCACGTTCAGCAATGGAAACATCCGGACGGGCCGCCAAGTCGTAACGAATATATTCAATTAGCAACTGCTATTCGAAGATCCATATCTGAGGTTTTGGGGGTAGGTTTGTTTTTTCAACATTTTTCTTCAGGTGATTAATTAAGATTGGCAGGCGCCCCTTGTATCACGTATCACAGCCATCTTACCCTTTCTCCCATTCACGCTTAGAGAAAAGAAAGCCATTGGGACTGAAGCAATTCTGTCTTATCAGGACCTTATCCCTAAATCTTTGTCTCCGGAAGAAATAGATCGCATCGTGGATCATTCCGTGAATGATACCAACTTGGTGGAAGAAGAAGGTGCTAGATCCTTGTACCGTGTGGTAGAAGCGCACATGTTGAACTTTAAGGAAGCTGACAATGCCATTTGAATATTTCACACCAATGTATTAAATCTCGGTTATTAATTATTCATCTTTTATTACAGCATTTTTTGTAATGTAACTCAAGTTTTCCATCAACCTCGCATTATCACTTGCGGTTTGAGGTTTCTGTCTTGCTGTGGTGCGCCGTTTCCCTTCTTCTACATAACTCGAGAGCTGTTTGGGGGCTCCTATGTTCTCAATGTAACTGGAGGGATATTTGCCGATGTAATGACGAGAGCCTAATGGGTATGGATTTGATAGATTACTTTCATTATGTGTCGAATATATATCGACAAACGCGAATGTGGTATCTGCTGCTGATTGCGGTTGGCGTCGAACAACATCAGGGGGATCTGCGAGCTGAATATGGGAAATTCGGAGACCGTCAACTCCTGCTTGGGCACCGCGTTTTGCAGCTTCATGATCCGTCATTTGTGTGCCTGGGGAATGTATCTCCCCTACAATACCAGCAACGGCGGCAAGGCTAACTTTGTGTGATGTATCGCGGATCACAGCTAGATTTTTGCTGGCGGAAACGTTGCGCGCAATAATACGTCCCATAGACGGTCCATATAGATAGCGAATCTGAAGAGGTGAGGTAACCGTGAGTTCCAACCCTCCGTAAATGTGGGGTTCAGACCCGATAGAGGCAGATGAATCAGGAGACTTGAGTTGAGTGGACACCGTTTGTTTTCTGAACCTGGTTAGGAATGAGGAAGTAGAAAATTGAGCTGACGAGTACATGTCCACCTCCCCAGACCCAAAGGCTTTGATAGGACGTTTTTTGTCTCGAGAGGGTGGCTGTGACTCCTGGAATTCTAGCTCTTTCTGCATAAAGTCCTTGAATGAAGGACGAATGGCGCGTGTTCGGTCGAGATATCGATTAAACTGTTTGGAGGACATGGGGGGTGCTTTAGAAAGCTGGCGATTGACCAAGTGGGGATTGTTTTGATCGTTTATCGAGGTGGGGAGAATTCGCTATCGGGATACCACTGAGCAGCGTGTTTCAGATGCCATGGTCCCGTTTCCATGAGCTGTACTTTTTTGCCGGTCTCATCCCACCTTCTTATCCATCTTGCTGACGACTCTGCGCTACTCCACTCGGTCTGCTGCTCTCTGGAGTCGATAGACTGGATATTGATAAAACCGACTTTTCGTCTGTTTGGTAATGGCCGTTTGAGACCCCAATTGCCTCGATAGGCGTGACCACCGTAGGTTGTATATGTCTGCCCTATTAGCGGGTCATATGATGCAAACTTGGAGCGTCGCAAAAGTTTTCCAAAGGGAGACGGAACGGCAGACGACGACATTCACGCTCAGGTGTCGAGGCCGTCCACTGTCGGAGCGTGAAAAAAGAGTATGCACGCGGATTCCTGATTTGTCATCTGAGTATCGAATGGCCTGAGTCCTGCAGAGTCCTGCACGTTTACTTTCAGTATTGATCAACATGGAGATGTCCCGCAGTGCATGGAATTACAATTAGGGGGGTGTGATCTATGTCGTGTTCCTCTTGTCCCTTTGCAAACTAGGATAATTATATCCTGCTGGTTGATTGACCTAGTTGATCTGCGCAGTGAACTCTGAAAATGCCGCTTGAAAGTCACCTATTCTACAATGGGCAGGGGCTCCATGAGGAAAGATCCCGAGAAGATATGCATGTCATTAGCCCACGACGCGTATGACAAGGGCCAGCCTGGGAAAAATTCCGACAAGATGCCATGAGGGGGACAAAGGGAAGCAGCAGGAACGCGCAGACAACAATAAGTGGTGTGCCTATTTGTTATTTGGCCCTTCAAATTTCAAGTTCCTAGTATTCCCAACATTCACCACTTCACCGTCTCTCGTTTTTCTTATATATATATAATATATATTCCTAACTGAATATACTCTGCGAGTTCTTCAGAGGATAAGCGCAATTACGCGATGCGACTTCTAGCTGCCCTGTCGTTTGGTCTCTCGTTCGCCACCATTGCTGCTTCCCCGCTCCCCTCTTCGTCTATTCCTTCCTCTATTACGTCCATCTTGTGTCGTCTTCCCTTCCTTGATGTCTTATGCCGCAGAGATCCCAATTCCATCTCTGTAAGTCATGTTGTTGGAGCCCCAACACACAGCGGTGTAACTCGCTATGTGGCCAAGTATGCCACCGCCAACCGTTGGTCCCCACCTGAGATGTCTACCTCTTGGATTTCATCGCAAGTTGCTCTTATGTCACTTTTTTTCCCTTTGTTCTTACGAATACGTATCTTGGTTATAGGCCTAATCCTACGGCACTTCCGCCGGTTTGCCCACAGTCAAATGTCGACCCGTCCCAAATGTCGGAAGATTGTTTATATGTTGTTCTCTATGTCCCGCATGTTACCCAACCGACTCCAGGGGGTATTCCAACCATCGCTTGGGCGCATGGAGGGTCATTCATAATTGGCGGGGCTTCAGATCCTGCTTTGGACGGTTCGAATTTAGCGGTTGCCACTAACTCGGTATCTCACAAGTCATTATTTTTAAAAGTGAACTCTTTTTCTGAAAATCCTTTCCAGATTGTGGCCGTGGTTCAATATCGTTTGGGCACCGTAAGTTATCGCTTACTAGTCGTACATTGTCCTTTGAATCTAAATGGGCTTTCCTTTCCTTTTCTAGTTGGGTCTCTTACCCCCTTCGGCTAATTCAGACAACAGCAACCTGGCCTTACAAGACGTCGTCACGGCCCTAACTTACCTTCGCCTTGTTCTACCTAGCTTCGGTGGTACTCCAGATACGCCTCAGCTTACATTAGCTGGTCAATCAAGTGGAGCGTCTATCATTCGTGCTCTTCTAGGAACGCCTTCTGCCTTACCATTATTCAATAATGCCTGGCTTCACTCTGACACCGTTGATTATGGATTTTTGACCTCAGGTGCCTTGTGTACTCTTCGTGAGGCTTGGGTAGCCGAGCTTGGATGCTCAGGCATATGCGCCGACACTATGGATGTAGAAACACTTATTGACCATCAGAACAACCTTCTCAATGAGGCTCCTACTTTGGGTCCGGAATTTTACTTCTCGTCTCCTCTCAGACCCAGTCCAGACGGTCAGTTCATAATGCATACACTCACGAGCCCTTCCACGTTTCCTCCTGCATCGGAGCTAAAACCCATCGTTGTCACGACTGTTAGAAATGAGTCCGATCCTACCGTCTACTCTTTCTTTCCTGATTCGAATGGCCCCATTTCAGAAGAAACTTTTGAAGGTTTCATCGTGGAAAACCTTGGCCAAAATCGGACCGAAACGGTTTTAGCCTCTCCTTTCTACCAATTCAGTGGGGATGTCGACCTTCGGACGATCATTGGCACGATATCCACAGATGGACTCTGGCGATGCCCTAATTGGATCCTTTCTAAAGGCTGGGCCGCACACGGTGGTACTAACCAGTACACGGGTTTATTCACTGCTGGTCTTACTTACTCGGCCAACCAAGATATTCCTGAATGTAGCCTACCCGGCGCTGTTTGTCACGAGGACGATATTCAAGTTGTGTTTGGTACGGGACCAAAATCAATTCCCCTAACACAAGAAATACAGGCAAGGTACTCTGCCTTCATTCGCACTGGATACCCAACGCACAGGGCTACGCTACATGGCAAACCACTACTAGCTCTGATACCAAAACTTTGAACCTGGGTGGACAAGCACCTATACCCGTCGGTGCTTGTGTTCCTACATTCTGGGGAGACCAGGTCCCCTTCGATTACCAAGTCAATCATGAATAATTAACGAACCTTGTTTTCATGCTATACTATACGATACACTTCATTTTCAAAGTTGGTTTTTTTAGAGTCTTACATATTGATTTGTGCAGATTCGGGAATTTCGTAACTACTGTATTTTTACATATCCGGTTTCATATTACGAATTAGATACTGTATACCCAGTCATTTTTAATTCATGCATGCCTCAGTAATTTTTTGGCATGCCAATTGGTGCGCCTGTCTGAGTGTGACATTCAAAAATACCGGAGCATGCCATATTTACCGCAATCACATGCTGGAGTCGTCTTTGAAGTGAGCCTTGACTAGCTTGGCTTACGCCGTATTTCATCAAATTCCATCGCAATGAACAGACTGTCAAGACGGATTCTGCAAGGAACTTCTCTTATCACACACTACAAACCTGCCCAACGAAGATATGCAAGCTTTTACAATACCCACATCGCGAATCTCACAGAGGATCAAACAGAGGTGAGAGGCCGAAAGCTCGCAATCGGTTTATACCAATACAACTACCTTAGTTTCGCAATGCAGTAACAGCATTCTCTGAGGCTGAAATCGCACCTCGGGCGGAACAAACTGACAAGAGTAATAATTTTCCGATGGTATTGGCTACCTCATTCTTCGCCCAGCTTCAGGATGCTGATACACGATTGTTTTGTTAGGATTTGTGGGAGAAGTTAGGAACGATGGGATTATTAGGTTGAAACAAAATAGACCAATATTGGCGATCTCGAGAATGACAAGTTGCTGTAGGAATAACCGTTGCAGAGGAGTATGGTGGACTAAGTTCTGGGTATCTTCAACACGTCATAGCCACCGAAGGTATTTCGAATTCATGATTTGTTTATATGTAGTGTTCACTCGTTATTATAACAGAGATTTCGCGGGCATCCGGATCGGTTGGATTGTCATATGTCGCTCATTCTAACTTGTGTGTCAACCAGATACACCGGCATGGAACACCAGCGCAGAAGGAGAAATATTTACCCGACTTGGTGAGCGGAAAGAAAGTCGGTGCACTCGCAATGAGCGAGCCGGGAAGCGGAAGTGATGTGGTGTCTATGAAATTGAGGGCCACGAAAAAAAGTGGCGGTTACGTTTTGAATGGGAACAAGTTTTGGTAATTTGGCTCAATATTTTGAACAAGAGGGATACTTTCTAATCTTGGATTTTGCGATCAGGATTACCAACGGCCCAATTGCTTCTACATTGGTGGTCTACGCCAAAACCGAACCTGAACGGCATTCCAAGGGTATCACAGCGTTTATCGTTGAAAAGGATTTTAAAGGGTTCTCAACGCATCAAAAACTCGATAAATTTGGAGTGAGATTAGCCTACATTTCACTTTCCCCAATTGCTGACCAATGCAGATGCGAGGAAGTGATACCTGCGAGTTAGTTTTTGAAGATTGCGAGATTCCAGAAGGTAAGTTTTGCTTCTGAATCACATTTGAAGTCATCTGAATCGAAGAGAAGAGAATGTTTTGGGAGAAGTCAATAAAGGTGCGGGTGTGTTGATGTCGGGTCTTGACCTTGAACGGCTTGTTCTCAGTGGTGGACCACTCGGGTATTATCATCAATCATCCTGGCAATTTCGTCTTTAGAATAACCATTCGCAACCTAGCTTGATGCAAGCCGCGTTTGATTATGCTGTTGAATATATCCATACCAGAGAACAGTTCAATCAACCAATTGGTACTTTCCAGTTGATGCAAGGTGTGTGTACTCGCGCCTTATTTTCGTGAATTTTCATCAACACTCCATGTCTTCAGGAAAAATTGCAGGTAATATTATTTTTCATGTCACAAAAAAAAACAATCCGCTTTATGCATCAACAGATATGTATACCAAACTAAATGCGAGTAGAACTTATGTATATGCAGTGGCTCGGGCTTGCGACCAAGGACAGGTTAGCCGCAGGGTATGTTGTCCACCCGCTCAATCATGCCAGATCGATAGTTTATTATTTATTATTTTCAGGATTGTGCCGGAGCAATTCTGTATTCTACAGAACGTGCCATCGAGGTGGCACTAGAAGCTATGCAATGTTTGGGGGGAAATGGATATATCAACGATTACCCTGTGGGAAGAATTTTACGAGACTCACGGTTATATGCTGTCGGTGCGGGGACCCAGGAAATTCGGCGCATGTTGATAGGGCGCGAGTTTAATAACGATTTTGCCCGTAAATGAGTATGTCATGAAATTATTCAATGTTTGATATAACTACATACAATCCACATTATAAAGTAAAAATAACCGCTACTATCAAGCATTATATGTACGTATGTACAGTGTTTTCGGGTTGTATGGTCATGGTTCTGACCATGGACATTTTGAATTGAAAAAGGCTCGACATCTTAGAGATATCGGCAAGTTGCCGGAACAGTCGTAGGTTTTATAAGGAAGTAAAAGCTTCAATTGTGGGAAACAACTATTAATGTAATGCATGTAATGTATTATACACTCAAGAAAGATAACAAATTATGATTCAGTTGGCTTTGAGTTCTTAAAGGTCTAAGTTAATTCGTATTATATGATCAAACGTCTAAATTACAATTGGAAATCATGAAAATTCTGTATTCGAGAAAGTGTAGTCTTTGATAGTGCATGGTTTGGGGTGTCCACCGAAGGGTATGAGTTATTAGATCTAGAGCTTCGTCTGCAGCAGAGTCTCCCCTATTTATAATATTTACCCTTGTAGAGATATCATTCGAATATTCAAAAAACATACCTAATGCACTCCGGATTAGTGAACAGCCAACCTTCACCGTTTGTTCGACTGAGACGGGATCTGCAAGAGTAGGATTAACTTCCATCAGGTCTACCCCTACCAATAGACCGGTTTCATAAAGAGCTTCGCAAATATAATGACCCTCCCGGAACGTCAAGCCACCACGAACCTAATGAGGAATTTAATAACCTTTACGTGCTAGTATGTAATCGTTGGAGTTCATACCGGTGTTCCTGTGCTTGGTGCGACTGAAGGGTCTAAGGCATCCACGTCAAAGCTCAAGTGAATGGGCAGATCACGTTTCGGGTTAACATGGTCAAGTGCCATTTCAACGACTTTCCCTATACCGTATTTATCCACTTCATACATGCTGAAGGCTTTGATACCTAGGTCCTTCAAAATTTTTTTCTCGCCAGGATCTACGTCACGGAGTCCGATATATACGATCTTTGCAGGCTTTAAAACCGGAGGTACCCATGTTAAGGTGGGAGTATCTTCAGCTTTAGTCAAGCCTAACAAGAATGAGACGGGCATTCCATGGATATTTCCTGAGAAAATAGTTCATGATCTTCGTTCTTGTGACTCCGTATTCACCACGTACCGGAATCAGTAGTGCTCGGAGTATTTATATCGGCATGTGCATCTACCCAAACGACCTGAAAAGTACTTGAGAAGCTGAAAAAAGGGGAAGAGGGAAGGAGTTGAGTTACAGTTGCGTTAGGAAATTGACTGCCCATATTGATTTGAATGTGCATATACTAGTGTAGACATAGTGCATACCTAAAGGTACCCGAAATGGTTCCCATAGCCTGCGGAAGACAAATTTAGAAAAAAATGTGAGAAAATAAAAGAAAAAGAAAATACGAGACTGTGATCGCCGCCTAGGGTTAATACCAATTTCCTCGCCTTTGCATGGTCACCCACGGCCTTCGAAACGGCCTTCGTGACACGAGAAACCAGACGAGGATTCTTTAGTTTACCAAGCGGAGGATCACTCTCTGCGGTGATTTCCTCGAATTGGTGATGGCCTCCAAACTCAACCTTCCAGCCAAGGTCCTTGAGTTGATCGATAATTCTGGCATTGACCAAATGAATGGGACCATGATCGACACCAGGTTTGTCCTATTCGAAGAAGGAGTTTGTTTCTACGATGACAATCATTGGATCAAACTTGCCTGTCCACCACTGAAAGAAAAAGATTAGACAGACGTCTTTTGCGGAATACCAACCCACCTGAAAGGGCATCCTACGATCTACATGATCCGAAGGAAAGCATATAAGCAAAGAGCGACGCAAAAACGAGCCTTAAAACCTACTGCGACTGTTCTGGGTTCTGGAATAAAACGAAGGTGAGATGACATGTCTTACAGAATTGCCAGACAACCTGATGAAAGAGAAAGGAGAGAAAACAACGAGAGCTTATAATACAGAGTGATGTCACGAAGTTGTGTTGGGCGCCTATGTCCAACTTTCACGGATCATTGCCGGATTGAATTGGCAACGATGGCCTTGCTTCAATTATAATCTCCTGGGTATTCGTGGCAAAAGTGCCTTGGCACACGAATGAACTATCGAACATGTGTCACTTCAATTTAACCGAAACTCACGCTGAACGGGACTGGTCTTATCTCTCAGAAGGTGGTGCATCCATCTTGTTCGCCTACGTTGGCAAACAGCATCCAGTATGCAGCGGCAAGGTCCTTCGAATACGCAAGACTTTGGCACTGCATCGATTAGATTCCAGAGTTCCCGGAACCCCGGATACGTTTGAAAATCCACAGGATGACCAAGACCCTTCAGTCGTTTTTCAAAAACTAGTCATTTCGCAATTGTTGCCTGGGCATTACCTTCCCGATGTGCAGTCAGTTGACGTCACAAGTGAATGGCTTTGCAGACTTGCCATAGCCGTCGAACCATTTCGCTCTGATATCCGGAAACGACAACAACAGTCTGTAGACACGAACCAGCGAGTGGCAGCTCTCGCTACGAATTTGGTAGAGAATGGGTTGGCTGTGGAAATTAAGGTGGATCCGCCATTTTTGAATTTCCAATTTGTGGTGCTAATTGCGACTTTGAGCTGCTAAGCCAAAATGGGGGTTCCTTCCAGCACCAGCTTTGCTCTCCCCTGAAACACTTCCGCTCAAAACAAGATATTGCCGGTTTTGCATGCACCGATATTACAAACACATGAACGTCTCGAACGTTGAGGAAGCGTTTTGTCCCCTAGATTTATTTTCTGGAGACAAGGGGCGTATTCGAAGTTATCTTCACGGTCTTTGGACATCGTGGCTGTCGATGGATGGCCAAATAAACAATTTGCGAATCTTCCATGACGGAAGGTTAATCAATTCACCAACTGTCAGTTCTGTTATCATACTTACGTTTGAGTTCCATTTTTTTTTACAATTCTTCCTCTCAGAATTTGACTGACGGGAGCTTATCTGAACTCTTATTCTGCACCAAAGACGCCAGTATTTCAGACATAGGCTCAGCCCTCGTCGAACGTCTCCTCAACCAGATATTAGAAACTGATATTTTTGACATCATTCGCCGTTTGCAGAAAACATTAGATCCCCTTGATATCGAAGGCCTGACTCGGCTGTGGAATCTTTCTCACCCCGGGTTGGCACTGGGGTGCGGTGAGCCCGAACCTAGCATCGTCGAATTCAGAGAATTCATCGAACTCTATCTTCAAGGGGGAGAAGGGGAATTCACGCTTCGGCAATCGCTGCTTGCTTATCTGCTCTCAGCGACTTTCAAAGACTGCTCCGTCATCATCGGCGGGCTGGACAAAGAAGAGAAGCGCAAAATCTCTGTGATTGATGTAGGGCCAAAGAGCATTCAACGGCTAAAAAAATGGAAAGAGCTGGATGAAAACATTTTAAATCACTTGATGCGGTTGTCAGGATCAGGGCCAAAAAATCAGTGTTTGCAATGACAACTTGAAAGGAGTCTATTTAACAGACCAACTATTTAATTGCTGTGCCTTCGTCGCAAAGAAGTTGAACAAAACGGCGCACGCCCTTGCGTCTTTTTTTTTTTGAAAAAAGAAGGTTGCTTTTTGCTTTATATATGTACGAAAATCGCGTGTGCAAGAAGTTGCATATGGAGCTTCGAACCTGATGAGAAAGCCGAAATTAGACGGATTAGGTAAACATTAGTCTAGTCGCAAAGTCCGCCCTCGTCTCTTGACTTCACGACGCCCCGGTATGGCCCCGCCATCTGGGAACACAACTTCCGTGCAAGTTGGTATGTATCTTATGTTGTGCTGTCTTTTTGTGTGTGCCAATCCTTTTCGATACCCGTGTTTTTAGCGGTTCGTATTCGGCCCACAACAAGCCATGATACCATTTCTATACCAGCCCGATTTCAGAGAACGGTGGTGCAGGCTGCCTCTGCAACAACTGTCCAAGTTGACTCTGCTCAGTCTGCACCCGGCAACCCTGCTCCAAATAGCCCCTCTCAGCCCTCGTCCTCCAACTCCAACCAGTCGAAAAAACAATTTTTTACTTTTGACCAGGTTCACCCACCATCGACATCTCAGCATGCCTTATTCCAAACCACCGCTGAGCCTCTTATTTCCAGATTCTTGCAAGGATTTAACTGTACAATTTTGGCTTATGGTCAAACTTCTTCTGGGAAGACTTACTCGATGACTGGTGTTGATCTGGATGCAGACCCCTCGGACCCAGACAATGGCATGGGAATCATACCCAGGTCGCTTTCCAAAATCTTCGAACGAGCGCGTCAGATCAAGGAAGAACGCGGGGTTGGCTGGACGTACACTCTAAAAGGCTCATTTATCGAAATTTATAATGAAGACCTGATTGACTTACTTGCCGATGAAGCTATCAAAAGAGAGGTTCAGATCCGAGAAGATAAAGACGGTAATATTATATGGAATGGTTTGCGCGAAGTCTCGGTTCGCAATGTCAATGAAGTCATGAGGTGTGTTTTTTTTAAGCAGCTTCTGCAGCAGAAGATCGATTTGAAATTGACATCATTCATTATCTGCATAGTCTCATCAAACAAGGAACTTCGATACGAAGGACCAATGAAACAGACATGAATTCTCAGTCCTCTCGTTCACACGCAATCTTTTCATTAACACTCACTCAAAAAAAGTTTACTGGCTCCGGATTACCACCGCGAAGTTCGTCTCCCTTACCGCCCGGCCGTTCCCCCTCTCGTTTGGGTCGCCCTGGCTCACAGTATAACACTAGTTCTCTTCCCCGTGTAAACTCGCCTACGGGTAGACCTCCAACACCAAGTTTTCACGCTGCGATGAGTCGGGTTGGTGGTAACAGACCCGGCAGTTCTTTAGGAGGTCGGATTAGTCCTGCCCCAGGCAAGGATAAAGATGACGATGAGATTGGAGAGTGGGTCACTATTGTCTCCAAATTCAACTTCGTTGACCTCGCGGGTTCCGAACGTGTACGTAGCGTTGATTTTATTCGACGCGTGATCTAAATTTGACTTTTCTATCAGTTAAAACGAACGGCTGCAGTTGGAGAACGCATAAAGGAAGGAATATCCATTAATAGCGGATTGCTTGCGCTGGGAAATGTTATATCTGCGCTTGGTGACCCCTCTCGGGCCAAGTCGCACACCGCATCTCACATCCCATATCGTGACTCGAAACTTACTCGACTTCTGCAAGATTCTCTAGGCGGCAATTCTAATACACTGATGATAGCATGCGTCAGTCCTGCTGAATGGAACGTCGCCGAAACGGTCAACACTTTGAAATATGCTAATCGCGCTCGGAATATTCGAAACAGAGCCGTGATCAATGAGAAAGAAGACGGATGGGATGATGTGGAATGGTTACAAAACATGGTTACTCGTTTGCGAAGAGATTTGAAGGCTCTAAAGGACGGCGTCAACCCAAGCGAAGAATCGGACAACGCCCATAACGACTTCGACCAAGAAGGATCAAATCGGATTGCGTTACAACAATTCGTTGAGCTTCAGTCCCAACATGATGAGTTAAGACGACAATTTACTCAACGTACTGAGGAACTCACCCGTCTTCGTCGAGAACTAGGCGAGTCACAGAGAGCCATAGGTGGAAGTATACCGGGAACGGGCAAGTACGAGGAAATTGTCGGACCAGTTATCGAAGAATACGAAAAAACGATTGCGTCCATGGAAGCGGAGCTTAACCTCAATCGCGCAGCTCTTCGTCATACCAACAATTTACTTTCCGAGAAAGAGGAAGAGCTTACGATGACAGCGGAACGCCATGCAGTGACCGAATCATACCTTGAGGAACTCCGTGCTAGGGTGATGAAGTTGTCAGATAGGGAGCATCCACAGAGGTGAGTAAGCTTTGAATAATTATAACGACGTCTCTTTCAATGCATCTTGTAGGCCTACATTCGAGACCTGGAGGAAAAAATCAAAGTTTATGAAGAGAAAAGCTCGAGTTCAAGCTCAGTAGTGGCGGACCTTAGGCGCGAAATTCAACAGTGTAGGGATGCCGAATCTCATTCGGCAGCTTATATTGTAGATCTGGAGCAAAGACTTTCCCGGAATGATGAAACGGTTCTATCGCTCAGAGAACGTGTTCAACAGCTCGAATACGACGTTGAAGTTCGAGCTGAGGTGGCGGAAACCTTACAGAAAAGGCTGGAAGAAATCACTTCTGACGGAGCGGCCTGGCGGGCTGATTTAGAGGACCGTGAAGCCAAACTCAAGGAATTGGAAAAGCAGCTGGAAATGTGGGAAGAGAAACGCAAATCAGCCAATGAAGATCGTGAACGCCTCGGCGATGTTGCTGAAGACGTTGCAAAGGCAAGGAGGAGCTTGGAAATCGATCTCCAAAGCACCTCTGATAAAGAAAATGATTTGCATGGATCTCTGAATACCGAAGAGCAACTGACCTCTCTTCGAGAAACTCATCAAGCCACATTGGCTGATTTGACCAACGTCACCGATAAATACCGGGATGCTTTACGAGAAATTTCAGACTTGGCATCTCAAATTCAGGAATTGAAACTACAGGCGTCTTCTCAGAGAGAACCATCTGACGATGGTTCCGACGTGCCTTCTACCCCTCGAAGGCGTTTGACTACGGGAAGTGGCCTTCGCTCCCCTCGATCGGACGGGCGACGGTCTTTTTTCAGGCAGGCGGCCTCGACCGAGTCGCTCCACGCGAGGTCGCTATCGCAATCGCAATCGCTTTCTCAGGAGCTCTCATCGGCGCGCTTATCCAAGCATTCTCTGAACGGTCGCCCGGATAGTCTGACGATACCGAACACTGCACGTCTATCGACTATTTCAAGATCGGCATCGTATTCACCGTTGTTGGACTCGCCTAGTACAGAGCGCTCCGTAGCAAGCCTGGAAAAGGAGATCATGAGATTACAAGAAGTATTGAAGGAGCGAGAAGCGGAAATCAGCACCCTAGAAGAGAGTCTCAAGGAGAAGGCGACAGGTGCATCGACTCTAGTCCAGGATATACCCCCCATACCTGAAGTAGATGATGTCGAAAGCGAAATAAGCGATCCATCCTTGAGCGAACTTTCTCCAGCGACTCTTCAACAGTTCAAAGACTTACGTCGATTGAGTAAACGTCTTAGCCTGCAAAAGTTACCTGAATTAACGCCCAATCCTTCCGAGACGCTGGACCGTCTCAATGAACTGATGTTGTAAGAAATTTCGTTCGATTTTTACAACGCCCATTGGTTTGACTAGTGAAATTGCAGATCCATGGCGCAAAAAGAATCGCATCATAGAGAAGTCGTCGATGGTATCAATGCCGAGCTTTCTCAAGTTCGCCGTCAATACGAAGAATTGAGCACCCTATCTCGGAATCAGGTGAGAAGTTTCGCAAATATTGGGTTTACAAAAGGCTCAAAATACCACCAAGGCGTTAAACATGTCTACAGAGCTTGAGGCTCTTCGCAAAGATCACTTAGCAACGGCTTCAGAGCTGGAAGAACTTCAGCTGAAACACGCTGAAGTGACTACGGAATTAGAAAACCAATTAGTATCCCAGGAAAATTTGAAAGCTGGGCTGGAAGGACTTCGCCAACGTGAAATGGAGCTTCTGGAACAACTTCGTCTTGTCGAACAATCTCACGCCGAAGCAATGGAAAAGACACAATCCGACCATGAGAAAGCTCTTCAAGAAAAAGCTAACGAGCACTTGCAAGTCATAGACGACCTACGTTCCGCTCACAAGAACGAAGAAAGTAGGCTGCGGGAGCATGTTGCTGCAACTGAGGCCTCTCTTTCTCGGAAGGAACAGGAATATGAAGACAACTTTGCGAGATTGCGCACACAGCAAGCTGAAGAACTTGAGCGTCACAGCAAAGAGATTGAAACTTTCCTTGGCCAGTCGAGGACCGAACAGGCAGAAACACTGTCTCGATTACAGGGGGAGCATGCGCTTGCCTTGAAAAAGGAAATAGAAAGTACTCAAACCCGAATTCAAGAGATACGTGATGAGCATGCTTCGATGCTGGCCAGATTGCAGGAAGAGCACGAAACCTTCTTGTCGCAGAAGGAAGAAGAACATCAAAAGATAGTCAAGGCCCTGCAAGCGAAACATGAATCTGACCTCGAGTCAGTCGAGACCCGAACTAGCGAGACTTTGCGTACCTTACGTCTTGAACACAGCAATGAAATTCAAGCGTTGGAGGAGAAACATACGAAAGCCTTGGCCGACCAAGAAGAATTCTCACAAAACGTTCTAAACAAGTTTCGCCAGGATCAGGAAATGCTTCATGCTGAATTGACTCAAGCTCATGAGACTTCTGCAAAGACTTTACAAGACGAACATGCCATCGTTATCGCTAAGCTCAACGAGGTGATTTCCCGGTTGTCACAGGACAACGAAAACATCCGTCGAGAATTGGGTGATGCGCTAGCCGAGAAACAAGAAAATATCTCCGAACGGTTGGATATCGCGAAGAAGGCTCACGAAACTGCCATCGAAATTCTTCAAAAGGAACATGTTGACGCATTACATAAACTCGTATCAGAACACGAGACGTCCCTTGCGGCTATCGCTTCAGCGCATGCGACAGAAAAGGATCTTGAAAACAGACGTCTAAAGGATGAACTGGCTCAATTAACAGCTGAACATGAACAAGCGTTGTCCGAAGTGCAACTTACGCTGGAGTCTGTAAAAGCAGAACACCAAAAAGCGCTAGAAGAGCACCAACGTTCCAGTGAAGAATTACTTGCCCAAACTGCTGACGAGCACGCAGCTGCCGTTGAGGAACTCACCAAAGTTCACCGTCAAGAGCGCGAAACTTTACTTGAAGAGCATGACGCCTTGGTCCAGGAAGTCGCTTCGTACAAAGCTGCAATGGACGAATTCGCTGCCACCCGCGAACAAACTCGCGAAGCTCACGGAGAGACCTTGGTTAAGAAGGATCTACATATTGCTGCACTGGAAGAAGAGGTCTCGATATTGAAGCAAAAACGTGCTGAGCTTGCCTCAACCATTGAGCAACTTCGAGCGGATTTGGAGACGACGAAAGTCCAGACATCTGAACTCGTTCAAGAGGCGTCGAAGAGAGAATCCTTGGTTCATGACTTAGAACGACACCGTTCTCTTCTCGGAGATCTCCAAATTAATTTACAGAAGACACGCGACGAGCGTGATACTCTTGCGGCTGAAAAGTCTAAACAAGATGACATGCTTCGTCATCTACAAAACCAATTGGAAGTCCAGTCTATTAAAGCGGAAAGTCCGGTTTCGCCCCGTCCTATTCCTGAACACCGTGCCGGTTCTCTTTCCCGAATAAATGGTATACCCCCGCCAATGACGCCACCACCTGCTGGACCACCACCCCCGACGCCCAATCAGTTGCCCAGAGCCGCAACCGATGGCGTAGGAACCCGTTCATCTGCAACAATGTCAACAGCCACTCGAAGTTCTCAGTTGGACAACTCAACTACGCCCACCTCACCTATACTCAACGGCTCTTCCTTGGGAGGAGACCCCAAACTTCTTAGCCGTCTCGAGGAGCATACTCGACTGCTTGAAGAAAAGGAGACAATGATTAAAACACTCAACAAGCAGCTCACCCACTGTGAGGGTGATCTTCAGGCACATATGGACCTGGTTTCGACTCTTGAAACTCAGCTAAGTGACTCAGAACGAAACTGTGAGTAGTGATTTTATTTCCGCTTCATGACATCAGGTATCTAATTTAAATGAAAAGTGCGCAAGGCTCGCTTGCAAGCGTCTGAGTTCTCGAAAGAACGTGATCGTCTTGCCGGTCAGGTTGAGTCTTTACGAAATGAAGTGCAAGACGCCAAACGCGAGGTGGCCAACGTTCGACGGTCTGTTGTTGAAGAGAAACAATCCCTTGAGAATAGACTCGAAGAAGAACGCAAAGCTAAAGAACGTGCCCGTGCCCAGCTGGATGCTCGAATGGAAGATATTCATAAGCGGAGGAGTAAATTTGTTTGCATGTGATACTTTCAATTTGGAACTGCGTTCTTTCTTTCCTATATATCTGAGATATTATTGGTACGTCTTTTTATACCAGTTGCCTGGTTGTAATATCTGCGCACGACATTCTTCTCCCCTTGTCTTCCTATATCCCTACCTTTTGTTATACTTTTTATTACCCCTACCCTATTTTACCCATTCACTCTTGTTGATTTTCTATACCCTCGTTAATGTACATGCCTGCCAAAATTAGCCAGTTGTCATCTACGTAAATCTCCTCAGGGAAGGATGTACGACTTGATTTCTCATTACTACTTCTGATTTATAAATTTGAAGTGTGTCACAACAAGTATCCGATAAAATTATAACGTGTTTGATTGGCTTTGGTACTCGACAATTTGATGATTTGTACGTATGTGTTCTTGCGGTTGAGAACTTGAATGACCAGCGGGCCGGTGTGTACAGTAGGTGGTCCCACCATCCTCTCATAATTGCAATGTTTGCAGTCTCCCGCCTAGGATTGCGCACCCGTCGTTCTTTGCTAGCTCCAGTAAGATCAATTGGAACGACAACCAATACCGAATTCAAACGAGTAGGAAGAACATTAGCTGAATTCTCACTACAAGACAAAGTATGCGTTGTCACAGGTGGAGCTCGAGGACTAGGATACGTCATGAGTCAAGGCTTCGTAGAAGCGCAAGTACCCTTTCATTCATATATATTTATGTGCGTGTATATGTTGAATTTATGATTCGATGCTTTTATTAGTGGTTGTACATCACTTGCCTTAATTGATCTTGCCAAAGCAGATGCAGACGCAGCAGCCTCGAGATTAACGGCGACATTCGGTAAGTTGTCGACATTTAGAATAAAACTGCCCAGTGGGGATGTGTTATGTTGACTTGCGGCTCGTTACTAGACAACGAGGCTGCAGGAGAGAAAGTTACCGCGATCGGGGTAGAATGCGACGTAGCGGATGAGCTTTCCGTTCAACGTGCAACGGACGAGATTATTGCCAAGTTCGGACGTATAGATGCCCTTGTTGCTGCTGCCGGTGAGTAGTGATTGACATGTTTTTAGATTGACTTGCGAAACCAACTCCCCAGGTATTTGTGAGAACTACTCTGCTATTGAGTGAGTGGCTGAACTTATTGTTCTGTCACAAAAGGACCACCTGATCATGGACTACAGTTATCCTGCAGATCGTATGAAAAGACTCTATGATATAAACGTTCACGGCTGTTTTTATTCTGCGCGTGAAAGCGCACGGCACATGTTGAAGCAGAAGAGCGGTTCGATTATCTTGATCGCCAGCATGAGTGCTAGTGTTCGTAGTGCAATCATCGTTTATTTCAACTTTTTGAAAAGTCCGTTAATTTGTATTCCATGTATCAGATCATCAACTATCCTCAAGTGAGTTTTCCCTTATAACCCGAACAATACACGGAAGTTAACCACGGAGTACCTTCAGCCCCAAACACCTTATAATACTTCCAAGGCTGCTGTGAAGCACATGGCAGCCAGTCTGGGTGTCGAATGGGCGAAAGAGGGCGTGCGTGTCAACGCGATTAGGTGCATTTCACTGTTGTTTCAAAAAAAAATGGTCATTCTTATGCACCTGTGATTTAGCCCCGGTTATATGCTGACCGATCTCACTAAGAAAATACTGACTGGTAAAGAAGCACTCAAGGTAAATCCATATCTCCTAATTGAGTTATTTTCCCCTCTTCATCTTCATTTTTAGGAGAGATGGGAAACGATGACGCCAATGGGTAGGGTACGTGTGGCCCTTACATATATATATTTTATCATGGTTTTGACCCCATTTACAGATGGGTAATCCGGACGAACTAAAGGTGATTGCAATCATTGTCTTCTTCAAGTATCAATATTGACACTTTGCATAGGGAGCAGCAGTCTTTCTTGCGAGTGATGCTTCTCGATTTGTAACGGCATCCGAGCTTCGAGTAGATGGAGGATATGCTGCTATATAGCATCTTGTATTATAAATATATCCGGAAGAATCTCATTTTACAGCGGCATTGATGTACACTTATATTGAAGATACTGGATTATGAATTCACCAGTGCGCTTTCAACCAAGCTCTAGTCGCATTTCCAACCTCTTCCTGCGCTTCGTTAACCAGAAAATGGCCCGTGTTCTCCTGACCGATCTTGAAACTAGTGACGAGATCTTCCGCAGCTACACTCTGCCAAGTTTTGTCTACATCAAAGTGGCGTCGAAGATGCATGGAAGATAGGGCAAGAATTGGTATTTTGAATACCAGGGATGGATTTGAAGGGTCAAGTCCGCCTTGAAGGTCAATTTGAAGGTCGTGTGTCGCCCCGGCTCGATAGTCTTCGCAGCTTCCTTGAATTCTTCTGGTTCCGTTTTCCGGGTCGCAGTACTGGTCAATGCCGTCCATGGCCCACTGAGGAGTATCTTCCTGGTGAGTCCATTTCTGAAAAATAGTTGTGAAAAAGAACCGAGCGCTGTTTGAGATGAGAGTTTCAGGATAAGGACGGGGTGAGCTAAGGAAAACCTATGTTGGGAATTTGATGTTATATCAAGAAAAATGATTTTCAGTTTAACGAACCCAATGCCAGCTCGTCTTAGTTTCTAAATGAAGATTATTGCCCAAGTTCATATGACCCCACACGAAGGACGTTGGTACGATGTCTAGCACACCGAGACCAAGGACACGAGCTGGATAGTCGAGGGCAAGGCGATATGCAACACGGCCCCCTCTATCGTGACCATACGGAATAATCTTCGCGGGTGTGTCCAGGTTAAGTACTTTATCAAGGGCTTCCAAAATATCTTTGGCAAACTCCCGTTTGGAGTGCGCATATGAGTCAGTCGAGGGTTCCTTTGTACTGTGCCCATAGCTTTTGGGTTTAGTATACGATGAATCCTTCAATCAGTCTATGATAATTTGATCCAGCAAAACGCACATACCCAGGCAGGTCTGGAACGTATATTCCAAATTCTTCAGGTATTTCCGTAACAAAACTCGACCACATGAGATTGTTTTGCGGAAAACCATGCAACAGGACTAGAACAGGCTTGCTGACATCTTTTCCAGATCTATAATAGCCAGAGATAGTTGCGTTAGAAGAAACAGACGTCAAGTGGTGAGAAAAGCTTTCGAACACCATCGTGGTGCTATTGAGAAAAGCGGACTACGACATTCTCTTCCGTTTGTGCTTCAACCGTCCGAACGGCGAATCCGATGTAATATTTTTAACCCGCTTACTGGCAAGAATTTGGCGCGCGGCATGTTGCGCTGCCGCGAAAGACCAAACTGATAACGCGCACTGGCGAAAACAAAGAAAACCTTTCTGAAGCTTGAAAGCGTCTGACGCGTGCTAGATCTGTTCCATCATCTCCAATTTGCCGTTGTTGAAGATCTCTTTAACATGTCGACGACGGGCGAGCAAAGCATGGAAATAAATGCTTATGAAGGACACCCCGAATTAACACAGCTGGAAGCAGAAGTCCTTTGGGAATATGCAAAATTTGCAAAACAAGTAAAACAAGTAAGTCGAGATATGTGATCCGGACGCGCATCATGTAATTCGGTATTCTCAGTTGTTGACGATGACTCGAGAATTGAGCGAGGCACCTGATCAAGCAATGCTTGGAAAGTTGAGAGAATTAGAAAGAAAGTTTGGCTTTGTTTTGACGTTGGTAAGAAGTTGCTTTACATCGACAAAACAAAAAAAAACAAGAGACCGAAATTTGATAATAGTTCAAAGCCTCTGTTTGGGGCGCGATCAATGATGCACAGCAAGCGGCAGAGGAAGAAGACGATGACGGCGAATACTCATACGAAGACGAACGTTATGGACAGACAATTACACGCTGATTGCTTTCATATTCATAAATACAGATATATATATATTGTATTATCATCGCAGCTTCATTCCTCCGAGACGAGATCCCAATGCGCCCACGTTCGATACACTCCAAATGACCAATCTGCCATCAACGCCTCCCGTGGACACCCTGGAAACTGTGCCGTCATTATTGTATTCATAAGGGCTGATATTAGTGATCGTATTTTGATGGATAGTCGTTAACTCGGTATCATTGCTTCCACCACCAAGGGTGCTTCCAGCAGGTACATTTCGCGCCCCACGGGTGTCTGCATCCCTGAATGTGTTAAATGCGGCGCTATTAAGACGACCGACTGCTGAGCCACGACTCGGAGTTGACGCAGCTGATTTGTTGAGGGAAGGATCGTCCAAAGAGCCCACTGCTTTCCAGCCAGACTGATTTCCTTGGAATAAAACTGGTTGACAATCGTGTCCAGCAGCTATCAAGACATCTTCTGCCGTCCAGGTTAAAGTTATATATGGCAGGGATGTCGATCGAACAGTCAAAATTGTTGGGCCTTGAGGATAAACAATACTAATAGTTGAGTCGTGACCTTTGTGAGAACGCGAACAGATTAAAGAAATTTTGGAAACGGGTTGATACAATTATGAAGAACGTACTGGCAAATGCCAAAACATCTCCGGAAGGAGAGAAGCCTACGCTGTGGACCCAACCTCCACTTGGACTGCGATATTCTCCGCACAAGGTGTTGAAGGGGAGCTTCTCACCCCAAACAGTCGGTGCGGGTCTGTTGTGGAGTAGTCAGCGCTGGGGGTCGACGTCATTTACAAAAGGGTAGGTTTCGACATCTACCTTTTATCAACATCTTTGATATACGCGGAAAAAACACGAGCGTTCATATCCGCGCTTCCAGCAGCTAATAGGACATTGTTCGGATGCCAATCGATGGCGAGGACGGTAGAGCGGATGGGTTTTTTGATGTGCTTTGAGACCCACCAATTATTTTCTTCGTCAAAATTACAGATGGCGATCGCTCTGAGAATTTTTTATCGGCGGGGACAGCTAAGAAGGACAGACGCAACATTTACCTTGCACCGCTGGCCACAGCAAACTTGTCCTCTTTCGGGCTCCATTTGACGGCAGTTGCAGCTCTGTTAATACGAACAGCTACTAAAGTAGGCCTCCATACGTAGTTTCCTGTTTCTGGATCTTGTACCTGCTGCCAAACATAGGCATTCCGATCTTGCGAGGCAGTTACGATCTTGTTCGAATTAGGAGCCCAATCGATTGAGGTAATGAGCTTGTCATGCTAGATAATTCACTCAGCGATAATGAAGATCACGAGATACAAAAAGGAGGTACCTCTGAGAGTGTATCGGTTACTTTCCAATCGTTACCAGAACGAGTGAGAACCTGAGCTTCATTGGAATTGAGGGAAAGGGCAAGGCCTAGGTTGTAGTATGAGTTACACAAGTCCATAAAACGGAAGAGAAATAGGACTTACTTTGTCGATCAGCATTGAAGCTGTACGCTGTAACAGGAATACTGGCGAGTGAATATACTTCAGGAGCAGCCATTCTAATGAGATTTCAGATTACACACACACGCAGGAGGACTAGCAGTCTACTCTCTGGTGCTGATGCTGAGGTAGTTTGCAATAATGTGCTTTGTCATCATCGTCAAGCGCCCGATGTCACGGTAAGCGTGACACAGCGGTATTTTTAAACACCCTCATCATATGGTTGTCGTATCAAATCATATCATATCATATCATATCATATCATATCTCACGCTATTTCTGGAGGGAGTAGTGATGTCACTGAACTAGAGGGGAAGCAACCTCTGGCTATGATGGGCCTTCGTCGGAGTCTGTGACGGTACTGCCGGTCCTTAACAACATCCTTTGCAGTTAACCACCACTATCTGTCTTTATCTCTTCTCTCTTCATGTCCCACCCCATCGCTAGACACCCCCGTCCAGTCCGCTCAGGAACCCCGCTCGATCATTTCCGTGACGTTGTCAGGTTGACGCTCTTTCGCAGTACTGCATTTTGTTTCTGTACTCACAAGTCACTCTAGAGATGCAATGAAGCACTACAAGTCCGAGAATGATTCCGAGGCCCATTTGGTGTGATTTCACATACATACATACACACACATATCTAATCTTATTACGGCAGATATTCCGTTCACAAGCTGGCCACGGTGCCAAAGGCATATTACCTCAAACTATCAACCCAGACGAAGAAACAGTGCCCGGAATCGTACACCCAGGCATATATCCCTCTTTCAAGGCTTAGCAACCCCGGCTCATTTTTACATTATTTCAGGCTCGACTGGTGTCATCTATTGCACAGATCGTGCCATTGCAAATGGCTTCAGCTATGCAGATTCTCATTCTTGGTCTAACCTTGGTCAAGGTGCTCCCGAAGTCGGCCCTATCCCCGGAGCGCCTGAGAAACCAGATTCCATACCACTGCCTGTGGATTCTCTGGAATATGCTCCGACAACTGGCGTAAAAGGTAATTAGCCATAACTGACCATACGTTTTCTTTGTCATACTCTGCAACTACCCCATAGCTTTGAGGGAGGCAATTGCCAAACTATATAATCAAACTTACCGCGTCGGTAAGGCAAGCCAATACACTTATGAGAATGTACGCACTTTGGTTTTGATGCCTTTTCTACTCTCTAAACTGAATTGTAGGTTTGTGTCGTCCCTGGCGGAAGAAGCGGCTTATCTCGAGTTGCCGCCGTAGTTGGCGACGTCTATTGTGTAATTATAGTCATCTATCAGCTTTCCGATTGGTTATGCAAACTCTACTATTCTAGAGCTACCACGTACCGGATTATACTGCCTATGATCAAGTTTTGTAGGTGGATGCCCTCATCCGTCGTCGTCATTTAACCATTCGTTCTCATAGATCTGCATTCAAACGTTTAGTTCCTATACCCACAGCGTGAGAAATCTATTTTTTGTTCTAGAGCCTCAGCTAAAAATATTTCAAACTAGGCTCGTTCCAGAGGTATTGTTCCGCAAACATTTGCAAAGAGCTGTAGTACACCTAACACTGCTGAATGATAGGACAAGTATAAACTTAATATCGAGCAAACGAAGAAGGATATTAAAACTCAAGGTTTGGCTGTGATTGTTGCAAGTAATCCACGAAATCCTACAGGTCAAGCTATAATGTAGGTTCATGAAATCCTGTATTGTTCAACGAGTGTCTGACAGACTTGAAAGGGGGGAGGATTTGAAAAGCCTTGTTGCATTATCTAGAGAAAAGACAACGTAACAATTACCTTTTGTTCAATTTTTGTGCAACGTTTCACTAACCCCCTTTTTTTTTTGAAGTTTGATTTTAGATGAATTTTACTCCTGGTATATTTACCCAGAAAATGAAGAAGATTATGGACAATCTCTGTCCTCAGCCGCCTTTATTGAAGGCACGTACTACAAATTTTCTTGTCAGACAATGCAATTCGCTGACACACTGATACTCTTTCAGATGTTAATCAGGTTTGGTTTTGATTTTGTGATCGGTGATTCAGTTAATTGAAAGAAATGGCACAGGATTCGGTGGTTATTATTGATGGCTTGACTAAAGTAATTTCTGAAATCGCGTGTTTTTTTGTTCCTGTATTGATCAAAAGTCAGAACTGGCGTCTTCCTGGTTGGCGTGTATGCTGGGTAATCGGTCCCAAAAATTTGATAACGGCCCTCTCGCAATCAGGTGTGCAATTTTTTTCTTCGTCATGACTATGTTTATCTGATAGTTGATCCCAGGATCATTCCTTGACGGGGGAGCCAACCACCCGTAAGGACTCTCAGTCAACAGGGAAAACGTACTCACATGTATTCAGGTTGCAGTTGGCGGCCATTCCTTTGCTTGATTATGAACGTGTTAAACAGGAAAAGGTACTGAATCACTACAAAAGAAATTAAAGCTGAAAAAAAAGATTAATACGTAATTTCTTTAGATTGCCCTGCAAAAACACTTCAAGGCGAAACGCGACCGAGTTCTGGAACGACTAGAGGAGATGGGCTTGAGGGTTGAGATCCCCCCTATGAGCACCTTTTATATCTGGTTAAATTTGGAACATTTACCAGCCCCATTGGACAATGGCCTTGTAAGTTATCGTGCTTTATGTCGAAAGATGGATTCTGAAACGCGGTGATCAGACATTTTTTGAAGAACTTTTGAAAGAGAAAACGATTGCCGTCCCTGGAATTTTCTTCGAGATCAATCCTGCGCATCGACGCGACTTATTCAGCTCTCCTTGCCACCACTATGTCAGGTTATCATTCGGCCCACCTATGCGCGATATCGAAATGGGACTTGATGCTATTGAGCGCGTCCTTCGAAAAGTAAAGTATGAAGGCATGCGTCATTTTGGTCATAGTTGTAAGTACATTTTAAGTATGACAAAGTGAAATGGCGTATACTTATCATTGATATTACAGACAAGAAGAGTATAGAGGATAAGAATGGAATACAAATTTGATAAGTATAAATATATGTATTTTACTTAAAAAAGTGTTACATGTTTGTATTAAGACTCGCCATGAGTTTATGTTTAAATTTTGGTACCTATTATTACTTTTTAGAAAGATATTCTTCAAACGTTGAAGGGATCGAAGGCTGCAAATGCTTCTTTAAATGCCTCTGCGTCATTTCGTTCTTCGTCTTCAGACTGAGTACACGTTCTCCAATCTGCTCTCTCGGGAACTCCCAGAAGATTTGCAATGACTCGTCTGTTTCAAAATTTTAGCGTGTAAAGCTAACATTAGAACAAGGACTTCGACGCACCTCCCAAATTGAACATCAAACGAAGTGCCCGGTTTCGTATAATGAATCAGGTTCTTCCCGCTGGGAAGTTCAACACGAAAATAGCTTGGCAAATCGAAATCTTTCAAACCCCCACTTGCCAATTCCTCCCATTTTATCCCTGCTTGTTCGAAAACATCTTCGATCTCCTCGTCTTTTATTCGATTAGGGACCGGTACTATTTGAATATGCGCATGTCCGCCTTTGGCAGTGAGTCGTGAGACTTCAAATGTTATCGGGACTGTATTATATATAGCATAGAAGGATTTGAGGGAAGCCTGGAACCTAATCAAACAGTCCTTTTGTGAGATATATTCCATAATTATCAGATGACGTGGACTCACTCTGAAATCTCGGCTAAAATGGGAGGCGCAAGGTCCGTCGGGATGCTTAACAGGGTAGGAAAATGCGATATTGGACTGGTTTTTCCTCTAAGATAAGTAAAAATGTTCGCGGAAAGTTGCACAACTAAAAGTCTTACACAATCAGGACATGACCACCTCCCGGGACGGATGTTATAGATGAGTTGGCAGCGGGATTTGTAGGTGGAATCTGACCCTTGGGCAAAGTAACATAGCATTCCTTTCCAATTGCAACAAGGAGATGCTTCCTGTGCAAGTTCAGAATGGAATATTAGCTCAAAACAAAAGACTTGGTACGAACGCTAAACTAGGATTTGATAAACAAAACCAGCATTCGTCCGCTAAACGAAGGAAGAAACAATCAGAGATGGACTAAAGCTGCAAAAGCAAGAACTATACGTTGAATCTCCTTCAGTGGCTTTCTGGGTCCGCGATGATCTCGTTCCCGTGGTCCACTTTGTGCGGCTACAGGGCAATCTTTAAAATAATGTTGATCATTAGCACAAGCTCTGCATGTGTATCCTTCCGGTGGCTTTTTGGTACCCATTTCGTTCAAAGTCTTCTTTTGGGGGCAATCGCGAATATAATGTCCAGGCTGTGAAACACATTAATTCTCCAATCTTTCCATAAGAATAGTAAAGATGTATACAGTATTGCATATCCGACAAACATATGTATCGGGAGGAGTTTCGCCCTCCTTAGTTCGCTCGTTAGCTAATTGAAAAAAGCTCAGAAAAGCTCAGACGTAAATAAAATAACAACAATACTTTACCGCCCTTTTTAAACCGCTTATCAGCACGGTCATCTCTTCGCTCCTTGGCTGTTTCGAGCGGCCTTTTGTGGGAGGGAGATTCGTCCTCGGTGAACGGATTCCGAGAGATATTCTGTGGCAAAGGCTGAGGGGTTGGTGTAGCGGATGGGGGCGCGGGTGGAGCTATGGAGAAAGCATAAAACCACTGAGAAAAGGGTCAATGGTGAGTCTGTCAAATAATGGATTTCAAGCTTACACGCTCTTTCTTACTTCCCTGCGGCGGAGGAAGTAGATCTCCAAAGGATCCCAGATTAATAAATCTCGTTGTACGATTGTTTTCATCTACCCAGTTGAATGGTTCTCTCTCCCAGAATGTGCTTGCACTGGAGGAAAAATAATAACGCGGTTTTGCTTTGCGAACTAGATCATCCAATTGTGGTGCCAAGTTCGGCTCTGAGTCGCTCGGTAGCGTCGTTGTCTCCGAAACGATGGATGTAGGCCAAGTATATGTCATAAGGATGTCGACGTATTGAAAAGAGGCGAAAGCTTTAGCAATAGCTAGAGAATTGGGATTGGAGGAAGTGGAGGAAGATGGGGAAATTTGCTGAATTAGTTGTTTTAGATTTGAAGATGTAAAGTATTGTTGATATAGAGATTCCTGGGACAGAGACAATGAGGATTTCGAAAATAATGGATAACGAATGAATCTTACAGCGTTGCTTGATTTGCCATAAAACTTCTCGGGTGCATAAGAGCCGCCGAGACAGGCTATTTTGAAGCCGTGAGATGTGGTCAGAACAGCTGATTTACCTATTTTCGAGGTAATTAGCGACAAAAAGGTGGATAAAAGTAGAAGAAGGTACCCTACCGAGGAAGATGACGTTTTTGCATACTTGACCGTGCTCTTGTATCTTCTGTACGGCTGATGGTGGTATGGGGTACTGACCCTGAGTTATATACATCTGAATTGGAACTGGGTGATATGATATCCATTAAACCTGACCGTAAGCATGACTGAGAAGGGATGCACCAAGGTCCAACATACCTTCAATTCGACCATCCAGCAACGCGGCTAACTCTTTCGTTTGCTCTGGAGAGCTGTCTGGTGGACCAAAGAAATCTCCAGTAACAAGGACCATTTCAAATTTCCCGTGTTTCTGGTTAATTGCTTTGATTTTCTGACATAGGCTCTCGAATGAGCCCAATACCGAACCAATGGCTAGACTGTTCAAAGCGATCAATATGACCCTATAAAACGTCGAAATAAGATTGATTTCTCACACTTTAATTGTGCTCATTTCAGGCTGAGATTGTTCTGTTTGTTGAGATTGAAATCAGGTGTCTGTCACTGTCATAAGCACTGAGCAGAGATCGACGTCGAGACTCGAATCAGAATCTTCACGCTTGTTGAATCACGTGCAAAATCTTGGTTCATGTTAGCGCTTAAGATCGGCACCCTTCAGGTCTGCCGTCCCCGACATCGTCACCTATCACTGAATGCTGAGAAGGTCTCTTGTTAGGAGCTTTCCCGTTTCCAAGACTGAAATTACTATGAGTTCAAAGCCCAAAGTAACGACCCCACGTCTTTCTTCCAGTCTAATTCTCATCGACAAGGAAAATCGCGTGCTGATGGTGGAAAGAAATCCAAATTCCAAGTCATTCGCGGGTGCTTACGTGCGGTTTTACTTCAAAAACACAAGCTTGTCATAAATGTTTTCGAATTATATCTCCTAGGTCTTTCCAGGCGGCGTATATGATACTCGACAGGATACCTCGAATCAGTTGACAGCTATACGGGAGACGTTTGAAGAGACGGGCATTTTGTTGGCTACACCTGATGCAAAGTCACCTCACCAACTTCCCTCAATTAAAGAGCTTGAAACTGCGAGGTTGGATATCCATGCACAGCGCGTATCATTTATTGAATCACTGAGGGCTCTCAATTTATCTCCGAGCGTGGATGCGTTGCTTCCGTTCACTGAGTGGATTACGCCTCCCACTTCACCAAGGTATACTTTTGGTATATTGTAATCAACCAAGATGCTCATCATAATATTATCAGGAGATTTCATGCACATTTCTTCGTTGCTTTTTTATCAACATTGAAAACTTGGTGTGATGCAAGTACGGGAGAAGCTGTACAGCAGTTACCGACCCCTGACGGAGGAATTGAAGTCATATCAGTTCGTTTCATAGCACCAAAGGATGCTATATCTGAATTCATGGCAAAAAGGGTTAAGCTTGTATTTTATGAAAATGAAATCATTTCGGTCTGATCAAATTATTTGACAGATATTTCTTATGCCACCTCAGTATTATTTGCTTGATACACTAGCTTCACTCCTGCCCGGCGATATAAATACCGCAGACCAGCGCGAAACCATTCGGAAGCTGGCGCTTGGGTCTTTTGGGCAACGTGTATTTAATCCTCGTCTGCAAAAGAGTACCGGCTCGCTGGAGCATATGGCACTGACGTATGAAGGCGATGAAAGTAGAGATGGCCCTCCAGGAGCACGCCATAGGTCAATTGTCGAAAGGGGCCAAGGAGAGGTAAGTCGATATCCTAGCAAGAATATGGTTTAGCATTACAGTTAACTCTGGATCAGATGCGAGTGATACAACTAGAACGCAATATTGACGTGTATGGTGGTCCAGGTCCAGGATTACGTATTGGAAATAAATTATGACTGCGTACATACATACACTCTCCCCCTCCCTACACACAATTAGATACTAACGCTGTGATCGTTGACACTTTTGATGAGAGTTTTTTTTAGCGCGTTTTGTTCCCATGAGATTTCCCACGTCGAGGCTGCGCGTCCCTTATTGGAGCGTGAGTCGCGCATGTCAAGGTGTTGATTGGGATTCGCGAATTCCGCAGCTCACTCCCTCTGAAGTTAGAAATCGAGAGGTTGGCGGAGTCTCTGCACGTTTGGCTCGTGCAGGCTGCGCAGAAAAGACAAAAAAATAGATCCGTGTATTTAAAAGAGCAAGCCTTGACAGAATGTAAGAATTTTTTTCTTACTTTCTTTTCTCTTTATCCCTCCCTTTTACTTTTCATCAAAAATTTCACTGCTCAATGTATTACATTAGGTGCCAGTTGTTATGTATGATAAGCCCGGAGCGCATGCCGAACCCGTGGCTCTACTCCGAGGACCTGAGCACAAGTATCACCCTTGTGCGCAGTAACTAATTCAAGAAAAAAAAGAATGTCCTCTCCGCCTATCCCGATTCGGGCGAAAAAACTACCGTCGATTATATTCTTTCAAAATGAAACATAGCAAGCTGTTTTCGAACAGGACCTTGATGGTGGTGGGGTGAGCAGCTAGCCTTAACCTGTCCAAACTCTTCTGTTTTTGGCTGACAGCCACTATTAGTACTACGCCGAACGGGATTGGCACAATCGTCGTTTCAATCATTTTACGACAAGCAGCTCCATGGCTAGGGTGCGATCGGCTATCGAAACCGCATCTAGTTTTTCGACAAACGTGACCGAACCGCAGCAACTGTATTGGGTCAGCTTTATCCGACCCTCCCCGCTGTATATAAGCTGCACAGAATGTCCCACCAAAATTTCCACTCTTCAAGTGTTTCCTTTCATCTTCACTGAACGACCTATCACCCCAGACACTAAAGATGCAATTGTTGTCTATTGCCGTTCTTGCCCTCCCGGTCCTTGTTTCTGCTCAATACGGTGCCCCACCTGACGCGCCCACTCCCACTTCCTCCTCCTCCTCCTCTGCTGCCCCGCTTCCGTCCAATATCAAACTCGTGAGTTGTGGTGTCTCATTCGATTTCCTAATGCGGCAGTTTTCAATTTTGTGAAAATTAGATCACACTCGGACCGCAAAACTCTCTTACATTCAGCCCTAACACTGTCACTGCTAACGTCAATGATACAATTGTTATTCAAGTCTCTAAGTGAGTCTCAATTCAGACCCTTTATCCAATGAGTTATTCTCAATTTTGAAATGTATCAGAGACTCGCAAGTAGCACATGGTTTGACTCAGTCCGACCCCAGCGCTCCCTGCACGGAATTGACAGGAGGTTTGAACAGTGGATTAATGAACCCAGGTTCTTCGTGGGCTTTCACTATCAACACCACTGATCGTGAGCACTATGCTTTATCCACTATTTTACATTATAAAGAACATTTTTTTCTTCAGAATTGACTTTTTACTGTCCTGTAAGTCGAAATCAAGTACTTTTTTTTTCACGCTGGCTAAGGAATCACCTGTAGCAAATCAAACCAATCCCTCACTGTGAAATGGCAATGGTATTGTAAGCTTTACTAAGTTTAGATTTGTGTGTGGCTTCAGGCTGACCATTCACTTAAATTAGGGTCGTCAACCCTAGCAACTCAAGTGCCTTCAGCTCCCTCTCAGCTGCAGCCGTTAAAGTCACTAACGAAGCTACTGTATGCGCTGCTCTTACTTTCCTGTTTCACCAAAATACAAACCTTATTTTTATCCCTTTTTTTAATATGATAGGCTACCTCGCCTCAGTTGACAGGTTCAGGCGTCGTAGAAACTTCTGTCCCCACTCAGGTTAGTGGCTCTGGTAGTTCCAGTGGTTCCGGTTCCGGCTCTGGCTCTGGCTCCGGTAACGGTGCTGCGAAAGGATCAGTCGCAATTGCAGCAACATTTTTGGTTGCCGTTATGGGTCTTTTCGTTACGATGGCTTAGATTACAAAAAATTCATGCACGTTGATTTACCCTAGGGAGCTATAATTACTTTTTGTGAAGATGACGAAATACCATCATATACATCGTCAAATACACATGATTTTGCGTAATTTTTCAAAGTCTCTTCTCTTCATAAATTCCATAAAAGGCAAAAATCTAATGCAGGCTTGTGATTGGAAGTTGACAGTAAGAACTCGACAGTCAGGGTTGTTCAGATACCTTCCTATATATCACCACGCTTTTAATCATACAAGAATCTGGTTACTACGTTTCAAAAACTCGAGTCGCATACTCACTGTACTAGACAATAGGTCCTATTTGGTAGCACTTGCCTTTCTTGGTAAGCGGCGCCCTCACGTCACGGTCCAGCTTAACATTCACCCAGAATAGCGCAATTAAGTTGCAGTGGTTTCCAACACGAAGTGGTAACAATTTTTTCAATATTAATAAACCCCCTCACTAACATACATATCTTTATTTATTTATTTATTTTCCCTCATTTAGGCGTTGCCAGTGAACCATGAACAATAAAAGCCAAAACACGAGTCGATGCTGAATTTGGCTTCGGCCATTACCAAATTGGAGAGCACAATTATCTTTCAGGATAACAGTGCAGGGGCTCAAATAATTTCTGTTCATTTATCTTGATCGCCAGAACACATGTTCGTATGCGGAATTCACCAGCTAGGACCACTGTCCGCACACTGTGAATTATTTTCGTTCACGGTCTATATAACACAGTTGCCAGCCTTTCACACTCTTTTTTTTCCCCCCTCAATCGCACACCCTGGAATTCCTTGACAAAGAAGACACTAGCTCTTCACGATTGTGCGGCTAATCCCGTAAAATTTCAGGAGTCAAGGTCTGTCCTTGCCCAGCTTTCAAACGACACCAAGTAATCGTTCGCCCATCTCTCTGCTACTGTTTTTTTCTTTCTCTCTCAGAACGTAGTCAAGGACATGTCGAAACCTTCCCTTCACGAACGTGTTTCGACTCGCATATCTGCTTCCTCGCCTTCTTTGTCTCATCCGTGTCCGGTTCCCTCCTCTGGATCTTCATTGGATGGTGTTCCCGATTTGTATATTATCTCGCAAGTATGTCATTGTCATATCCCCCTGTCTTCTATGGTTTCATAAACCCACGATGTCATCTGTTGCTCCGCTTTTTCTCGCTCCTCCAAGTTACACCGTTTTGCTGGGAACTATTGGAATAAACCCGAAACAGCTGATTGCACTGTAGGTGAGCTTTCAAATGCTTTCTGTTTGTTTACCTTACCTTACAAAACTTGTTTTATTATTCACTAGTGGTGCCAAAAAGCACATTTCTCGAGTCAGATGATGATCCTAGACCTGCACAAGCAATGCCTCCCGGTCGGATCGAATCTGGATCGTCTAATGATGGTCGCCATCGTCGTCTCACTCAACAGATGGTGCCGCAAAAAATGGCTTTCAAGGTTTAGAATCATTTATTTAAACCTACCAAAGAAATTTCGAACTTGTGGACTGACGAAATGCAGTTGCATCAACAATACCTGTCTATTCAATCAACTTTACTGCGCTCAGTCTTGGATGATTGGCAGTCGGGGAATACATCATTTACCCCTCCCAAACAAGTCCACAATGGAGGCCAGACGCGTTCTCAGTCCGGTCCTCTCCGCTCACCTAGCTTGCATTTATCTGTTTCAAATCGTGCTGCCACCTCTGCTCGGATCCCACATATCCTTCCGTCATCTCGTCCTAATCACCCTATTATCTACTTACCTGTTCCAGATCCAGTCTCTATCCCACATCTCTTCTATTACTTGTACTTTGGGACCTTCGGTCACATTGAAGACTCTCTTCAGAAAGGTGCTCTGACCTGGCAAAGTATCGTTCGAAATGTGGAATATTTGGGAATGAGGGTTGAAATTAAAGCTGCCTTGGGAAGGTACCACAGAATCTGGATGAAACCTACCTCCACACCACCTCCCCAACCTTCCGAGCAGGAAGCAGAAGACGACTCAAGTACATCTGGCGAGAGTGGAGACGGCTGTCATTCTGATACCGAACGTCCAAGCGGGAAGAATGAAAAAAAGGTCTAGATTTTTACCTTCATTGCGCGATGAAGATCTGTTTCGTATTTAGCTACAGTTGTATTAGTATTCCTACATTGAATTTTCTCGGGTTCCGAGTCAAAGACTGATCGGCCATGCTTAACTTATAGTATAGCTTGAGTTTCATATAACGAAACTTTTCTTCAATATTCATCGTTTCAAATGTCTTAATTCACATGTGATTCGCTGTAACTCAATCGGTTCAACCAAGGAAACCTGAATGTCAGTGACCCTTTCCGTGGAAGTAGCGCCCGCTGATTTACAAATCCATTCCACGCAGACGACGTTGCCAGCTACCTCTTGTGCCCCTTCCTTTGTCCAAATAACGACGGACAGGGAAACTTGTTTTTTCTTCTGATTATCGAGGAAGAACAAGTATGTCCTCTCCGAAGCTGACACAGTCTGCAGTGCAGACCAGTCCTTCCGTTCCGCCTTCTCCTCCCCAAACTGCCTCTGGAAGTGGTGTGAGGCGATACCATACTATATCAGCACACGGCCGATCAGCCAGGAATGCATCAAGAACGATTATATCAGAAGAAAACGGTGATTTATCGTCCACGGGACTTGAGGATGAATACGTTCATCCTGAGGAAGAATGGGTTGCCCCAGTCGGAGCAGTTGGGGAGAAGAATGCAAGTCTACACCGTCAAACATCGCTACCTACAAAATATCACACAAACAAGCGTATGTCCGATTGTTTACTTTGCGTATAAGATCATAATGATCGTAATTCTTCATTTGCATTCATGATACAGACTACCAGCCCAAATCCAGGCAGTCCGGCTCAACCACTCCTCTTCGTACTTTGAATAGCCTGAGTGCTATTCATGCTGAACATGGCCTTGATGGTGAAGAAGAAGACTGGGAGGCAGAAATGAGGGGTCTAAGGAATGCGGAAGAGGTAAAATACCAACACTGATTGCCTCGGTTAATACCCTCCCGGATATTGACTTTTTGTTCTCCTTTTCAGGCAGACATGAATACTACACAGCAGTTACGAAACATTGAAAATTCCAATCTTCCACCAAGTTCTTCTTCGCCTCTTTCTCCGTCGTTTGTACCTTTGAATGTTCCTTCTCCACCGCCTGCATCCGGAGCTAATGTACGAAGACATCAGTCTCTGACCTATGGCGCAAATCATTCCGGTGCGTCGGGACTCAAACGATCAGGAACTTTGGCGGGAATGAAACCACGAAGAAATAACACAATTGGCCTTGGGACGGATGCTCCTCCAGGATCGACGGGACCTGATAGTGTCACCCCGTCTTCCGAGGCAGATGATCAATTTGCGGAGGAAGGTTACGACGACGATACCTTGGAATATCAACAGGCCATTTCTTCGCAGCAACCACAACCACAAACTCCCAATTTGTACGGAAGCCCAGGATCCCGAAGTCCTTGGGGATCAGTGGATTGGAAGACATCCGCGGTCGGCAACCCTCATTCGGTTTACAACCAAACCGCATCGGGAAATGGAGGTATGGATGATGTGCAACGTGCTCTTAGTGCTTTGGAATTGTCGTCGGGAACGTCTCCTAAAGAAACATCGCAATTATTGCTGAACAATGTCTCTGGCCAACCCGTCCCTCCCCGATTCAATGCCCAAGGTTTACGCGGGTCAGTCGGGGGAGGTCTGCGGACTCCTGATTTGACGTAAGTTATATGTCATGTGTCTGGTTGAAACGACGATCAATGATTTCTTTTAGTCAAATTCAACAATCACAGCAACAACAACAGCAGCAGAACACGACGAATCAAGCTTTTCAAGCGGTGTTTGCTAACCTTGGTTACGGTACACCAGGCTTAGGTTCTCCGAATAGTCGCCTTCAGAGTCTTGCAGGTAGCCGCCTCAATTTCGGCGGCAATGAGCATGTACCTTTGTCCGACAGTGCACAAAATACCACGAGCGTGTGGGAGCAAAAGGAAAGGACCTTGACTCATCGAACTTCAAACCCCAATCTGCAATTTCAAAACCAATTATGGAGCAATAATATCAGCGGACAGTCTCAGATGGCACCACCTGTCCCAAGCATTCCACCTCAATATCTTCAACAGCAGCAGCAGCAACAACAACAACAGCAGCAACAGCAACAGCAACAAGCACCCAGAATGATCGGCATGTCACTTTTCGCCAACTCATCTGCGGGCAACAGCAACGGACAAGCTGCGACCAATAAGCTCTTATCTGCATATAATATTGCTCCCATAGACGTACCTACTTTGATTGCCACCAAAGGTTACAACCCTACTTCCTTCGATCTCCGTCCCAATTATGCTCGGTTTTTCGTGATCAAATCGTTTACGGAAGATGACGTGCATAAATCTTTGAAGTACGAAATTTGGAGTTCGACCGATCCTGGAAATAAAAGATTAGACAAGGCTTTTAAAGAATGTAATGGGCGAGGTCCAGTGTACCTCTTTTTTAGCGTCAATGCTAGGTAATACCGTCTATTCATGTGCCTGCGCTTGTTTACTGACATGCTGGCCAGTGGCCACTTTTGTGGCATGGCTGAAATGCTTACTCCGGTCGACTATACTCGTAGTAGTACTGTTTGGGCTTCTGACAAATGGAAGGGTGTCTTCAAAGTACGATGGATCTTCGTCAGAGACATTCCTAATGCGAACCTCCGTCATATCCGTCTAAAGTAGGTCGCTTAGTCGCTCTATTTTTTTTTGCTTCATGTTTATAACTTGTTGTTTAGTAATACGCAAGAGCGTAAACCGGTCACCAATTCTCGAGATACGCAAGAACTTCTCCCCGAAGCTGGGCAAGAGATGCTTCGAATCTTCGTTACTCATCCTGCTCGAACCTCTTTGTTACAAGATTTCGCTTATTACGAGGTATATATCCCTTCCTATAGTTTTTGAATTCTCTACAATATTTACTTATCTTGAAAATTAGCTCCAAGCATTGCAGAAACAATTGACGGCGGTTCCTCAACAACCTGCCAGTCCTAGTCCTCCTCAAAGCCAACTTGGTTATCAGGCTCCCAGTCCCAATTCGTCTTTGTATGGGTTAAATTTGCCGGCACCCTTGCCTGTCGCGCAAGGGCCATACCTTCAAAATGTTATGAGAAATACCAACACTACTAGTCCGACACCGTCAGGATCGTATGGTCTGGGTAACTTGTCGGGCAATTATTGATATCTTAAGATGCATGATTTCTTCCTTTTATATAATTCCCGTTGCCATGACTGAATATGAAAAGCGACACCCACCTTTATTTCTTGTTTACTTACTGTTGGTTCACGGTGTCTATGCCTTCGTGATTCTGCTATAAATTCAATCTCGTTCTCTTTTTTTCTTCTTTTCGTTTCAAATTTATTTTCGTCTCTGTGCTAATCGCATGTTTTTTCCTGCTGATGAATGAACAGTGTATAATAATAATCAATGACTATGGCGGTCACAAAATAAAGATTTTGCAGAACGGTTAAACGTGGCATACCACAGTTTATCAACTTAGGGCGGCCTCGTCTACCTTTACTTGATATCACGATGGCGCATGCTATGATCTACGTAGTACGACACGGTCAAACTGATGAGAACATCAACGGAATTATTCAAGGACAACTAGATACACTTCTAAATCAAGTGGGGATCGATCAAGCACAGAGAGTCGGCGAAGCATTGAAATGCGTGCAATTTGACCTAGTATATTCCAGCGATCTGAAACGAGCCTATGACGTGAGTGGTATTCATCCGCTGCGTGAAAAGAGAAGTGATATAAAATCATTGATGATTAAATGTTTTATAGACGGCGCAGCTCGTAGTAAAGTATCATAAAAACGTGCCAATTCATCCTTCTGAGCTCTTGAGGGAACGGGTAAGTCATCGGCGTAAGAGTAGTCGTCAATATCAGTGAAGCTGACTAATTTTCATAAAGCATATGGGCGAACTTCAAGGCAAGGTATACAGTAAGTCAAGGAGCAAAGCTTCGGACGCGACAGTGGAGAAGACAGAGTCATTCACAAAGAGAATTCTCGACTTTTGGGACGGTGTTTTGGTACCCGAACTAGGCCGACGCTTTGAAGAAAACCAAGGCGGAGTTGTGAACGTTCTCATAGTCAGTCATGGAGCCTTTATCAGTAAGTACTAAATACCATCAAGTCTTCTCCTGTGAACCTTCAACAGGCTCCGTGACTCGTGATCTGATACAGGCACGGGGAATGAACGATGAAAGGAATAATGATGAAAGAAATCTTTCGAATATTCATTCTTGCCCCAATGCTGGTTTAACCCTTTATGAGTTACAAGACGACTCTATAACACTGCTGAAATTTGGCGACACTTCTTATCTTGACGCTTCTATTATTTCGCTTGGAAATTCTGACGAACTGTAGGCGGGATTGGGAAGAGAAGATATGACTAAGCAGCTCAAACTTGTCTGAAACTTTCGCCTTTACTGCTTAGTGACTGCTACATTCCTCCTGTTCGTCATAATCATACCCTGTCTTTCAATATGAACAGGAATAGAGTGTCTTTGTGGAATTTTCATCGGCCTAGCAAACCCTGGGAAGAGAAAGCTCGCTTCAAAAAGGAAACGATAACGTTTTGAGTCTATGATAGCACGATATTAATATATCAAAGTAACCGCTTCTTGGGCAGGTGTCTTCGTAATCTCTCATCGTATCATGCCCCGAAAATGCGTGGCCATCTTCCTCGATCACGACGCGCGGCAGTCCTTGTCGCCTTATTCGTTGGACGCGAAGGAGACTTGTACGTCATTCTTAGCCGGTAAAGTCTCTGAATCACAATATACACAACAACTTTTAATGACTTAATACTTTGATAAGTCGCTCTGATAAGTTACGATCATATCCCGGAGACACTTCGTTACCAGGAGGTAAGACAGAAGCCTCCGACCATTCACTTGAAAATACCGCCGTACGTCCCTTGTAAACTACCAGAGACCGCAATTTGCTATATTTCATGCACAGAGAAGAGAAGCATTTGAAGAGGTATGTCCATTTAAAGCTAGCGTTTGGGTTTTCGCCCAAAATTAATTATGATTGTCTGTCTAGATTGGACTGCCTCTGGATAAGAGCAAAATATTGTTTCTTTGTTCATTGGAACCGTTTTTGTCTAGCAATGACATGCTTGTGACACCGTATGAGCCATTTGAGTTTCATGTTGGTTGAATTACATGCTGAATGATAATTCAGGATCGTCGTATTAGTTCTCGATAGGTCGTTAAAGGTGCGTGTTGGGCTTTGTCTACATTTTTGAGGGTATACAAGTCTGTAGCCATTTCTGAATACCCGGGAAGTCCGTAGCATATTTTCCCACCCGCTATATGGCTTCCTGACCGTCTCGCCCGTTCGTGAGCCAGAACCGTTGGAGAATACTGGAGTATTATCGCCCCAGCTCCAAGGGAAAAGTGACCTCCCTGCTGAAGTTCAGAACCTGGACATATCTGAGGACACTTTGAAAACTTCCAAATATTACCACACTTTTAGGGACATTTCTCGGCATAACCGACCAGTTCGAATACATACGTTTTATACGGGACGAGAGTCTCAGGGCGTGAAGCCGATAACGGGATTAACTTCGTAAGTTTGGAAAACATTTTTTTGCCTTTGTCTTTCTAATTATATATAGGGAAATTTTGATACGTGTGGCCCAGATTGGATATGACTGCACTCCGAATTTTGAGCTGTACGCACCTGGGCAGCTTAGTCTGGAAAACAGAATTGGGGTAGCTCTTCTTGAGAGTGAGATTTTTCGCCAGGCTTGTAAGTCGGAGCATATCGACGTAAAGCAATGGAAGAGGGTAATGAAAAATGAAAATACTTTCATAAAAGGAAAATTATAGATATTTGTTACTCTCATTGAAAGCAAATGCTAGTCTGTGCGCACCCAAGCTTGGACGTGGTTTGTAATCCTGTGTGATGTATGATGACGTTAGTGCACTGCATTGCCGGTTCGCCGGTTCTAGTCACGCGTCACGCGTCACCGGCTGTGCTGAAAATCCAAGGCCAAGACCAGTGCACAAGTACTACTTAAAGTACTAAGGCGTAGCGTACTAACGACCCTCGTGGGCTTTTGCAATACTATCCGGAAAACAAGTCATGCCAGACGAACGTTCTCCATTACTGAACGGAAACGGACAATCCGATTCTTTCGTGCAGCGCGTCCTCGCTTGTGTAAAACCCGAGGGTCAACCTGGATTTGTCAAGTCTTATAGGAATCTGTTCTTCTCCTCTTATTTTAACCTACTACTTATTTTTATTCCACTGGCTGGCGTTTCTCATTATGCAGGCTGGGATGCCGGCATTCGTTTTGCATTCTCCTTCTTGGCTATTATACCTCTCGCTAAAGTAAGCTTTCTCTTCCGTCAGACTTGCATACGTCTCAAATTCTCTTTTGAAAATGCTAGCTTATTGGTGAATCCACTGATGCAATGTCGGATGAACTAGGTCAAACTTTAGCTGGTCTTTTGAATGCGACCTTTGGAAATGCCGTTCGCATACTTCTTTCATCTACACACATTTCATTCGATCTGACACAATCTCACCGTTAGATTGAAATTATAGTTGGTATAGCGGCTCTTCTACAAGGTCGGTTACTAGTTCGTATCGTAGAACAAGGTCTGACAAATGCATATAGATGAACTTCGTATAGTACAAACTTCGGTATGGTTGACCACTGTAATCAAAGACGGTTACTAACCGTCAACTCCAGTTGTTGGGATCGATCTTAGGAAACCTTCTACTTGTGCTCGGTAGCTCCTTTTTGGCCGGAGGGATATACGGACATCAGGGAGAATTTAGGACTAGGGCTGCTCAGACGTCAGTCTCGCTACCATTTTCATCAAATGCCAAATTAACATGATACTAAATAGTTCTGCATCCGTGCGTGAAAAAGCTACTGTCATGGAGCCTTCTGACTTATTGTCTAGCTGATGACTTTGGGTTGTATAAGTACGTAAATTAATATCCTATATTATAGCTCGTTTAACACATCAAATACAGCATTGGTTATCCCAGCTGCTTATCGTTCTGCTAGTTTATCTACGGGCAATCCACTCGGAAAAGTTCTTAGCTCGTCAGAAGATGTTGACAGTGGTTTATTAACAATCTCAAGAGGAACGGCTATATTGTTATTAATTGTCTACGGAACCTACCTCTTCTTTCAGGTAAGAGGGGAACATGGTTTTGATCGTATAATAATTGAAATTTTCGCTATAGCTGAAAACTCACCATGATTTGTTCGTTCCTCGTATTGAAGAAGACGAAACCAAAGAGACTCGCATGAATACTTTTGCGGCCGCTACAGCGTGAGTCTTCTTGTTGCTGTTTGTTTAGGTATCTAACTCTAAGTAAAAGCTTATTGTTGATTACTGTTATCACTTCTTTTTGTGCTGACTGGCGTGAGGCGATATTCTTTTCCAATCTCTTCACTTGTGCAACTCTGATCTGTTGATATTTCTAACATGTATAGTGGTTGCTTCGATCGAGGAAACTGCTGAACGCTATCACATTTCCAGACTGTTCATTGGGTAACTTGTTAGTTGCTAATTGGTGTTCTTATTTTCTTACACATTCAACAGTATGGTATTAATCCCCCTCGTAGCAAATGCCGCTGAGCACACCACGTACAATGTTTTTTTTTCATATGTGTATTGATGATTCTGATTAATATTTTATAGGTCTGTCTGGATGGCGATTGAAAACAAGTACGAACTTACCATGGGCATTTGTGTTGGCAGCTCGATTGTAAGCTATAACAGTACCCCAATGTTTCCTTCTGCTTATTCCATAACTTCGTGCAGCAAATTGCGCTGTTTGTTGTCCCGCTATTGGTATTGGTTGGCTGGGCGTGAGTATCTCTCCTATTGGGGGCTTTTTGCTAATTGCAATAATATTTTTTTAAAGTTCTGGTCATGAGCTCACGCTGTATTTCTCCGACTTTGAGGTAAGTTTTTTATTCTCAACCCTGGCTTTAGAACTGATCTAACAATCTTAGACCATAATACTGTTTGTGTCCGTCGTCTTGGTCAATCTTTTGATTATGTACGCTTGTGACTTGAAAGATTTATCTGCATTGATTGATTATTATTATCAGGGATGGAAAGTCGAATTACATGGAGGGTGTAATGTGAGTCTTCGCCTATCTCAGATTTTAAACAATTCACTCAATCCATAACTCAAGGCTTATAACCTTGTATCTTGTTATCGCGTTAACATGTAAGTTTTTAAACTTCAAATCTAAGTCACCTGCTGAATTGGTTTAGTTTGGGTTTCGTAAACCAAATTATGAGCCCTGTTTGTAAATCGCGGGCAGGCCTTATATCACTGATCAATGAAATTTACCGCTTTTATCGTTTATATGAATATATACCGCGTTTTTATCGAACAACCGTTACTGGAAAAACAATGTATAATAAAGCGAACATAAAATGAGACAAAAATTAAGATCGAGAATTATTGTTGCTACCGGCTTGTAGTTCCTCAAATTTCGGGCGGGCAAGGGCAATATTTAGGCGGATGGCGGCTGTTTCTAGGTCAAATGTCAGAACGGCAAATAGCAAACATGCGAAAAGTATACCAATTGTTGGATCGTGTACGATGACCATGATATATGTATTACGGGTTAGTTCGTCGAGAACCGCTGTATAGCCAATAAGCTCCATTTCAAGTGACTGGAACTCCGTCCGAGAACGAGAACATGAATGCTTAAAGCTTTTAATGAGCTCGGATGTTCTTTCATAGCGTGTTCCTGGCATAGAGGAAAGGTTGTCTGACGTAGAAGTGTATCCGAACGATAGGTCCGTGCTAGACTGGTTAACGGGTGCGGAAGAAGCAATAACGAGAAAAGTCGTGCGTTCAAACAGAATAACTTCCGTTGCGCTACACGCTTCACCAAATATCGTTAAGTGTTTAGCCAGTACAGGTGCGTTTGGAATGAGATTATGAACGATCCGAGACCATGCCTTATAAAGATCAGGCGAATTGAACGGACATGAGAGAAAGAGGTGTTTACCTTGTACAAACTTTCGTCCCAAATGCTGGTTCCGAAAACGATTACCGGGATCTCACTCACAGCTTCTTCTAATTCTGCCTTCTTTTTATTGAAGACGGTCATTTTATCGCCTCGTACAAGATCCATTTTGTGGATCAAAACGAACACGCCGGCATCAGGACTGAATGTCTTTAGCGACTGCAGACATTCCTGGTAATATTTCAAATCCATTTCCCTATCGCGCGACTCGACATCAAAGACATATATAAGAACTCCAACTTGACGGAAAATTGTCGAGCGTTGCGAGGTGAGATAGTGATCCATAAACGTCTCTTGACCACCACAGTCCCAGAGATTAAGTATTAAATCGCCGAGAAACCGTACATGATTCTGCTCCACGTCGATGGTGGCACCTAATCGTGAAGTGGAGTTGGCGGGGTTATTTGAGCTGTTCAAGGCGATGCATCAGGGAATGAAAGGTAAGTAGGTCTACCAGAGTAGCAATGATCGTACATACAAAATAACAGAACGCATCGACGTCTTCCCGCTCCCACTTTTCCCCATCAAAAGCACCTAAAAAGGGAATGATCTTTACAACCATATGAGATGAGGAATGGTTTAAAGAGAACCTTCTTCTTCATGAGCGAAACGCTTTGATTAACTCGAAACGGCAAACGAGAATTTAGACGAACAGCATTTCAGCAAGAAGAGTGAGCGGTTTCAATGTCGTAATTAATGTAATTAGTTGTGGGAGAATCTGCCAATAGTTACACGTCACGCGTTACATATTACATGCGGCTACATGAAGTCACTACAACTAATAGTACGATTACTACTTACATAGTATGCACTGCATTGATACTTTCAATAACATTTAGAGTCTTTCAAAACTTCCCAGAAGCCCATTTACGACCATTATTGGCCATCTCGACAGCTGCAGCGCCCCAATCTTCCCCGTGATTGTGTCCTTTATTTGGGCCTTTCCCAATGCCTGCCCTCGCCAAAGCTTGTTCATCATTGAGAACAGTGAGGACACCGAAGATGACGGGAACGCCAGAATCAAGCTGAACATTCATAAGTCCGTGTGTGACTGCCTCTGCAATGTATTCAAAATGCATCGTCTCTCCCTTAATGAGTACTCCGATGGCGATGACGACATCTAATGGTCCGCTTTGAGTAGGAATGTCCGCTGGAAGTGAGCTTGCCGAATCCATTAAATCTGCCATTCCAACATTCGCCTGCACATGAGACCCTGCAATTATCCTAAGTGCGATAAAGGCAGATAGTCAATAAGTCTTCGCTTTCTTTCCCACAAGCTGCTCACTTTTTGCACGCGAGCGGTAGTTCATAACTTCCGGGTACGCTTTGCACAACAATGTTCTCTGGCTTGACTCCACACTCCAGAAGTTTGTCGCGCGTGCCTTTTAAGAGTGCACCAACAACTGCAGTATTCCATCGTGCATGGACAATGCCGACGCGCAGACCAGAGCCGTCAAAGTTTGAAGAATAAGACAGGTCGATACCTTTCACCGTGCTCATGGTCAATTCAGCGGGCGGGCGCTTATAGGCGCTCGCTTATATTTCGTCCTCGCTAAATATACTCAACATACTTAATATATACCACTTGACACCTTCTGGACCTGAACTCGAAGAACTCGAGGAGTAGAATGGCCGAGGAAGGGTTACCAAGTAAACGCGATTTTATTTCGAGATTATCATTTATAATTATTTTTTTTCTTAGCGACATATGCTTTGATCTACAACTTTCTCAAAAAACATTCTCATGCAAAAGCGGCTGCAGCCGTCAAAAAGGCAGCAAAAGAGGCCAGTGTGGTCATTTTGAAGGACAATCCTGAAGAGTCAGGACAGGATGATTTAAACCAAATTGTTAAAGCGTGGAAGGAAAAGAAGTTCAAGCAACAAGCGGAAACCTCGTCTTCGTTCGTGAATCCCAAACCACGTTGTTGATTAGTGTATTTAACTCTGTTTTTGTTTTGACAGAGAAGATAGCGATTCGGACTCAGAATGCAAGTTATAAACTCCATTCACTGTCCCATATTTGATTGACCTTTGATAGCTTCATCCCAAAGCGATTCTTCGGATACAGATTCTTCAAACACAAGTTCTTGTAAGTATCCTCGCCTCAGCTGTAACTCTGGTCTAATAGCCTCTTGCCAAAGCTTCTAGTTCAGCTTCTGAAGGCATTTATTAGTTCAATGCAATCCCTATCCTCCCGAATCTAATCTGCTACAATAGGCAGATCATCGCACCCAACAAAGGCAAAAGCAAAGGCAAACGGGAAACTTAGTAACACGTCCAAAACGAATTCCTCAAGTGCAACGTCTGACTCAGACTCTAGTTCGCAATCGAGCTCGGAATGTAATATCCGCCATTAATTGCTGCTTGCTGTTTGAGAATTTATAATTTTACAGCCGAAACGGAAAGAAAACCTGGGATAGGAGCAAAACCGAAAGTTAACTCGAAGCCTCCTGCCTCGAAACCTCACCCGCCCCCGAAGCCCAAAGGAAGCTCTTCGAGCGACAGCGATTCTTCAGATTGTGAGTTCTCCCCTCATGACTGCGCGTAATAAGGAATTAACTTCCTTGTTTCTTCTTTAGCTACCAGTTCAGAAGAAGAGTCAAGCTCATCGGATACTACATCTGAAAATAAAAGGGTCAGCAAAAAATCCACGGCAGTAACAAATGTCGTGTCTGAAGTTAAAATCACGAAAAAGCGCCGCTTATCTGACTCGGGGCAAGCTAAGATTACTGCTATAGATGAAGACGTCAATACCCCCGCTCAAGATTCAAAACAAAATGGAAAGTCTCAAGGAAAGGATACGCCCGCTAAAAGCGACAACAAAAAGCCACGTAAAAGTAATACGCCTTTTCAACGAATAAAACAGGAGGATGTGGTATTTCACGATCACCGATTAAAAGACAACACTTACATGGCTAGGGTAAACTAAAACATCCAAATATTGACTGGTTCTAACGTTGTAATTAGGGTGGTGCTGCAAACGATTACGGTGCTAAAGCAAATCAGGACTTGATTGTTACTCGAGGCGATGGTTTCAGAAAGGCGAAAAACAAAAAGAAACGCGGAAGCTACCGAGGTGGAGAGATCACTGTAAGCAGCAATCAGACCATCTATTCGATTTTCCCCTAAAAAGGTTCTATTACAGCTAGAAAGCCATAGCATCAAATTCACTTAAATTTTACACGCAAATTTTGAATACATATAAAACATTTATATTGGTTCTAGCACACGCATAAATTGGAAACGAATCCAATCAGGGGTGTAAAAAGACATGTGCTGTTGCAACGAAACGGGAGTAACTGGTGCATCACTGCACTGACCTAACACAATGCTCTCTCTACCTTTGTCAGAGCTATATTTAAATTCAACTCTCGGGAGAAACCACTTGGAATGCGGTGTAATAACAACTTGTCCGTCATCGTGCGAAGTAAGTAGCGCTTGAACATACGAAGGCGCCACGGCAGGACGTATTATAACCAAAAATCTGTGATCCCAAAGATAATAGAACCCTTCCGGGTGGGTTTTAAACAAGTGTGTGACATCTGCGATGCATGGGTTAATAGCTTTGTTCCTCAGAATAGGAGGTTGTCGAGAGGCAATCCAATATGATGTTTTCTGACGATGATGACCTTCTTTGAATTTGAATGGTCGCCAGATAACTTGACTCCCTAATGTAAACGGCCGCTTTGTTTCTTCAGACGACCAGAGTAAACTTGAAATTTGAGCAATGTTTATAGAGGAACCGAATGCTTCTGCGGAAGGATGGCCCCAAGGGTTGGGTGAAACATATCGCAAAATTCGTCGAACTATATGAGAGGATATTTCAAGTTCAGTCTTAGAGATTGAGCACGGAATGCTTAGTGTTGATAATGGTGAGAGACGCGCAGACTTCTCCAAAAAGGTCGTGACTGTGATTCATCAATAATAGCCTGTATTCCTCCTTCTAAAAAAGTTTATATAAAGACGTACCCTGGTTATCTATTTTGTCGAGATATCTCCAAGTATACTCTGTTGCTGAATATAAGCGAGTTGGTAATGGGCCCGCACAAGTAGATGATCCTGCGATAGCTTCGAGCATTGATATGGATTTATTAACGGAATCGACAGTAAATGATGATTTGGCAGGACTATCGACCAAAATCTGAGAAAAGAAGTATCCTGAGTTTATTCTCTAGCAGGAAAGGTTCAGCCTACCTTTTCTCGGGTTTCCGAACGCATTCGTAAACATTGTCGAACAAAGTTTCTTGGCGTGATAGCGGGCTGAAAATTTGTTTGATCAAGGGTATACGGAAGCTTACAACGTTCGGAGGTTTCAAGTATACGAGACTGAGACATCTAATTCAGTTTTAAAAGAAGTGTTGGAGATGCAAAAACAAACTTTAGAGACAGAAAGTAGAGGTCTGATGATCCATTGGTGCATTCCAGACAGTTTATCAGCGTTGGACATGCCGACACGCCTACGAGGTCGAATGGGTTTCAACGTAGACAGTGTATTATTTTCGCCAGAATGGACACCTCGATTATTCATGCGCATGAGAAGGGTCTCCACATTGTCGTCAGCATGGTGACCCATAGCCAATACCGAAGATCCATGTTTACTCATTTCAGATTGCATAATATCGTATCTGGCTTGTCTGGCAACAGTTTCAAATGCCTCTTCATTGGACGGACGTCGAGGGTATGGTGGAGTGGACCACGGAACAGTCAAAATATAACTCGGTATTCCCAGTGACAGAGCATAATTCGAAGCTTGCTTGGCGACGAACGCTGATGTAGGTTGTAGTTGATGGTCGACGGTGAGCGATATAATAGAAAAAGGAGGCACAACCTGTGTCTTAAGCCAAGCATTGATAAGATAAAGCAAGCAGGTCGAGTCGGGGCCGCCAGAATGAGCAATGCCTATCAGGACTCGTTAAAACTTTGCATCAACTATTCACTGTGTTTGCACAACTTATAGAGTTTGTAATTGGGGGAAGACAGCGTCGTAGCAGAGAACCGAACTCTGAAATAGAAATGATGCTTGTCATGTAGTCATGGACGAACAAAAGAAAACCTCAAGTTACGTAATTGTCGAAAAAACTCGACGATCATCTATGCAAGAGCCTGTATGCCAATGCCTCTACCCTCAAGAATATACATAATGCGCAGAGTGACAGCAGTCCGATTGACAAAGATCCACTGAAAGTCTACTAATGGGTGTACGTAAATATGTTAGTTAGATTAAGCAATCGCCCTGAAGCCAAACGTTGCGCAAAAGAAAAAAAAAGTCCGCCGAACATCCCGCATACAGAACAATAACGAAACACATCATACGCTACAATAAAAAGAAATTAGAAGGATTGAGACATCTGAAGCTGAGGTAGTTTTACCTCAAAAACCTGGGGAAAAAAATGGTAACATAGTTGTCTCATCCGTATTTCATTATAATTTGTGACGTGGTCGTCTCTAGAGGAGACTCGCGATGTCAGTGCCAACATTGTATATCCGTTCTTCCGAGCCTTTGCTTTCAACAAGGGTTTCTACCAGGGCACGCAAAACCTGTTGATGTGCTTCTTGCAGCCCTGGACTTTTAGTATGTTGCCGTAAACCATACAACTGCAAATTCCAGTCAGTGGAACGTAACCAATTCTTAGCTAAATGTCACGTACGTAGTTCCCCAATGCGACAAGGATACGATAAATAGTCTCCGAGTCAGTGTGTTCTTCGGATATGATCTTGAAATTTAAGCTGAGAAGCCGATACGGTTGAAGGGTGAACATGTAATACCTTAATGAGGAGTTGAATGTACAAGTCGTTTGTTTCTTCGGATAGGTCGGTTTTCAGGAAAAGGCAGGAGATGCTGTGTGGATAACAACATGAAATTTTACCAAATGTGTATATATAGGCTCGACTCACTTGAAGGCAATCGTAGCTAAAACAACGCGATGGGTTTTGCTCAAGCTTTCGTAAGGAGGTCGTAATAATTGTTCCAGTACCTGCTCATATCAAGGAGTTAGTGATAAGCTTCCAGGCTTTATTGCAGAAGCTGACCAAGTGTATACAACTCAAGACCGAAGGTGATATTGAACCATTATCCCCAAATTGGAAGACGTTGGCAACACTCCTCAATGTCAGCAGTACATTTGTTTCACGTGATTTAGGGCTGAGGTTAGCAGGAGGCCAAGACTCAGACCACTCCGCGGCGTTGAATAAGGCATTCAAGAAAGTTGCACACTGGCTCTCTGTTGCATAAGCTGAGGGAGCAAAAGCGCTTATCAGCCTCGCAAGATCCAATACTAAACGGTAGGGGTTTGGTAAGCTAGCAGATGATATAGGAAGGGTAAATTAACTTACAAGGAAATCTTTGTGAGACAGGCCACCTTTCAAGGAGTTGTATCAGAACTTCAACATGAGAGCTCGTTATTGGCGATGAGGAGTGAGGGGACGAGTTGAGGGTGGCCAATAGTTCATCAAATGTGTGATCGATCTCATACATTTCTCGAGCAGAAATGGCTAAGGATGAGGTGGACTGGGCGTATTTTCAGTAAGAAAAAAACAAAAGTTACTTTTCTAATTTACTCACAATTTCCATACCGAGGACGTCGTTCAGTTGATAGGTTTTGTTTCTCATGGCGGGTACGTTGGCTTGCTTGAAATGAATGGGCGTAGACTTTTTAAAGGTAAGTGTTGACTATGAGGAATTTGAGTAAGACTCACGACTGGTATAATTTTGGTCCTGGGGGCAGTGGAAGATTGTGGAGGAGGTCCTGAGGTTGTTGAAGTGTAGCGAGAGGCCCCAGTGAACGGATCGGCATACGCGCTTCCCTGTGGTTGCGTGCTTGACGTGTTTCCTTCGCTCACATACCTTGAAGCACCTAAATAATATTTCAGATGTACAACAGACAGAGCTCAGAAAGTTTCAAACCTGTGAAGGGATCGACATATTCGGTATTTGTGCCCAAAGATACGCCAGAGGTATTTTTTTCGATAAATTTTACAATCTCATCAAGGTATTCGTTGGGTAAATCATTTTGTTCTAGAAAACGTTGAGCAGCACTATACGGGTTTTCTTCGAGTTTGTGTCAATTTCATCAAAAGGGGCGTATCAAGCAAAAGACTACCCGTGGCGTTATAGCATAATTTTAATGGCGGGGCACCCTCTTTAACGTCGACGTCAAAGACATAGTCATATTCTTTGCCCTCGAATATTTGTTTTCGGTTTGAGCCGACAGCGTCGACGACTTGTCCAGCCTTTATCCAACTCCCCGACGAGGTTACCCACTAGATGAAGGCGTACAAACTGAGAAAAGGATCTCGAAATATGGATATGACAAAGTACCTGGTAAGCATTAACATCTGAGCCTTCCTGAACCAAAATGACTTGACCATCTTTGCGACCTATTAGCACTAATTAGACAATATTCATCGGGACAATGCAATGACGACAAACCCGGCTGTAGTAGAGCATCAGGCCTTTGGATGTCGGAAGACTTGAGACCTCCCAACTGTTCCCTGAGAAATATGTGTGTCTAGAAAGTTATGAAAGAAAATGTAGCTGTACATACTTGTTCAGGGCTTGACTGGCTATTTTTTCTTCGTATTCTTCAAGCTCGGTTCCAGATGCCCACCGTTCTTCCGATTCACTGAACACCCGTACAACACCATCGCTTGCCCCACTGACGATATCGCCGTTAGGCATTACAGACACACACCATACGGAAATGGCTGGGTGTACAAGCGTTTGAACGCACTCCCCGTCTGTCGATTGTGTGAGGCAGACATCAAAATATAGAGTGTGAAAAAGAATACCCCGCCAGACCCTGACAGTTCGATCTTCTCCTGAAGAAACAATGTCACCGGAAGGAAGGACAGCGACCGAATAAGCAAAGGAAGTATGTCCAGTCAATGTATAAAGAATATCTCCACCCCATGTCCACACACGGATTTCACTAAGGGTAATAAAATCAAATGGGAGCGAAATAAAGTCTCTATCCAGGTTACCTATCATTCGAACATGAAGCGAACCCCAGGTCAGGAAGTAGAGCCAATCCACGGACAACGTCATTATGCCCTCGAAAAACATGAGTAGTCTCTGATTCTGACCACAATCGTATTGTCTTATCGGCAGATCCTAAATTGATGGCTTTGCATGGAAGTAGATGAGCCGAAGATAGAACGAACCTGTGAGATATTTTGTAGGTTCGATTATCAGAACGGCCCAAACAGCTTCTCCGTGGCCATCCAAGACGTATAAATTTTTGAAGCCTCTCCAAACTCTGGCAGTTCTGTATAGATATAGTAAGTGTCTAAAGTTGTGATGCGTGTAACAATAAAAGATACTTGCTTGTCCCACGAGCCCGATATGATAATATTTTCGTTGTTGCTAGTGCCCAGACAGCATACATTGCTGCTGTGGCCAACTAGAGTATAGTCAGGGGTTGACTTGGGATTTTTCAATGAAAATGCTGTTATTAGGGCGTCTTGACTGCCAACGACAAGGTAATCTTTAAGGTGGTGATGAGAATTTATCGCTCACGGCGACAAGTGAACAGGGGGGGCCCACCGTCAGATACATCCGAAAGTGGGGGTAAATATCCTACAGCATTACAATAACGGTCACTGGGATGGAAGATCGTCGAGTGAAATGAAGAATCTGAAGAGGTTTTGGCCCATGCGATAGCATTTGTGTCTCTTGAGGCCGAGAGGATGAGATTATGTGTTGGGGACACCACGGCACGAACCTAGGTTCCGAATGGGAAGATAACGTCAACTGAAAAAGAAACGCATTAAATGAGTGCTTACATCCCCCGAGTGACCTAGTAGAGTGGCGGAGAGTTTGTAAGGCATTTCTTGAGGGGAGAAAGATGAGAAGACAAAGGCCACGAATCAAAGACGCTCGGACTCATAGAGCTGCCAGAGCATCTGTCAAAACGAGAAACTGGTAGAAAAATATTTTTGCTGTTTACTTAATCTGAGCATTATCGCGTTTATTTTCATCTCGAAAGAAAGTTTTACTGCGCAAAAAAAGGGTAATGTATATTGTTCTATATATAAAGTAATATCGATTGTATAGCAACAAATTTCGAAAAAAAGAGCCACTGGCAAATTGCAAAAATGGTGTATGCCACACTAACGAACTCAACAAACCAAGGAAACGATTTGAGAGGAGATACGGAGGCACATGATAAACTATGCTATTGCACTTTTACTTCATCTCCCTGCGAGCCTTCGACGCAGAACACCGTTCGAGGACAACGAGAACGATGAGTTGCCAAAACGAAGGGGGATGCCATTAGTCAGCCGCTCCAAGCTGCTTTTCTACCCGCGGCTTCTTTAGGGTAGGCCCGAATATTCTAGCGCCGTATCGGCCTAGCCCGCATGGCCAGACATGCCTAGAATTTTGCTGTATGTAGCGTGGGTGGAGAACTTTAATCATAATTTTGATTTGAATTTTCATGTTTCAGGTTCATTTCTAGGTGTCTGGAAACTTTATTTCAGCGACTTGCGCGGACGGTCAGCACACACGAAATATATATATATATATATATATATATAAATGTCAGAATCATGACCTGAAGGGAAGTTTGTGCTAGGCTTTGAAAAGAAATCTTTTTCGGGAACTTCTGGCGCTTGCTAAAGCACTCTGATTCAGGCCACAGGCACAGTGTGCACAAGTCACATTTAAATTACGGTACTACATATTTAGATAACCACAATTGATTTGCCTGTGTCGCGTGTACACATACATATAAGAATTTTGATCACTGCCTGTATGCATATACATCAGCTGGGGCTTTCTCAGTCCTCAAGTACTAAGCGCTGTTGAAATGGCGTGCGCAAGAATGCTAATAAAACCGCATCAGCTATGTGGCTTTCTTTCATGGGAACAAGAGGAAACCGAAGGAAAATGGTCGGCAGACAAACTGAGAAATGACTTACTCGTGTATCACAAAAAGAGGGTGCAAAGTATTTAACCAGCTGTATACATATATCCGGAAGAAGAAAGAATTCCTTAGCGATCTTTGATCTTGTACACATCACAAATGACTAGACGCACAAATAAGTCGATACCGGGGCGCACCCAGCAACCTGGGTGGTTGTTTCAGGAGTGCCGTTCTTGACAGGCGTTTAGCTCAATACACTATCTGATACAAGGTAAAAGCCTAAACCCATTCTTACCTGGTACGCCTCGCAATATCCTGTAGCATTGGTAAACCCAAGCACATCGGCGTTATCAAGCAAGACATTAAAAAGAGAATTTGAGTCAAAAATTGTTATTTGGTCGAGGTCGTCATGTAGCCTTTTGAAATTCTCGACTTGTCCTGCTAACTGCTCATTGTAGTCCGCTAGGGAGGCTTTAACCTTCTGAGTTGCGGACACCCCTTGTTCGATGAACAAAGGTGCACGGTCAATTGGAGGCACATTCACAAAGAGGAAAGAGCGGAGTCCCTTGGAATAGAGATTCTCAACTTCTTCGAAGTATCGGTTCAGAACGGTCTCGTGAAATCCGCGTTGGGTCACATTAGTCTTCGAAAATAACCTCAGAATCCCTCCAAGTGACAGATATCATTGAATCGTTAAACTTACCCAATCCCAAGAATTGCCCTATTCAAAGGTCTCATGAATCTTTGAACTAAGAAGCGAGGCAAAGACTTTTTTCTTACGACATCATTAATCCCAATGAAAATGGCAGCCAAACTATTATTTCCTGCCCATGGTGCTTGAGGAGGTGGTGGAGCCAAATACTGGTCAAATTGAGCTACCTGGTCGACCAAGGACCTGACATTAAGGTACATAATTTGAGGTCTTTTACCTTGATCGACCAGAAGGGAAAATTAAATGCTCACAACACCGTTGGTTCGTATGGCGTGACGAGACTGAATACGAACTCGATAAGGAGTATAAGTTTTTGATACTTGTTGACTCACTTGGAGTCCGTTGTTGCACCACCACTTGCCAAATCGAATACCTGTCATCCATGTGAAATTACGAGTAAAGCTTAGTTTTCAGACTAACCCGAGTGTTCGTCACATTGTAAGTCCCACCTGCAATACCCAAGTAAGCCAAGAATTATGATCTTGAGAATTTTTTGCGTACCCAAGAATTCAACCCAGTTTGGCCCATTGGAGGCCGTCTATTCCAAAAATTCTGACATTCAAGTTATTATTAAGGTCGTTTATTGCTTACAAAACCAGGGTTAGGAGAGTCTATTCCAGCAGAAATATTATAACCGGTAGTCGTGTAAGAATCCCCGAAGACAAAAAGATACTGATTAAAATTTGGGTGTTATTGATAAACCCCTACACGGATATTTGAAACTTGCCTTTGTTTCTCCCCAGGTCAACCCAAGTACTGAGACAGCTTGAAGGAAACACGCCGCAGAAACTGTGCTGAAGAGAACTTTTACCATGGATACAGACAAGGAGGGTACTTCGTTTGGATCAGACGATATTTTTTTAAATATTTGCGTTTATACCCGTCATGCATTGAAATGTCGGCTTTACTAAAGCCACTATGAATGCCCAGGCAAGTGACAGCAAAGAGTCGTTCGCAGCTCCAGACCACATGTGGCATTCATGTTGTGGCTTTGTCTTGATACGCCGACCTAATTCCGTTGACTGGTCGATATGAGTGATATTGAGCTTATCCGTATGCCACTTGACTTAGCATGACCGGTCAAATGGCGCTCCCGGGCCATTCTAACTTCGAGTTCGAACTTCGCGAACTCTGCTTTGTGATCATGTGACGCCAATCTGTTTCTCCGCGGGACCGTGACTACGACAGGTTGGAAACAAGTCAACAAAGACTTTAAGTAATGATTTCGGTATGGAGAGAGTGCATGTCAGTCAATGATTATTAACATGTCGCTCCAAGGGCTTCTTTATCTTCAATCAGAAAGGAGAGGTATGACAAGCGAACTCTTAGAAACTCCTAGCTTTCCTGATGAGATTAATAACATAGGTCCTCATATCCAGGCTGTACCGGACCGACATAAAGTGTGCATCTTTTCCTTCTGCAAGAGTCATAAGTGCAGAACTGACAGGCGTATACCAGGCGCTCCATTGCGGATGTCTTTCGCATCCAAGTAATCTCAAATAATGACGTGCGATCACCTATCATCACTCTAGGGTCCACCAGTTTTTTCCATGTCAGAGTAAATAACTTATATTTACTGGCTGTTACCAAGTATGCCATCATGAAGTCGTAATTATCTACTAATGCACTTACCTTTTCCTTAAGGAATAATGCCAATGCGGCTCTTGTTTTCGAATTCTGTTATCGCTTTGTCTCTATTGCTCGGTCGTACTTTGGGAAATTGGACGAAGAATCAGTCAAAAGTAATTTCGTTTTAATATATGAACTTATTGACGGTTAGTTCCTAGTTCCCATTAATGCCGTAATGCTCTCACTTACGCCAACAGAAATCATCGACTTTGGGTTTCCCCAGAACAGCGAAATTGACACGTTAAAAACATATATCACAACGGAAGGAGTCCGCTTGTCGATAGGGGTGAGAAAACCTCCTGGCTTTTTTTTTGTGCCTTTTTTGACGTTGTCTTTTCTCAGGAGGAGTCTTCGAAAATCACCACACAGGCTACGGGTTCTATCAGCTGGAGACGAGGGGACGTCAAATACAAAAAGAACGAAGCTTTCGTCGATGTTGTTGAAACGGTGAATCTTCTCATGAGTGCGAGTGGGACTGTTCTGCGTGCGGATGTAGATGGACACATTGTCATGCGTGCATACCTATCCGGAACTCCGGAATGCAAGTTCGGGTTGAATGATAAACTTGTTCTGGATAAGGGGGATCGACTTCCAGGGGGTAATGCCGTCGAATTGGACGATTGCCATTTTCACCAATGTGTCCGTCTAAACCAATTTGATTCCGATCGGACAATAAGCTTCATACCCCCGGACGGAGAGTTCGAATTAATGAAGTAAGATTCGCCTTTTCTTGTTTGGGTTTACGCACACGCACCTCTAATTCACGGCAGATACCGATCAACGACAAATATCAATATACCTTTGCGTATTTTAGCTACGATCACTGAAAATGGATCGCGAGAGGTTTCCTATGTCATCACCGCAAAAGCCAATTTCAATCCCAAGCTTAGCGCCACAAACGTGGTTCTGCGAATCCCGACTCCTCTAAATACTACAACGGTTGACTTGAAAGTCCCAAGCGGCAAAGCTAAGTACGTTCCCGCAGAGAACGTGATTGTATGGAAGTGAGTTTAGCACACGTTGGCGCCTTTTCCTCTCTCAAGTACTCATGTGCAGGATTCCTCGACTACAAGGTGGTGCTGAAGCTACAGTCACTGGAACGGCTGCCCTAACAGCAATAACTAACCGCCAGCCATGGGCCAGGCCACCTATCGATGTAGACTTTCAAGTGCTGATGTTTACTGCGTCGGGGCTTCTTGTGAGATTTTTGAAAGTGTTCGAAAAAAGCAACTACAACAGTGTGAAATGGGTACGTTACTTGACGAAGGCGAGTAGCAGTTACCAGATCCGGGTAGGTTATTCCGTATTAGGCCACTTTCATGAGAATACTTACAATATTCAGATTTAACGTATTGCACACATATTGCATTTCTGTCATGACTTTATGCATCTACATAGAGGACTATAGCTAATATTATTATCTCACAATTTGTGGAATTCACATGTAAACACTGCACTGGATGCATCCGTGCATATTGTCGTTTCGCCGACATGACATATTCAAATGAAGTGGGCGCCTAGTGGGTCTACTATCTTTGCAGCAACAGACGCGAAGTTGAATTCAAAAAGTTACACGTCGTTGAGCTTCATTCGAACTCTGTTTCTTACCTGTTCTTCTTTTTAGGGGGCTGATGTTTTGGAGGTATTAATGTCTTTTACCTTTGGCATTCTCCTGAGATTGTGCTCGTCTTAGATTTGGTTTCCATAATGCCTCTTCAATCGACTCTCTTCTAGACCGGGACGACGTAGAACTGGAAGAAATCTTGGCCGAAGAAAACCTCTTGCAGGAATGCAAGGCGCAGAATACTCGTTTGATTGATTATTTTCAACGTCTTGACGTTCTTCAGAGGCTATTCGGCTATGTATCAGGCTCAATTGAGGCAGAAGGACCTGACCATGTCAAGTAAGTCTTCGTGGTTTCGGATGTTGCACTATCAAAACTTCCTTGAAGGTTTCCGCACATAGCGACGGAGGTGCTATGCAGCGACATTTGGTCCATCGTGGAGGCTTGTATGTCCAATAGCGAACAACTACTCTCGTCCTTTTGGGATGCCGTTTTGGACCTCGCTCCCGAAGAGTTGCATTCAAGACCATTGCTTGCATCTCACTTTTCGAAAATTAATGGAACTTTTATGACCAAAAAGCCCGCTGAAGTACCCCCATCGTTATTCACCAACATCACTCTCTCACACGCTGTTCTAGATGCTTTCTTTTATACGATTACAACCTCAAGTAATTGAGCGTATTATCCGCCATATCGGATCTCCGGCCATCGTGAATTTATTGTTCCGGATAATTGAGTTGGATGATTCTCCGTCTGGTGCTGGAGTGTTAGAGGTATGAGGTTTGTGTCGGAACAGGTTTTGATGCTAATATGTAAATAGTGGCTAAGAGAAGAATGTCTAATACCCCGTCTGATCGATCTTCTCTCCCCTTATGAGAGTCCCGAGATACACACAATCGCAGCAGATATCCTCAGAGGCATCATCACCATGTCGGCCCCATCCCCGATATCGTCTGTTCAAAACGATCTTCAACAACATGTTTCAACTTACAGTTGTTTCGTCAGAGAGTTAGCCTCACCGGAGAGTATCTCAAAGATTCTATATTACATGTTGGACGAAGTTCCGATCCAGTTTCATAATTCAGCAATCGACAGCCGTATGATGGAATACTCGTTTATATCTAATGATCCCTCCGCTGATTACACCCCTCAAAATCCTCTACCAAATGCAGAATCGGCTACTTCTTCCGTCATTAACTCGATTTCGGTGATCGTCGAATTGATAAGGAAGAATAGCTCCGACCTTTTCGAACCTTACTTATTCCACAGCCTACGGAACCGATTGGTTCGGGTCCAACAACATGCCAACAAAGGAAACGACCGAGAAATGCTCGAGCAGGCCATGAGTGATTTAGTGGATCGAATGGGGATAGTTCATTTGGGCGGTCTGCTAGACAGCTTTTCTGAGAGGCTTGAAAGTTTCCAGGAGTTGCTTAAAAATCCGAGATCCATGGTGAACCACTTCTTTTTCATTATGCACACGAGAACTTAATCTTTTCTTCGACAGACGGGCCCAGTGTCAACCACTATCGGGAAGATTATGCCTCTGACTATTGAACGCTTTCGTATCTGCGAGCTTTATGGCGAGCTCTTGCACTGTTCGAATATGGCACTTTTAAATCGTCCTCCCGGCACTGGACCCATTTACGATGAGAATGGACGGCTGCAGGGTGGTTTATCGGCGTTAGAAGAATTGGCGAAAGTTATATCCAACGGAGATGGTAATGAAGATAATCACCTTGCCGAAGATATGGAGTCTAAGGAACTGCCCGTGCAAAGTGTTGAAAGCATTGCTACAAAATCCACAGATTCTTTGGACTTGGACTTAGACTCTAATCTCAGCGATCACAGCTCGGAAGATGTTATTGATGAACTTCAGGAGAGTGACCTTTTGGATGGTCCTTCCGTCAGCTCTCGGTCCCTCGAATCACTCACACAACCATCACCTTCATCGTCGCCATTTTCGTTGAATGTGTTACAAAATATACCGGAAGTGACTGTACAACCAGCCAAAGGAGTTACCACACCCCGTTTGATACCGCCCGGAGATAATTTAAAACGAAGATTCATCGAGTCAAACATCGTTTCTACTCTTCTAGTAAGTTCCGATTTCTATTCGTTTCATCAAATGACAATAAGGAATGCTAGGATTACTTCTTCCTTTTTCCTTGGAATAATTTCTTACATGATACTGTTTACGATTTTATCCACCAAATTTTGATAGGCCGGGTTGATGATGGTTTCAATCGCGATTTGATAATCTTCCTTTTCCGGGATGCCAAGTTATTCGATAAGATCATTAGTGGTCATGACGCGCAATGGTTCGTCCATATCAGGATCGTGAAATATACTATTGACATTACATGTATAGCCGTCAAATGAAAGGTGTAAGGCTTGGTTATATGGGTCACCTGACATCAATATCGGGAGATGTGATAAACGCATTAGAGCATTATCCTGAAGATCTCGCTTCTATGCTGCGTCAATTCGCTCCACAGCCTGCATGGAATCACTACGTTAATGGTGCTTATCGTGAAACCAAAAACAAGGATGCATCTTTGCTTGGTGGAGGAAAGCCAGCGTTACCTTCAGGTGCAAGTCTCCAAAAAGGTAAATGGGCCAAGGTGGATGAAGCAGATTTAATACCTATAAATGGGGCAATCGAAGCGAGTATACCCCGCGAGGACACAACTGGTGCGAATGCTACAGTGAAGTTCGAGTCTACTCAGGAAGGAAGTGCTCCTTCGCCTCACGTGCGTCATCTGGATTAGTTTCCCGCCTTATTCTCACATTTTTATTCGTATCAAGTTTACCAGATATCTTGCTGAGGAAATACATGCCTCCCCTGCTTCGCGGTTTCCCAATGTGGGATCCTTTTCGGATACTCCGGATGATGATGACGACGATGACGACGGTAGTGGCTGGTTAACGAAATCCTCGCCTTTTGAGCTAAATCAATCAGACAATAACGAGACTTCTTTCGACGTAAGAATGATAAATGACAAATCAAGCGGTTGTTGACATATTTGCATTTGTAGAATTCGTTTTCACCTGGTCAGACAATCCAACTGAATGCGGAATCGTCTGCGACCGCCCGGAATACACCCTTCACCTTTAGTGAGGAAGAGGTATGCAAGAGTTCTACTTTCACAACTCAGAAATCATCACAAATAATGTTTACAGGGCGATTCGTTTGGGCCATTTCTTCAGACGCAATCAAGTGAAAGCACTTTCAGTTTGGATCACGACGACTCCCTCTTCGAGTTTGGCGAATTTCAATCGGCGGAGACACAGAGCGATGGTGAATCTACACCTACAGGTGATGGCTGGATGTTCGAACATGCGGGTGATTCTATGACTCTTACCGATTCTGACTTTTTCTCGGATCTTGGTGAAAGGTTGGAAAGCATAAACCTCAAGGATAATGACGATGTTCGGAAGAAGCATAATCGAAACCCATCGATTTAGGCAATATATCACATTTATTCTCAATAATTTCTGCATTATCATGCGGCATTCGGTTAGCCGTTATTGGAAGTGATACCCTCCTTCGCGCTGTTTGGTTGTGAATTTCAAACTAGCAAGAGGTTCAGACTGGTTAGGTATTAACAATCCTGCAGTGATGATATCTCCAGGAGCAACAGGTCCGACACCAGCGGGGGTCCCCGTCAGGATCAGATCATTTTCCTAACAAAAAAAAACACCCATCAGTAAATGACTCCTTGAAATAAATGCACAATTAACCTCTAGTGTCATGATAGAAGAAACATGAGCAATAAGGCGAGGAATACCAAAGATCATATCTTTGGTGGAGCCTTTTTGTCTATACTCGTCGTTGATCTAGCCGCGTGGTAGTTGTTTGCATCTCCATACATAACTGACAAGCATACCTTCAACCAAATATCCAAATCATGAGGATTACTAATTTTCTCTTTCGGTATGAAATCTCTGAAAAAAAATCAGGATTACATATGTAAGTGGGGATGCGACAGGGGTGCCCACTTGCCCTACAGGCGTAAAGGTGTCGAATCCTTTAGCGGTTGTCCAAGGTAAACCACGTTTTTTGACGTCATCTTGTATGTTACGTGCCGTCATGTCAATTGCCAAAGCTAATGAAATAACTTCAGTCCTTAATCTCTTCCAAGCGAACTTCCGTAACTATATCCTGCAATGTGATTATCTGCTTCCGTCTCAAGAATATCACATCCGCCTTTTCCGATGACGACGCCCAGCTCGACTAGGGATAGGTTCGGCCGTCGGATGAGATAAGACTAACGGTGTATGCATGTTGCTTACTTTCGTGATGAGCAACTACACCTTGAGGTATATTAATGCAGCCTCCATCACTCAGATAGCTTGAGGTGGGTTTCAGGAAAAAGAATGGTTCTTTCGGAACAGCATTGTTGAGCTCTTTTGCATGTTCTGCATAATTGCGTCCAATAGCTATAATCTAACCGGTATTCAGGAAAAATTGAAGCATAAGAGGCTGGAGCTGACCTTTTTGCTGTGTCTGACGAAAGAGGCCATCTGATATATGCAATCTTGAAGGCGCTTATTCGGCGCTTTCTAGGTTCTCAGGTAGGTCGTTGTGCTGGCAGTTTTGCTAATTTTGTTGACTGTCCCAATTTTACTAATGAAACCAAAAATCAATGTGCCCGATTTACCACCAGGATGTATTATCAAAGAAAATTTGTAGATAAATATCTCATTAAAGAATATTATGCTTCGCTGTGCTTATGTGTCAAAAACCTTAGTGCAAACATGAAATCATTCATTTTGTACCGAGCACAAACTTAAAATAACACTGTAAAAAATGTGTTCTTTTCTCTTGACCTACACGATCACTATTGCTCAGTGGGGTTTGGAACACCTTGTATATCAGCATCATGATATTTTGAGATAATCAAATAACCTAAAATACGATCTACGGGTCACAGCGTGACTGCTTAAAGCTCGACAAGTCCGAGTCATTTCCCCAAAGTTTTCTCTGTTCCTATACCTCGACTCCAAATGACCTTGTCACCCTATGTCGCCGTCTCATCTTCGACAACAAAAAATGCTCTTATGCGTAAGGCAGTCAGAACTGGTTGTTCTCAGTTAAAAGGGAATATCCAACCTACAAGACGGGATATGCGCTGCATAAGTTATACGTCTGTCTCATCTAAGCCAAACTCGTGGGTTGTTCAATTTATGAATATTCTGAATGTATCTTTTCATAGTTATCTAGTCGACCTATGCCTGCCCCAAGCTTCCAGCAAGTACCCCCCGTCACGCCGGTCTCTCAGCAACCTTTGCAGCCATTGCTTAATACGACTTCACCAGCAACGGATTCTTCGTTTGTAGGGATGTCTGGAGGTCAAATATTTCATGAAATGATGCGACGTCATGATGTGAAGCATGTTTTTGGTTATCCCGGAGGCGCTATCTTACCTGTCTTCGATGCCATCTATAACTCTGAGCACTTTGAATTCATTCTACCTCGTCACGAGCAAGGTGCAGGTCATATGGCAGAAGGATATGCACGTGTAACAGGAAAACCAGGAGTTGTCGTTGTGACCTCAGGCCCTGGAGCCACAAACATTATCACTCCAATGCAGGATGCTTTAAGCGACGGTGTTCCTCTAATCGTTTTCACTGGTCAGGTGGCAACGAGTGCAATAGGTTCTGACGCTTTTCAAGAAGCGGATGTCATCGGAATTTCGAGGAGTTGCACCAAGTGGAACGTGATGATCAAGGATCTTGCAGAACTACCAAGACGCATAAATGAAGCATTCAAAATTGCTACCTCTGGCCGTCCCGGCCCCGTACTCGTCGATCTACCAAAAGATGTTACTGCGGGAATTTTACGCGATGCCATTCCACACAAAGCCGTTGCGCATAACCTACCCACCAATCCTTTATTGACACATGCCGATAATGCTCTTATCCGCCAGGCGGCAGATATGATCAATCAGGCTAAGCGACCCATTATTTATGCCGGTCATGGTGTGCTTTCAGCTCCTGAAGGACCCGAACTATTGCGCAAATTCGCTCAGGAAGGAAACATTCCTGTGACCACTACTTTACATGGCTTAGGTGCATTTGACGAGCTTGATGAACGTAGCCTTCATATGTTGGGCATGCACGGAAGTGCATATGCCAATCTTGCAATGCAAGAAGCAGACGTTATCGTTGCGTTAGGAGCACGATTCGATGATCGCACAACAGGAAAAGTCGATGGTGTGACCTCTACTTGTTTCTTTTTCATATATGCTAATGATTGTTGGCAGCATTTGCACCTGCAGCTCGTGCCGCTGCTCAACAAGGAAGGGGGGCATCATACACTTTGAAATTATGCCTAAAAACGTCAATAAAGTGGTAGATGCACAGATCCCTGTCGTTGGGGATGTCATCGAAAACATGTCCCTCCTTGTTCCTCTCATCCGTTATCAGCCGCGTGCGCAATGGTTTACGGACATCAATGATTGGAAAAAGAAATACCCTTTCACCTACATCCCGAGCTCTTCTGGTAGCGCTCTGAAGCCCCAAGAGATTATTCAGGAATTGGATAATCAGACTGCAGGCCGTAAAAAGGACGTTATTATAACAACTGGGGTTGGACAACATCAAATGTGGGCCGCCCAGTTCTACCGTTGGACGCACCCACGCACTATGATATCATCGGGAGGACTAGGTGTACGTCCTGCAATTTTCTGTTAAACACGACACTCACATTTTCTATTTCTATATTTAGACAATGGGCTTCGGTCTTCCTGCTGCCATTGGCTGTAAAGTCGGAGCGCCAGAAAAAATCGTCATTGACATTGATGGTGATGCTTCTTTCAGTATGACTGCAATGGAGCTTGCAACTGCTGCCCAATTCAACATTGGAGTGAAATGCATGATCCTTAATAACGGAGTTCAAGGAATGGTATACCAGTGGCAAGGTATGCTCAGTTTAGATATCTTTTTATATTGTCTAATTCTTTTTAGATCTATTTTATGACTCCCGATACTCGCATACACGTATGCAGAATCCTGATTTCGTCAAAATGGCAGAATCTATGCATATTCGTGCTCTGCGCGTGCGGAATAAAACTGAGTTGCCCGATAAAATGAAGGAATTCCTGGAGTATGATAATGACAAACCTATTCTCATGGAAGTTTTGGTTGAACCTAATGAACACGTGTTCCCCATGGTAGGATTTACTATTGTCATTAGTTTCCGTTTACGAGCTATTTAATCTAGGTTCCCGCTGGCAAGGCTTTACATCAGCAAATATTGCACCCTTCCTTGGCTACAACTGAAAATTAGACGAATATCCCTATGTTTTAAACCCGAAAATGTGAAACGAAACGCCCTAGGCTTTTCAATAGATTTGTTTGCTGTACAAGATGAGGACCGTAAAAGCAATTTTTGTCGTAGTGCATCCATCGGCTTCCGGAGTTGCTAGGCTGAAAAAAAAATAAGCTCCACGAATAATCTCAATTTCATTGCCAATCTTTGACATAAATTTCGACAAATAATTGCGACTGCAACTCGAGTACTAGTCATTGTGTGATGTCTGTGTTCGACCGTGACGGCGCTTGTAACAACTGGCTTTCCAAATCTTTCCACCTGTCTCGTCTCATACTTCAGGACCTGGAACATGCAGGCTCAAAGTATCAAACAAGTATGTTGGAATTACCATTGAACGCAAAAATCAACCGACATGCATTGCAGAATACCGTCACCCTCAATCAAAGCTTACAGATCGTGCAAACCTTACTTCGAGCAGGATTTGGCTGTATCGCTTATTTGAGGTAAATAAGCTCTGATCAGCGACAGATATTTGGATGTCGTCTGAGTTCATTTGGGTATTCAACCGCATATACTCAATATTTCCGCAGAGGTTTACTCCCGGAAGAAAATTTCACTGAATGTGAAGGCTCTATTGAATATTAACTGAAATCGCATACATTGATATTTTTTAGCACACCTGAACTCCACATCGGGAGTATCACCCTCGAGCTCACAGGGCAGCAATGGCTTATGTCCTACGTCAGTGAAACTGAAGACCATCAAAGAAGGTTGGTCAACCGAAGGCGATCGCTTGCTGCAGTACTTGGTAAAACTTAGTCTTTTGTCTCTGATCTAATATGTTCAGTCTTCGATTAGGAAAAGGGTATATTCGATGCACTGGAGAAGCAGTATCTCCGTAGTTTCATATTTGCCATTTATCTGGTTGGTATACCCCACCTACTGTGCGTTTCCAAGCTGAACAATTCCCCTTCAGGACGAAAATGATCCAGAGAAGTCTGTATTCTTCAAAGCGAGAGGCCATGTTTCTGACATTACATAGTCTCATCGAAGCATACACATTCAATTTTAATGTTGCGTATGAAACCTATCCCTAACTGTACCCGGCTAATTATACACATCAGTATTGCGACATCCCTGGAATGTCCTCTAAATTTCCAGTCATGACACTCAACGATCAACTTGATGGTCTTTCGCTCGATAACGATTTTACTTGCAAAAGCAGTGATCCTGTTGTGCAAGCCATCCGTCAAGGCAAACAGCCCACCCTGAACGAGTTAAAACAAAGTGTCAAGGTGCACTTTGTTATTAATTCAAATTGCCCCAGAAGGCTTATTTCTTTGATCAGTATCTTATCAGAAGACTTATCGCTGCAGTTCAAACTTTAAATCCTTTACCGAGTGAGATTTCTACAATACTTCAATAATACACTAACGTAGAGTAGGTCGACGCTTCGTGACATTCAAACTATTCTATATGAATGGAATACCCGAACACTACGAGCCGCCTTATTTTCAACCTGGGATTCTCGAAAACAATATTTCTTTCGTACGCATTCCGAGAACGAAGTTCCAGAAAAATCAGAATTGGTTCCTTGCGTACCCCTCACCACTGGTGAGTAACATGTCGGTAGCCTTGAATTAGTCGCCTAACCAAGCTTCATCAGCATAAACTTCTGCATCGACTCAATTTCAGATATAATTTCTCAACTAGGCGAAAACTCGGATGGCAACGGTGACTTTCAATATATTCACGTTCACAATGAGCCCGTTCGAACTTTGTCCAAAGACAAAGAGCAGATGGACTTTCCGGAGGCTAGTCTTTTACCAAGGAGAGTTGTGTGGGACGCTGAACGTTCTGTAAATACTATGAACATGCCTGGCGTGGAGTGCCAGCCTCTGACTGGTATTCAATCCAAGGCGAACCTCGAAATAGTAAAGGAGATCGGGAAAAGTAAATCGATGGTCTCTTATGAACAGACCTGCTCACCGGTATGGCAATGTTCACTAGTAGTTTGTATTGATATATATGCTCAATGTCTAAATAGTGTCACCTGGGGCTTGCAGATCTTTCTCCAACACAGGTATTAGAAACAAACGGTCTTATGACACCTCGAGACATTCCATCCCTAAGAAATGATGCTTCAATTGCATTAAACGAGACTGAAATGTCTATGAGTCAAACCAACGAAGTCACCACCCAGGATTTGACTGAATTTCTTGTGAAACGCGACGCAAGCCTCAAAGCCATATCATCAACTTCTGCAGGTGAGTGCTCCATCGTGTCAATCTAACAACATAGATTATTGACTTTACGGCGTCCGCAGAAAAGGGTGGTAATACAGGAATTCCCACTGCAACCCCCGCCAGCTCCCTAACAGAAATTAGCGAAGATAATATCATAAACTGTGATTGTGGTGCCATTCATGTAGTAGTGTCTGTGCCATTGTATTACCTCCGCTTAATTTATTTTCTCAGGAGAACGAGGAAGCAGATGCCTGTCAATGCGACGGTCCTTGTCAAAATTGGTTCCATATTTGGTACGCTCAATCTCCTTCAACAAACATTGACTTACAATCTCCGTTAGGTGCTTAGGGTAATGCTTCTTTCAGCCATTCAGAATAGGGTTTACAGGTGTATAATCATTTTAGTTACCATTCTCGGCATGATGAACGTCTTCCCCCAAGTTTCTGGTGCTTTACTTGTCGTCTTCGAAATGATCCCGAGATTGAAATTCTGGACTCCAAGAATTTAACTTCTCAATACATTACAAAATACAAGGACCTTTGTTTATTCAGGTTTGAATTTTGACTTGTCAGAATCAATTTGCGTTGAAGTTTATAACTAGGAGAGCAATCAAAATCGTCTTAACTTACCGTCCTGAGAACGTGTCCGCTTTCACTAAACTGCTTGGGACAGAGCTATCTACTGCAGCTCAGACTTGGAAACGTCTAGAGACAGAAGGTGGGATTTTCTTTGAGTTTCATGAACTTTACAGACATTCTGTCAAGGGTTCATCGTTCCTGAGACATACGAAGGAAGGAATAAGAAGCAAAAGGGTAGGAAGGGCATCAAACGTTATAAATATATCCCGGCTAGAGACATTGAATCGTCACGAAAATTCAAGAATTATTTTGACCCAACCCGTGAAGCTCATTTAGTCGGAATGGTAAGAGAACATAGGGAATAATGTCAATTTATTATGTTCATTTTATTTCCGTCAGAGTAAATTTCATCTGCACAAAAGTACTGCTAACGCGATGGTCGCTTCGATACTCGACGAACAAACGAAAAACAGCTCTAGGCTGTTCGATCTGACGGCCAACAAAAGGGGAAACGATGATTATGATAGCCTGTCTAACAAACGTATGAAGGTTTCCATTGCCGAAGCTATAAACCTGGAGGAATAAAAGACATACCTACTCGATATATAGACTGAGAATGTATAATACATGGGAATGCTTTGCAATGAAGAACTATTTAGTATCGTCGCGTCGTTACTGTGACGCTCACCCAACCGGGTTCGCCGTCGTCCGAATCATCGTCATACCAAAAGGGAACAGAGGATTTGGGTCTTGGTATGGATTTACGTCCTTGGGAAGGTGGTAGACGCGTTTCCGGTGGTGGATCAAGGTTATTACTGGAAATTGTTACTGTAGGGGAACGTGATAATGCAGTTGATGTTGGCGCCGAAGGAATTGAATGAATATTGCTAATATTGTTAATGCTTTTGGAGTCGAATGCAGAAAGGTTTATTACAGCTTGCTGAGATGGCGCAGATATTGAACGCGATGAATGAGATGGGGGAATATGTCCTGGGACTGTAGGGAAAGCATCGAGAATGGGCAAAACTTGGTTCGTTGAATCATCTACACTTGTAGGTACGGAGAGAGTAGAGTCTGACAGACTTGGTTCTACTTTTGATCATTAGAACAACACGAAAAAATACATTTCAATACTTACCAGCTGTTAGGGATTCAGCACTAGGAGCATTTCCTCCTTTTTCTGGAGCATGAAGACCGGACTTGGATGGGTGACTGCTTTTGGAAACTTCTACGATCTGGTTCTTAGCTTCATTACGATCTTCTTGGGCATGATCAATAGGGACTACCACAATCCTATCCGATTCAACGTTGCTTTTTGATGAATGGATAGTCTGTACTAGTTATGTTACGTTAAAAGTCTAACTTTGATTGGGAACTTAAAGAGCGCGATGCTACCTTCAAGTTTTAGGGCTCCTAAGTCTTCGCTTAATGATTCGGCGTTGTTATCAACAGTTATCAGAGGCATTGAAGAAGTGGAAACGGCATGAATTTCGTGGGAGTAACTGCTATGGGGAGAATGGAGTACAGAGGAGGGGCGACTGTGGAATTCTTCTTCGTAAGTCTCACTGAAAGTATCTCCGTGACTAGATGTTGGGGATGACGCAGAATCTCGTGATACCTCGTGTGCTTCAGATATACTTCTGCTATATCCAAGTCGTTGCACCTGGCGGACTCGATCTGAAGCAGGTTGGTTTCCAGGAATACTACCTAGCGACACCGCCCTGACACTCAGTTGTTCTCCGGTTTTTGCAGGCGCTCCTAAGCCAATAGTGGCTGGCAGCTTCGTAAGCCAAGTTTTATTGAAGAGATATGTTTTGTTTTGCTTACCTTTCGACTTTGAATTACTCCCTTTTTCCTCAAAGCGAGCAATCTTATCACGAAGAGCGTTCTTAGGAATTGCAGCACCAGATGCTGCTTTTCGGGGAGGCGATGATTGTGGTGAAGTACTACGCTGTTGTAATGCCGCGATGCGCTCTTTTAGCGTTGACGAAGCCCTAAACAAATGTCGCGTCAGTGAGTAATATTAGGGCTCGAGAAGTGTTCGTACATGTCGTAAGAAAAAGAAGTAAATAAAAGAGTGCTACAAATAACCACCAAAGAATTAAAAAATCATACAAAATGATGGCGTTAATAAAGGAGCACGCTGAGTTTGAATTTGGGATCAGAGGGCGTAAGGTTAGTACTCTTTGCGAATCACACAAGTATTGGGAAAAGACTAATGGACTTTCTATTCAATAGAGCTAATCGCTACCGCCACTCTCTGGCCCGCCAGAAAGACCCTTTGAAGCCCAATATGCTCTGCGAGCCTGTGTACTACTAGACGAAGGCCGAGGATTATGACGTCGTTCCAAAGGAGGACCGTGATCGTCGGTCAACTCTGACTCGGAATCATATTCACTCTGATCACCTTCGCCTTCACTTTCAGCAACGTAGATGGCGCTCATTTCTTCTCGATTAAGATTGCCTAACCGACGCCTTTTCTGAGAATTTCGCGTCGAATATAGACTCTTTTCCTCAACGTCTGAATTCGTCTTATGATTGTCCATAACCTGCTCATCCTCAGATTCTTCCATATCTGAGCCATTGCGCCAGGCGCCGCGCACCGCATCCGATGCCTCATTCCGAGTCAGGGTATCTATTGTAGGGTCCTCCTTATCTTTCAGCGGTATTCCTAGTAAATTCTGCAATGTGCTCCGATCATATAATTGTTTGACCGCACGACGATGGCTCAGAATCTAAAGATTAATCTGTACACACATGTTCTCATAACCCAAAATAGATAAGACCTACTTCTGGGGTGACGCTCAGAATACAACTTAAAATGCTCTCTTCTTGTGAATATTGTGAGTTTCTATGGCTGCCGCTGACACGAGGATTTGACATGAGAACACGACACCGCATAAAAGCGGTTGCCGTAAGTATTTCATGTGCACCGGCTAGGGTCTTGCGAACCCTGGGCATATTGTAAGAGTTTTTGGACACGTCATTGGCTGTGGATGCATGTTTCAGCTTAAAAAAAGTCATACTTCATCACAACCTACTGATATCGACGGGATCCTCGATAGACAATAATGTTGGGTTTCGAGGATCATCCCAATCCCTTGCCACTTTATCAAAATACGTGCCTCCATCACGAATTGATATCCCTGCTTTCTCGTAATTGTAATAATGACCGTATAACTCGAAGAACTCGATGAGCAGCACGCCTAGATTCTGCATAGGACTTATTTCTCCCGCACGAATTTTTGGATGCATCTATTACAACTTAAGATTCGAGAAAAGCCCACAAATGAAGTAGATGCGTTACCTGTAAGAAACTAACTACCATGCATACAAGTGCATAACTTCCTAGACCACCAGTATATACTTCGTTCATACTTCTTTGATTCAAGAACAGTTTGATGGCCATGACTAAAGGTTGTACGGCGGGAATGCGCCGTAAAAGACGATTTATGACAGTCCCTGCTTTCAAACCGTTTGATTGATTCAAGCTGATATCGACAGAGAAGCGTCCTGAAGTAAGATAAGGAAGATAGGTTCGATAACACTAATTAGAAACCAACCCAGATTCGTAACAAATTTTACAATAGGGACCTTTGCCTTGGCAATTACTTGAACATTGCTGGTTATATTGGCTTTGCGAAGGACATGGGCGAGACTGTACAGAATTCGTCGTTTGTCTTGATATTCCATGGCACGAGATTCGACCACTAGATCTATATCTCTGTCAGGAGAACAAGTCAGTCTAGCAATTTGTTCAAAGACAGTCAAAGGTATCTTACCCTGATGGTAAATATAATTTTGTCTCGTAGCTACCGAAAGGTAACACACGTGCATCCGACCATACACTTCGAATAGCCCGAGAGATACATTCAATAATCATACCCCGGACTTCGTGTTCTTCGGGAGTTGGTGATATGTAGTCAACGAAGGCTTGAACTTCCTTTTGAAGCCTGCATATAAATTTGAAAAGTCTCTTTACAGCCAGAAAACCAGGGGACGTACATCTCCGCAAGATTCCGACAATCACTCCAGTCAACTTCACTTATCCAAGGGGTCAAACGGGACGTGCCATTCAACTTTTGTCTTTTCTTCCTACGACCTTCAGCTTTTTCATCGGTCTCCAGCGCACGCCTTTTGCCTTCTGCCTTAGACTCGTGTCGATTTTCTTCAAGAGCGATAAACGAAGTATCTTCGAAGTCCCCTAAAAAGTCGAAAGCTATGAAGTCTTCATTATCATCAAAACCGGCGACTGTCTCAGGCTTATTCGAGGATATCGAGACCTGGGTTTGTTCTATTCGTAGTTCGCCGTTTTCTAATACTTCTCCGGGTGAAATGCTCCGTCTCAAAGAAGAGGAGTTTTGGGAATCAGTAGTATTAGGATTGCATACGGCTAATTCGATGGCCATAAGGGATTTAAGATGTCAGAGGTTGTATTCGCTAAAAAAAGACGCCCGTACGGATACTCAGCTCGAGTCTACATACATTCTACGACATATCATACATCGGTGACAGATTATTCTGATCACAAAAGATCCGGTTCAAAACTTTCTCAAATCCACAGCGTCGAACTCAAGTTTGTAAGCAATTCCAATTTATCGGTCTACTTGGGGTTGCCATTGAAATTCTTTCTTAGTTCTTCAACTTTCTCATTGTCCTTTACGAGGACGGAGAGTGCAAAAGGCATTAAATGGCATTAAATAACATTTTTGGGTCTGTTGACGTTCATCATACTTGATCCATCTCGTCACTTGGTCTGGGCGGAACCCCGACTCACCTGAAACTCTCGGTGGTAGTTCCACTTCTGGAAAGCTGAAAATACGAAGCTCAAACGTCTGTAAACTAAAAAGGTGGAGTAAGCGGCACTTCAAAAGTTTCCTCAGTACTGGAAGTTACTCACAAATTTATAACTTTCAGATGATCGGGACACAAAGCAGCCCTTGGGGATAACTATTTATCCCAACTTTGCAGCCGCCGAGGGACTTGTGGAGTCGTCCATGTCATGTCCAATTCAAACGGAATCCTTTCAAGAAAAAATTCTGTTGAACAGCTCACACATCGTAACTCTAATTTATTTAATTCATCTTCGAAAAGCTCCATCGATTCCTCTGGTTCTAAGACCTCGCATTACATCACCGAATCTGGCAACAATCGGCTTTCCCTCCATGACTCTTTGGACCACGAACTTGACGACGCCATCTATGAAAGTAGATCCGTTCTTGACCATTACTGTCCTGTTGACAGGGTGGATGTGGACCAAGTTATGCACCTGCTTGAGACACGATATGGGTTGAAACACGACTCTATCATAGGCTCATGTTCACTCAGCGGCGGTATTTTCTCTCCTTTAGAAGGCGGTTCAACTTCCCTGGCTAGTCTTTTTTCCTCGGTGCTGTCAAGAATCGCCCTGGCATGCAAGATAATCCTTGGTACAAAAGTCGGCATAGAAAACGTTATGGACCGTATGCAATTTTCCGTGCAAGAGGGCCGTTCTGAGGTTGGCAAGAAAGCACATGTTATGGTCTTGGGTGCAGTAGACGAAGACACCGACTGGCGAAATGCACCCCTGTGTATTTTGATTCACGAAAGCTGGTCGCTACTTCATTCACACGGAACAATATACGCCAGAAATCGCTTTTCGAACACTAAGACTAGAGAATGGGTACCGGTAATTTTTATCTCGCCGGAATCGGATAACGTTCGAGTCCAGATTGGCATCTATACGCGGTCGGGACTTTTTAAAACGGAATCATTAGACTTTCTATCCGCTATGCCCCCAAAGAGTTACGATTGGAAGGCGGAGTATATCCCAATGATAACCAAAGAACAAGCATTCCGTAAATTTGTTCGAGGTATTCTTGGACTATATAATGCGGAATATACCAAAGCCGGAATGGATATCACACGACACCCAACTTCCCCGCATATATTGCTCCCTTTTCCATTGGGGCTGGGTGTCATCAAAGAAGTTTACTGCGAACGACAATGTGTGTGCGGAAGAGCGACTAGAGTATATCTAGTGCAACAAGAAGGTACTTTTCAATACTCACTCAGAATGATGCGCTCATGTCTTTCGTTCGTTCTATAGATACTAACAACCACGCTGCGGTGTTAGAAACCTTCGAGAAGTGTCCCCTAATGATGAGACTTCAGTATCCGTTGATAACTCACCGAGTCCAGGCGTAACTTTGGATTTCGGTTTATCCCGTCCGTGGTCCATCATTGTAAAAGACTGCTGGCCGTGTGCTTCGGAAAACAACGAATTATCCATTTTTCAAAGCCTAAACGGACAGTTCGGTTTACCGGTACTACTCCACGGTTATAGCGTCAGACATTCTACATGCTATTCACCTTTGAGAAGCGTCGTGCCGTGTGACTCTAGATTTTGGGAGCCAGAGCATAGGAATCGTATTGAAGCGTTGAAGCCAGCAGAAAGAATTCACAAACGATTGGTTTTCAAAACTCTTGGAAGATCGGTTGTTACAGCTCAAACCCCTAAAGAACTTCTACAAGCCATTATGCATGCTATGCTTGGTAAACTAAATCTTCTTGTTCGCATGGTGATGCTGAGTGTTCTGACTGTTTGATAGGTCATTATAACATGTTCAAGAATGGTTGGCTGCACTGTGATGTGAGCATTGGGAATGTTTTAATAATGGATCCGACCGAGCTTCGATCCCCTCTTACCGAGTGCGTCGCCTTTTCTTCTGGTTGCGATTCTCTGCTCATGTTTCATTGGATGTAAAAAGTTTTGAATTTACGAAATGTATATCAAAATGTGAAGGATTTCTGACAGATGGCGATCAGGCGATCCGTAGGGACACTGAAGGAATATATGAATGGACTGCTTCAGGACGCCCTAAAGTAATGTTCATTGCCACATCTCTCTTTTGATAAGAAAAGTAATTCATTCTAATAACAAAGGGTACACCGATGTTCATGTCTCAGCACTTGATAACAGCATGGAATTCCGGACGTCGGGTTAACCACACAGTGATAGACGATCTGGAATCCTTCGTGTGGGTCTTCATATGGGCTGTCTTCGAGATTTTGCAATCCAAACGTATCGCGCTTCATCCGGCTGAAGAATCATTCACAACCTTCATGACGTCGAAAAATCTGAGTAGCATATTATGTCGAATGGACATCGCGGACTATGTTCAGCGCCCGGACGCCGCGAACGACGCTTCAGATGGTTTTAAATCGTTTGTGCCCCTGTTGAGGGATTGGTTTGAAAACATGGCATCTTCAAATCGAATGCGGGAGTTACTCGTTTCTTCTCAGTCTTCGGATGAGAAGGAAGATATATGCAAAAGTATATATGGAGCTTATCTTACAACCGCACTGAATTGGTCGAAAGAACTACCGGATGTCTGGGGCCCCCATGGCTGAATGGATTATGCATATCGGTTTGCATGGGCTGTCATTCTTGCGAATGCCGGGCTTCTTGAGGGTAAACACGCTACTATCAACAAATCGTTTTACAAACTCATTGCTGTGCATATTTACTTTTAACTGTGCTTCAACATATAGGGGCTGATAAATGATTCTACGAGAGCATGCATCACGAGAAGAATACTCGTCGGTTCCTAAGGCTCGTTGGATCCTTGACGGAAATACTTGGACTAAATTTGGTATCACTGCAAGGATGAGCTGACCAAATACATCATGTTTATCTCCTCGCGCTACCGTTTTATTCCTTGTGTTTGGTCGATCGTGATATCACTAAGGTTATCTGTGCTATCATCGAGCTTCCTCAGCGTAATGCTTAGGAAGATGATCCTTTCGCCACGATGCACAGGTTGACATAAGGTACAATTGATAAAATATTTCAACTCAAAGGCTGTTCATAGAGTTGCAATGGAACGTATTCTTTTGCTATAAACAGAGCTGCATAACATATTATATAGGTGAAAGGGATTCTACGGCGAATTTATTACCGGATAAGTTTTATGCTTGCCGGGAAGATCTCCTAGAAGTTCTGCTTGCAGCTAGATCGAAGCTTTCTTAGGACCAATCTCAATCTCGTCTTAAAGGGGAACACTCCTATCGTATAAGTTCTTTCCAGAAATTCCTTGTTCGCCTAACTCATACGAGCAAGTTTTTTGTTCGATATCCTCTCAAGCTGGTTCATTAAATGTCATGTAAAATACAGCCTCTCAAAATCACACAGATTATTGTCAAAGATTAACTGCATAATACTTGGCTTTCGTTTCAATTAACATTCAACGAGACAAAAAAAACACTTGTTGGACATCTTTGCAGACAGTACTACATACTTATGTTGCGTCGGTTCCCACCGGGAATAAAGCCTGCACACAAGGAGTACAGTCTTTTGGCTAAAATGAATGCATATTTAGTCATATATATAGAATTTTGGAAAATAGTTCTGTATAAAATAACTCACGATATCAACAGCTGATTCAACAGCTTCAATAAGACAATCGATGTTGTCTTCTCCCCTTTCTATGTTGATGGTTGCTAACATGTCTCTCAATTAGCCTTTACGTCCCAAACTTATTAGTGGGACGTACAAGGATTCGTTTCTTTCTGGGTAGCTACAGCTTGAGCACACGCAGATATCGCTGGTACAGCGGCTGCGAGAGCAACAACGCATTCTACCAAAGTATTAGTAAGTCAATTGATGGATTGAACATGGAAGTCTTTTACCAGCTAGTTCACAGCGTGGTTCTTCCTGTCGTTTAGTTCTAGGAGAAGTCGCATTGACGACAACTAGTAGGCAAAGGAATGGGATGAGTAGCTTCATTTCGCCTGAGGGTGACCGTATAAAGGATACATTATGTGTGTATTTATCCTCACTTTGTGGTGGTAGTTCTTCGATTGGAGAATAGTTTCACCATCGGTAGTTGCAAGTACCGAATACGAGCTTCACAGCTTTGGCAAACTACTTCCGAATGACACCTTTGTCGTTTTTCTTCTATCCCTTTCAAAGACGTCTTTTCTCAAAACACAGATTGGCAAAAATGTCATCATCACGAGTTCCTGTCAGAAAAATTTAGCAGAGCTAGAAGCCACGAAGGTCAAGAGAGTGTTAGGAACGGAAGTCCATGACAGCTGGAGTCCCATCGATTGAGCCTACATCATTCGTTGGCAAATTATTTCCTCAAGGAGCTTCAGAAGATAAGTGGGTTATGTCTTCCGAAGGTTGCCACTGGAAGTAACTAAATGACACGATGGCAGTTGGCACTAGCTTTTGGCAAAGACAGCGAAGTTGTTGCCAAAGGAGCCTGTCGCACACCGGTAGTACCATAGCCCCAAATAGACTGATGTCAAACTTGAGCTTGAGTACTTGAGTATTCCAACGTTCCTCCTTCCGTACAACATCTTAGGCTATTTCGCTTGAATAAGTATGTCAGGAATATAAAAAGAGGTCCCAAGGAATTGTTTCGGATCCGCACCCTCTCTTACTAGTTTCAAACGTCCTTCCCATGTCTCTTGCATCTGGAGTCTACGCAATCAAGAACAACCCCACCAATACTTTCCTCACCGTGGGTCAAACCCGTTTTCAGACTGAAGATGCTCCAATTATTGGACTTCCTGGTCCTCCAGATGTATATGGCTGGGTGAAGACCAATGCTCTTTGCCATCTTTCACATCGATAGCTAACCATATAATAGTGGGTCGTTAATAACACCCAAGGTAATAATTTCCAGATCCCTTGGGTGCAGTTCGGGATTCTACAGCCGCTCACCGCCCCTGGGGGTTTGATCTATTCACACGCCCAGCCTATCAATCTTGCCGCTCACCTCGGTGCGGCAGGCCTTGTTGACTGGACCATAGAGCCTGCTCAAAATGGATTATTTACGTAGGTGACTTGACCGCTCAAGAGGAAGCAACTCAACTTCTCAAATGTTGTTTCAGAATCAACACCTCTAATGTGTTCCTCACAATGTGGAATGAAGGAGTGGACACATATTCCCCTGTATGTTTATTTCTTCAAGCTTCTTGGGCCCTCCCTCTAATATGATGGAATCCAGATTACAGCCGAGCCTCCAAGTAACAGCAGCAATCAATTGTGGGAGTTAATACGCCGTTGAGTAGTCTTTTCTACCAGTTTGAGTCAAGAGCTAACACGTATATTGTCTAGTCGACTAGCAAATTCCTTTCTGGCTGTATTTGTTTAATGTCCTTGTCCCCTAGTATGAAATAAATAAAAGTGGTTCTAAGATCGTGATCCGTACCAGTTTGAGTGACACAAGAGCTTCTCCGTATATCAACCATTCTTGCAGATGGTATCCAAAAAATATAACGTCCATTTATCTGCAATCAAAAAGGCGAATTATCTTGCAAAGTTAATGGACTTTGCAAAATTCCATCAACCTGGATTGTGCGACGTGCCCTTTCAGAAGCCAGTAAGACCCTTCAGCCTCCCCCCAAGAATCGACGGTAGTGGACCAGTCTTCAGTCTTTACATCCCCACTTGCCAGAAGTCTTTCCCCAGCACCTTACCACTGTACATGTCGTATCGCTATCCTCAGAGATGCAAACCATCTGTCCTGTGGTCATGAGTCGAGCCTTACTGTGTTTCATTATAGGATCGAGTCGCATAGTATTACGGAGGGATATGACCCACTGCAGCTGCCGTCCCCCATTCAGAGCTTGTACCGATTACCGTGACGAAGAGGAAAGAGGCATATCCCCGGCTTTTGCAATTGTCGCCCGTTGTGCCCCAAATTGTACATAATTGCATGAATGGCCGTTCGTCACAAATCATCATGGTATGTTCAACCGTGACACGTCTGGATTTTTGAACTTTCTTCTGTACATATACTTTCAAACTCATTTTGCATTCATATGTCCCGTAACGCCATCGTGGCACTGCAATTCTTTTTCCCTCAAATTATACGTTTATTTGTTAATTCTATCCTCTGATTCTTTGTAAATTCCATAATCATTTGACTCGTTAGTATACATTTTGTAACATGTATCTAATTCAGAATGTAGATATACAATGACGCCCACATAAATACGCAGGTTGAGAAGGAAAATTTTGGTAATAGAAGGGTAAACGGTATCAGTAAAATATTAAACTCGCTTGATACCGGAAAGAAAGTTTTGTATTGAGAGATAATAATCTATGTCTGGAACGAAACTTTGTCACTGCCTCACCAAACAATTTCTGGGCTTCTGGGCTGAATGGCACCCGATAATAGCCTCTTCGTATCTTACCCTTTAGGAACGTAGCCCTAACGCTATTCTTGCATGGAAACAAGCCATCTCGTGATTTTTATTATGTCTTCTTTCATAAAAGAGGAAAAATCGGGAGAAGATTGATTTGCACTTGCTATTTCTCCCAATTACATCATTGAAGGATATTCACACAGAACAAAGCTTTCTAATATCTCAAGGCTCGAATCAATATACTTGGCATTTGAAGAAGAGGGAACTGGGCACGTTGACTAGCAGTGAATTCGGAGTGATATAAAAAGGCAATGAGCCGTCACTATCACCGGCATTTTATGAAATCCGAGCGCATATATGGCTTTTAATCTTACGTAGAATTTCATTTTTTGTGGAATCATCCGAAAGTGGCCAAAAGAGCCCCGCCCGAGTCGGTATGAACAGCAGCTGAAGGTTGATTAATTGGTCGCTTAGGAGGATATTGACAACCGAACCCCGGCGGGGTGTTCTGCACTGAATGTGGAGAAGCTTTCGGTAAACGTGTGAGGTGTTCTAGAGCTGTTGCACAACTTCGCCTGTCATGCATGTCACGTTGTAGCCTTTTAGAATTCCTTGTTCATTAGCTTTTTCATCGCGCTAACGGTGCTTGATAGACAATAAGCACGACGTCCTCGATGGAAATCACGTTTGGTTACTGTCATTATGAACGCCTTTAAGTAGTGTGCACGTTTTTATTATTTCTTCAGTTAATTTTCTTCTCGCTCGCTCACACGCGCACCACGAGTATCACTAGTGGGAGACGCTTGCGAGCATGTCGACCCAGAAGCCCGTGCCGCGGCGCACTGAATGATGCAGCGAATAAATATGTCCAATTCAAAGGCGGATACGACCAAAGTGCAAAAAAGCATACGCACAACGAGGGAAACTCAAATTGAATGGACAGAGGTTCAATGGCCTATATAACAGCAGAAACGCCGGTTGTAACTTTATGCCACATAAAACACGAAGGATGGGACTTTCAATATAAACGTTGTGATTTTTCTCAAGTACAAACATAAATAAGCATACGCCGCGTAGTTAGAAATGAATGAATAGAATAGAATGCGAAAGATATAAAGACGAACGAAGTAGGAGGGGAAAACGCATCCACAGCCCCGAGTCAACTCTAGGTCTTCAGGTTAAATCCTTTTGACAACGCAGAGATACAGAGAATACTCCCTCCGGTAGAGCTATGATGAACTCGATGACTTGTTTCCTGCGCTTCGTGTTCCCTCTTTGTATGCTCTTTGCTGTTCTTCCCCTGATTGGATGTCTTCCCACGCGACTGGCCAGTGATGGCTTACTGCAAAAGAGGATAACTCATAGCGGGAGAGGGACTTGGTTTTATGTATGCCAGTTGCATCGAGGTTTGCAGCGTGTCACTGACTGATTGTTTGATCATGAACAGCCCGGTCAAGGTAACTGCGGACATTGGAATACGAGTTCCGAATTTGTGCTTGCCATCTCAATCGACATTTATCACAACGGTAATAACTGTGGACAGGTTAGTAGACTGTTTTAGTACTATTGCTCTGGACTCACACTTCGTCTAAAGTGGGTTCATATAACCAACACAGACACGAATCAGACGGTTTATGCACAAACGGTAGACAGCTGCCAAGCTTGTGATCCTGGGTCGATCGGTATGTGCATTCTTGCCGAGAGCAGCTAGATGACTGATCCGGTTGTGAAGATATGTCGCCAGCGACGTTTTCTCAGCTCGCCGAGTTGTCTCAGGGCGTTGTACCTATAGAATGGCACTTTATGAACAGGGACTGGTCGCCACCTGCCTCCTTGTCGTACTGAGAGCGAGTTGGAGTTTTTTTTATTCTGGAAGTGAGGAACACTGGCTGTTCCTCTGATTAGACGACTTGCGATTTATTAGTAGACATGACCCTTTGACGATTCAAAACAGTGTAATTTAAATAAAGATGAATGAAACGAAATGAATTGAATAGACTTCTTTTGGGAGTAGTGAATATGGATGTGTCTGGAATGAACTTGCGAACGGCGTCTAATTTTTTCGGACGATGCACCCTCAGCTGACGGACAAACGACTAGGCAGGTCCATGCACTCATGTAAAAGTGAATATCCTGTGAGCTCATACTTCGTTGCAGTCTGCAAGGAATTTATTCAAGCTCTTGAACAATGCCACGCAGAGTGGTGGGGTGCTCGATATTTCGGGTCCTGCAATGAGCCCAAAAGAGAGCTGAACATGTGCCTGAGGAGGGAGGTGAGCTCATCATCATTCATAGCTAAAGGGTCGCGTGTCCTTCTGAGGTTTGCTGTTGATGTATATTCAGCGCACCAACAGAGCAGCTAAGAATCTTGAACTGTCCAAAGAACGGCGGGCCAAGACCGAGGCAGCGTGGAGGCAGCTCGAGATGGACAAGAGTGCATAGCTTCGAAGCTTCGTCAATGGGAATCGGACGGAGGCTATCATCATCATCATCATCATCACCAGATCTGTAGATCACATATCAGTTATATAAATAAATATACACAGACTGCATATTTATATATGTACAACACTTGCATATCTGACAATTGTCTTCTTAAATAATTGATCCAGAAGATTGTTATTATTGTTATTATTATAACTTGTCTATGCGCAATCGAGCACCATAAGCACAAATACCACCAGTGCGCACTCTCTTTCTCTCAGCCTACCCCCAGATGGCATCCTTTCCTCCCGATGACCTCAAATACATTCAAAAGTACAATGACTTGAAGCGCAAAGTCAAACAAATTGAACTTGTAAAAATCACATATAAAGGCTCTCAGCATATGAATGACTAACCCGCTATTTCCAGGACAATGACAGACTCCATCTCAAAGTGTTGAAAACAAAGAAAAACATCCAAAGGCTTCATCTCGAAAGAGCGTGCGTATCAAATAAAATAAGATAAAAAACTACAGATTTTACTTATACCCTTTGTTAGAATCCTGTATGAACGCTTGTCAGTCATGCCACCTCCTCCTGCCTCCAATGCAACTGCTGTCTCTCCTCCTGCTCCTCCTGCTGCTGCTGCTTCCGTACCTCCCCATCCCGAACAACGGCCATACGATCCACCTTACTCTCCTCGCTCCTCTCAGCCTCTTCCTCCATCTCTCCATCATCGCGAATACCCATCAAGCAGGCCGACCTCTCCACACACTAATAATCATGCTCACCAGCATCCAACACACGCACATTCACATCCCCATGTTCATCCCCAACGGCAGCTAGACCCGGATCCTGATCCGTATCAACGCTATCACGATCATCACCACCAAACTTCGACAACATCACATCCAGACGTGTCCTCATCCTCCAATGCCCATACAAACGACGAGTACCGATCTCTCCCTCCCTCGTCTCGTTTTCCGCCCTCTTCTCGTTCACCTTACTCCTACTCTCGCGAACAGGAACGCGAACACGAAAGAGCCAGAGACAGAGAAAGGCAAAGAGAAGCAGACAGAGACAGAGAGCGACATACAAGGGAACTTCGGGATAGAGAATTAGGAGGACCAGGTCTTCCCCCAATGCGGTCTTACCTTCCACATTCACATTCGCAGATGGAAACCTCTCCTTCTCTCCATCATCATCAACCGCCGCCGCCACCGCCTTCTCCTCCTCCTCCGAATCGGTCTTCAAATGGATATAATTCTACGACGCATCCATATTCGCCAGACGAAAGGAGCTGGGAATATGACCGAGAACGAGATCGGGAAAGGGAGAGGGAGAGAGTACGGGATAGAGAGTACAGCTATAGAGACCGCAACAGAGACGAACAACATAATAATAATGGTTACTCTTTCCCCCGTTCCCCACCCCAACCCCAGCCTCAACCTCCTTCGTACCAACGATATGACGAACATTCACAAAGATATGATCAGAGGTACGAAACTCACCCCACACACCCTCAATCCCCTCCAACAGACTATACCGACCCTCGTTCTTATCACTCTCATTCCCGCCGATCATCAACGACAAGTTATGTCAGAGACTATCATCCTGCTCCTCCTCACCCTTCTGCTCCCTCACATCATCAAGCACATACCGCTCATTCGACGAGGCGTCCCGAGGGTGGCTATGACTATGAATACGATGATCGGCGATCAGCTCATGTTCAGCAAGATCAAGCCCAGCAACAGCATAGTCGCGCAAAGGAAAGAGATAGGGAACATTCTTCCAGTGTACGCCTTCGAGAGAGTGAGGTTATGGAGTGAGTCGGACGGAACTATCTATCTATCCATTTTGTCCGCAGAGGTTCGCCACCAATTGATCTATGACATCTAATTTTGGTTCGCTCTTTTGTTTTGATTTTTTGCCATGGCACTTGCTATCTCGATGCTACCTAATTTATTGTATTTACTCTCTTCTGATTGAGCGAGTAAAGCCCACTGTTAACATGTGTCTTGTTTCATGTATTACGGGGTTGAAAAATTACGAGACATGTACAGCTAGTTATTGTTGGATTGATTTGTTGTTATATAAGTAGTGCTACGTATAGATTTTCATTTCTTGGACTGAAAACTTTGAGAAACTCGGAACACTAATTTTGCTTCCGAAGAGAACAAGTTGTTGACTCTGGCCGCTTGACCGCAGTGAATACCCTCGTCTTTACATAAACATGGGTCAGTTTCTCAATACGCTTAAATTTCACTCTCTTTAGACCTCATTTTATTTCTTCTTAGAATCCATGTTTGCAGCAGCGACGTCTCTATTTAACCGCACAAATATCTCCCAGTCCTACGTTATTGGTTCAGCATCGATCTCAGCGAGTAGTTCCTCAGTTTCATCATCATCAACAACAGCCGTAGCCCCTCTATCAACTACCGAGCCTACACCAACATTTCATGTAGGACCATGGAAAATCCAGCCAGCCGTTCATAAAACGACGAATAAGCGTGTTTCGGTCTGGTCGTTTGATAAACGATCTCCAGAGCTTGAAAGCGGCGGCGCGCATAGTAGAGAGCAGGTTATGGAAGTTCTCAAAGCAGAGGTATGATCGTTTTATTTGGTGCTATTGCAGCTAGTCATTTATTTTCTTATTTCTTGCAAAGGCTACTGCTTTGGGTCGACTCAGACATCCTTCTATCCTCGGTATGTCTTCAAACAACTCGCCCGAGTACAGAAAGCTGATACTCTCGTCCTTTTCTCTTTCAATTTAAGAAATGGCGGAACCTCTTGAAGAGTCACGTTCGGAGCTCGTTTTCGCCACCGAGCCTCTCTTAGCAGTTCTCTCCCAATCCATTCCTACAAACCACCGACGGCAAGTCGTTGACCTAGACGAAGTTGAAGTAAGAAAGCATGGCTCTTCTTGTTTGTACATGTATGAAATGGTTGCTCACTCAGGTCGTCTATATAGATTCAGAAAGGAATTCTTCAACTATGCAAAGGCCTCGACTTCTTGCACAATTCCGCAAAAGTGGTTCATACCAATTTGTGTCCTGAGAGTATCTTGGTAAACTCAAAGGTCAGTTTCTCGACATCTCTAACTCTTTTCCAAGAGTATGACCCCATTTCTATTATAAAAAGGGAGACTGGAAAATCGGCGGGCTGGGTCTTACCATTCCGTTTCTTCGTCCAGACGGTACACCATCCAGATGGGAGTTTCCAGCTTATGATTCCCGTATGATTCCTCACGTACAGCGTTCCTTTGATTACATGGGTTTGTTATCTCCTACTTGCATCATTTGTCCAAACGAGATTGATATAGTGTTTTTTAAGCACCCGAATATGCACTTGACGAACAACTCATACCCGCATCAGACATGTATTCGCTCGGCTGCATCATTTATGCTGTGCACAGTAAAGGAAGACCTCCCTTCTTAAATCACAATAATTTGGGCAGACTGAAAGATAACGCGGGAAAACCATTGGTAGGGGTGGAAGCCATGGATTCTTCTTTACGAGGTTAGCACAAGTTTTGTTTTCTCTGACGGTACACTTTCCTAACATCATTATGATGCTAGATTTACTTTCAGTCCTTATCACACGACATCCTCAATCGCGACCAGGACCGACTAACTTACCCACATATCCTTTTTTCTCTTCCTTGGCGATATCCACACTCAATTTTCTCGATCGGTCTACATTTGCTTCCAAAACTAGAGAAGAGAAAATTGCATTCATGAAAGGACTAACGGGAGTGTTACCCAATTTTTCAGATGGACTACGTACGCGAAAGATTCTCCCCAGTCTAATCGAAGAAGTAAGCTCAAACTTTTGTTCCCATTCGCTTTCGGTATTGCTCAATAATCGTAGATGAAAGATACCCATCTTTTACCGCACATTCTCCCTAATGTATTTCACATCTCCAAAACTCTGTCGTCCTTACTGTTCGCATCGGCTGTTTTACCGAGTCTCAAACCTTTATTTTCGGTTAAAGATCCACCTCAAAACATGTTGACACTCTTGGACAATCTAACGTTATTGCAAGAAAAGACAGATAAATTGACATTTAAGGATCGTAAGTCTCTTATCTCTTACTCTTGGGTTTCGCGGTGTTTATATACTTTGAAGATGTATTACCCCTGGTGTATAATGCGCTTGAATCGGATCACGCCGTGGTAGGTCGTCTCCTTACACGGAATTGTTCGTGGGTGTTGACAGATAATTCCCAAAGGTTCAAGAATCTGCTCTAAAAGTCGTTCCCCATCTTTGTGACACTATCGATTATGCAGAAGTGCAAACTGTTTTATTTCCTCGCGTAGCAGTAGGTCAAATGTACTTTGTCTAGCTGCATTGCACCCTAACTCGCTTTCTATCAGCTTGTCTTCACTAAGACCCGAATATTGAGTGTCAAAGTCCAGACATTGGAATGTTTTTTGCGAATGGTACCAACTTTAGATCAGGTATGTGTTCCGACTAAACCTCCTTAACCTATCTGTACTTGCTCAAAAACACATTCAACACAGACCAGTCTGACTCAAAAACTTGTTCCGCTTCTGTCAAAAATTCGCACCAAGGTATGTTTATTTTTTGTGACAACATCGGTGATAAAGAGATAACATTTTAACCCTACCATTTCCAAGGGTTCGTGTGTTTTCTTTTTGGCGAATGTGCTGCCAATTAACCGAATCTTATAGAACCCGCTGTTATGGTAAGTACAAATGATTTGAGGCAACCTTTTCTTCTGAAAAGTGATATGGGGGCGGTGATTTCGAAAAGTTAGGCACATTGGCAGTTCAAGAAGCTATGGGTATGAAGGTAGACAGAGAAGCTGTAGCGACATTGGTTTTACCTCAGCTGTGGGCAATGTCTATGGGACCACGTGAGTCATATCCGATATTGCCTTTCTGAGATGGTTTCTTACGCTCCCCAAGTTATCAATCTTGAGTATGTCTTTTCCATTTTCGTTCTGGGGCGGATGAAACATGTTTATCATTTGTTTGGTTTTGATTAGTCAATTTCAGCGGTTCATGATGGTTATCAGAAATTTAGGTGAGTAGATTGGGCTCAATATTTGCAGCCTCCTTTTTTCTTCTCTCCTTTTCTCTGATTTTGTTTATGTATGATAGGCGAACGTGTGGAAAGGGAGCATGCACAATATCTCAAGGATTCACATCGTATCGAAGATCGCTCGGGAGCAGCAAATGGTTTTGCGACTTCTTCGACTGCTAGCGCCGGTGTGGATTTCGCAAGTCTAGTTTCTCGTGGTACTGGTATTAGTGGTGCTACTGGAGGACAAACGACCACATTGGAAAGCAAAAGCACAAAAAATAGCTGGGATGATGATATTTGGGGAAGTATTCTATCCGATACGCCAACTCAGGTGAGGATTTTTACGTAGTCTCTTTGAGAGAATGATTCTGATTCTTTTTGGTTCGGTAGTCGCCACCAGCTACACCAGCTCCTGCACCGATAATATCGCCTGTCGGATTGCAGCAACGCCCGAATAGTTTACCGATGTCCACCGGCAAACAGAGCAACTCTTCACCTTCTTCGCCTGCCTCCGCTTTCAATTTGCCTGGTTCAAGGCAGCCTACGCTTGGGCAGATAGGGTTACACCGAGAGTCTAGTCCCTTGTCCAAGCCGTTGAGACCTTCGTCTGGTGCCTACACTGCCCCCGCTATTTCAACCGGGTCCACTTTATTTACGCCCCCAGTACGGCCTTTCCAACAGCAACAGCAACAGCACTCCTCACAGATGTTCCCAACGTTATCACCCCCACCCACACAACCCAATTACCTTTTCCAGCAAGCCGGTCCAACAGTGGCAACCTCGAATCCATCTCTAGGACTCACGTCAACGTCAACCCTGGCACCAGTCCTGTCGCCCAGTGCACCTTCTCGGACTTCCAATCTATGGCAAAGTACAAGCTCGAACCAAAAGAAGAACAAGGACGTTTGGAGTAGTTTCGATCCTCTGGCTTCCTAGTAAAACTGAATGCCACAATTGCTTAAATGGAGACATAATTGCCCAATGTACTAATCTTTTATGTAACTCCAGTCGTTTCCTCAACAAAAACCGAATCACTAGTTATTTTATATGTCATTATTGTCACTAATGGTACTATTTCCGTGGAAATCTTCTTAGATTCTTTCTTACGCTGGTCGGAATTTGTCTGCGCTTTGCTACTTAGTATATATATACCGCATAGTTTGACAGATGGAAGATTAGACAGGGTTGGCCAAAATTTGAGCCGGCCAGCGTATGATGACTAAAACCCATCTCGAATACCGAGCCTCGCTGATCTTTGTCCTCTCCGTCATCGTTCATTTTTCATTATTCCTCCTGCCGCCGACCCTTGCTTTAGGAACCCAGTGCACAGGTCCATTAGGTCCCGGTACAGCAGATCCTGAAAGTCCATACTGGTTCGAAACGATTAAAAAACAGTGAGTGTCACTGAATCGTCGAAGTCTCTCAACCAATAAGACATATATCATCACTCTCATAAAAGAGGAACATCCGCATTCAATACAGATTCAAATTACAAAGTCTTTCGGAATGTCAAAGATTACGGGGCCGTTGGAGATGGCATTACAGATGACACAGCTGCCATCAAGTCGGTTTCATTCAACCTGTCTGGTCCAAGAACTAGCACTAAGTTCAGTTCAATTCCAATAGCAAGGCTGTTGCGGAAGGAAATCGATGTGGCCTTGGTTGTGACTCGTCCACATTGACTCCAGCAGTTGTCTACTTTCCTTCCGGGTAAACGTTCTCATTTTCATAGTTTTTGCCTTGCTTGACCTTCCCTTTTATTTGTGAAAAGCACCTATCTTGTGTCTAGCCCTATCATTGCTTGGTACTATACAGCCCTTGTCGGCGATGCTAAGAATTTACCAACAATACTCGTATCTCCCAAATTCAACGGTATCGCTGTTATAGGTATTGTAATTGATTCTTAGAGGTATCATCCCAAAATTATATACATCTCATGTCTCTTTGTTTCAGATGCGGATCCATATATTCCAGGTAAATGACATTTAATTGGTACGCAACTTCCAGGTTCAACCTCCCGCACAGACGGATACGGAGCGCAGTGGTATATCAATCAAAACAATTTGTAGGTGGCTGTTTCACAATTTACAGACCAGCCTACAGATAAATATGTGATTACAGCTTCCGCTCCTTTCGAAATTTTGTTCTCGATTTACGCGGCGTGGATCCTAGCTACGAAGTTACTGGTCTGCATTGGCAAGTATCTCAGGCAACTTCTCTGACCAATGTTTGGATTCGGATGATCCCTCATCCAAAATCGCAACACAGAGGTATGTGGTCACTAATGCTAATACTTTATTCAGTACAAATCCTTCATGATTAGGTCTCTTCATGGAAAATGGAAGGTAAGCACGCTCTCCTTGCTTCTGTTGCTCCACTCTTCATGCGCAATTCAGTGGCGGGTTTATGGGTGGTATGTCTATTCTCTGTCTCTATTTTAAATTTGGTTGAGCAGTGGCGGTAGATCTCGTTATAGAAGGAGGTAAGTCTGCAAATGGCGCACGGTCTAGCAAGTCGTTCTCAATGTCCAATCACATACATATAGGGGGAATAGGAATGAATGTTGGAAATCAACAGTACGTCAGTTTCATTTGTTCTCAACTACGTATTTCATAGCTGTATTGCAGGTTTACTGTTCGTAACGTTACTATTCGAGATGCTGGTATAGGAATCTCGTTTATTTGGAATTGGGGTATGCTGTATAAGTATTATTCACCTGCTCTATCCCTCATAACCTACTATTCTAGGCTGGACCTTCCAAAGACTGACAATAACTGATTGTTTGGTAAATTCTGTTTTGATCCCATTTCGCCCGTGGCTGTTGTTCTTGATTGATCAATTTATCACAGCAAGCCGGTGTCTACATACGTGTCTATTCCGGCGAGTCTGGCGGTTTTGTTATGTGCGATTAAGCGTATTAAGTACTTGACTTTCAGACGACGAAGCAGCTACTCCGGTTTGTACGACTGTATCATATATTATGAAGGTTTTCAAACCATTCCCGTTTACAGATTACAGGAGGCTTAATTTTCCTCGACGCAGACATTCAAAATACCCCAGTTTTTATACTCACATCGATATCTCCTACCACCCCGGGTCGCCTTGAAACTGGCTCGCTCGTTTTGGACAATATACAACTTACTAATGTTCCTTTTGCTGTTCGGTCTGAAGAAGGTGCGGTGATTTTAGCAGGAGGAACGGGAACAATCGATCACTGGAGTCGAAAAAGCCGGTCACAAGAATATGCATATCAAGGGGGAAACCGACAGGTCCATAAACCTCCTTCGCTCTTGGATCCGCTCGGGAATATATTCGGGCGAACTCGACCTGTATATGCTGATTACGGGCTGGATCAAATTGTTTCCGTCAAGGATCTTGGCGCGAAAGGAGATGGGGTGACCGATGATACGACTGCATTGCAAGAAATTTTAAATGATGTATTTTTCTCTCTCCCTTGCACTTGTGTGTTTCTCAAACTATTTTAAAGTATGCAGGATGCAAAATCATTTATTTCGATGCTGGGACGTATATAGTTACAGATACCCTTGTTATACCTGCCGGTTCACGAATTATTGGTGAGATATGGACTGAGATAATGGGTTCAGGAGGGGCTTTTGGTGACATCGACCAACCCAAGCCGGTTATACGAGTCGGTAATCCTTGCGCCCTGGATGTTTTAGAGATAAGTGATATGCTGTTTGGCACCAGAGGACCAGGTTTTACTATTTCTTAACACATTCGAAATCATAAACTGAGTTAATTCAGCTCCTGGTGCCATCGTTGTTGAATGGAACGCTGCTGATCCACCTGGAATGCAAGGTGCAGTGGGTATGTGGGACAGTCACATAAGGTATGAGACACTATCGCCTCTCTATCAGCGCTCTTGTGCTTATTTATGCAGACTTGGAGGGTGTAAGTGCCATGTTAGCCTTTCATTTCCGCTTACTGTAATGTATTACGTTTAGCACTGGGATCACGCCTAGGAGCTCCTGAATGTGAAAAGCAAACCTCAGGTTTACAAGAAAAATGCTTTGCAGCCTTCTTAGCCTTGCATCTAACATCTACTTCGAACGGCTATTTCGAGGTAAGTGACTGATTGGATGCTATTTTCGAGCATTTATATATTGTTCACAACTCAGGGCACGTGGATATGGCTTGCGGATCATGATCTTGACAACGATCACGATCAAATAACAATTTTTAGCGGACGTGGACTATTTTCCGAATCCAAAGGACCTGTGTGGTTGATTGGAACAGGTGAGCAGTAGATATGAAGTCTATTTGAGGATGGTACTCACCTTTATGCGCAATTAAAACACCAAGGCTGTAATGTGGTTTCAATTTGATCGTTTGCGGGAGGAGTGATGCTGACTTAAAATTTGTTCTTGCCTAGCGGAACACCACGTTTTATATCAATTCAATCTCGTTAACGCTGAAGATCATTTTATGGGATTGATCCAAACTGAGACTGTATGAAGTCTCTAGCCCTACCTATTACATGTCTTTTGCTAAACTTTCCTTCCCTTCCCTCTTTGGTTATTTCAGCCATACTACCAACCTCAGCCATCCCCTCCCGATCCATTTTCGGTTCGAGCCGATTGGAATGATCCAGAATACTATGACGAAGCGGCATGGTCCTTGAGAGTTGTTAGTTCTCTTAATATTCTTGTATACGGTTAGCGGAAACCATCTTTCAAAGACATCCTTGTTCTGATTTGTGTATTTCCAGGCGCGGGATTTTACAGCTTTTTCCAAAACTACGATTCTGCTTGTGTCGGCGATTCCACTGGAGCTTGTCAACGACAATCAGTCACTATCGACTCCATTTCGAAAGTCACGATCTTTAATCTTGCGACGATCGGGACAATATATCAGTTGACGGTAAACGGAGTGGAGACCAGTCCTGCATCGCAAAACCAGAATGGATTCGCTGCCATGTTAACGAGCTGGTCGTCTACGTCTCAAAGCTATCAGGCGTTGTGTAGCAAGAATTGGTACACCGAAGAGGTGGTTTTTCCCACTCTAGACATGGAAATGAACCCATACCTGTATGGGTGATCGGTGACCTTGTATTATGCATTTTGTAGTTAATTGCAGCTTGGATTCATTTTCCTTTGATTTTGAGTAATTACCTGAGTTCGACGGCCAGCCAAACGAATAACATCTACGAATCATGTGCACGGACACGAACTTATGTAAACTCGAAGGTTGCATCCATGATTCTCTCAGCAGCTACCAACCAGCGGTGGTCTCTCCATCCGCAGCCCAGTCGAAGGTTGTCTCTTCGACGTTGGCCGGAAAGCGTTTAGAAGCACGCTGGCGGTTCAGAGAAGTCTCCAAGATCAAATTTTCGGCGAGCCATCTCTTGTTGGAAATCGTGCGCCTCCCGTGCTGCAATCGTCCGACTGCCCCTAAGTTCCTCGACTCGCTCTTTCTTCTTTTTTTGGGAGATTATTCTTGGAGATCGTTGATTGTCGAAAACTGACTAGAGAACGGTTCTTTTTCGTTGAACTTTTTGAGTTCATTACAACAGATAACTATTGGGGACACGATACAGACGAGCTGCAGGGTGCCTAAACTTATCGGGTGAATTAACAATTGATCGGATTTTTCAGCCTAGATCAGTTGTAAACTTTGACTGATCAGAGGTCAACGTTCAGCCAGCCACCTGCCATTCCAATTGCTTCAGAAATCACGCGCCACATACTACCCCGAACCACGCATTGCACCTCATTTCTTAGTACGCTGTTCATTTAAGGCCCCCTAACTCGCTCGGGACTTTGTATTTATTCCTCCGTTCCTCTTGTCCTTTCGATTCCGCCTACTGACAGACCAACAACATAATCTTCATGCCACCGCAATTACCTCAATTACTACCGATACCGACTACCCAATCTGATTCCGGCATTATAGCTGCATCTTCAACGGAACTTGATGATACCAGTGCAAACTTGCTCGATGTGGTGACCACGACCGTATTTGTTGACACCGGCCCAACAGTAACATCAAAGCCCTCCGGTTCCTCCAAGGTTCCTGTAGGAGCGATCGTAGGAGGTTTGCTCGGTGGCATCGCCATAGCCTTGCTAACTGTCGGGGGATGGATTTGGTGGGGGAAAATGATAGAACGCAGAGCAAAACGAGATGTAGGTTTTTTTATTTACTGCCTTACCCTCTGTTCTTGCTGAAATACTTTTCACGTTAGCGTGAACGAAAACGCAAAACATCTACAAGTTCCTCCGTCAAACAGGAGAATGGAAGTAGACGCGTGTCGGAATCCATCAACGGACGGGAAAGCGCGCGTACCTCTAAACGATCTCTACAACAGGGTGTCCATCCTCTCGTGGCAGCAACCACGGCCTCTCAAAAGAGTGTTACTTTTGCAGACGATGAAGCTGTGTCTTCTGCTACAGCAGCACCCAGTCGGGATAGTCCAGAAGTCAAGATATCCATCTCAATCGCGGAGAAGGATAGGGTACTGAATCACGAAACAGAAAAGGATGCTGGAAAGACAGCAGCTAGTTCGCCTATGCGGGGATTCTCAATTCGTGGTCCAACGCCAACACCTCCTCCCCCAGCTCGTCGCTCACATAGTTCAGAAAGGGGTTATCTTCCCACACGGCGCTCACCTTTAGGTCAAACTTCTCCTTCGGTATCCCCTTCACCAAGCTTGTCCTCACGAAAACGGATACCTTCGGCACCGCAACCGGGAACCGGTGAAGCTTTGGGTAGTGGAATGACCGGAACAGAATCAGCTGACAGACACAAGTCGAGTCCACCAGCTGCACGATCCTTGTCAGTGCTACCAATTTTTGGAACAAAAGACGTGGACCGGGAAAGAGAAGGAATAGTCAGGTCGCCGTCTGCATCCGGGTCTTCTAAGAATAATAAACTGTTTCTGACTCGAACACCGATTCTCAAAAGTCACGCTCTAAATGAGACTCAAAATCAAAAACAAACCTCCGTTTCCGACCCCGACCCCGCAACAACTCGAAGCTCTTCTTCCCCTGTTCCCCCTTCTCCTGCACAAGCGTCAGTATCGCTGAGCCTTCCGGGAGGTGCAAACCTTCCTACCCTTTCATTACCACTTTCGCCTCCGACAAATCCGGGATCGGTAAATGAGGCACTCGCAGCTCTCTCTTCGTTGGACATGACTCCTCTCTCACAGCCCCGGCCTGCGTTCCGTCAAGGAGCTTATACTTCAAGTTCAGTTACAAAAACTACCTTTTCCGGAGTTTCTGGAGCTTCGGAATCTCAAGTTTCTGCACCATCTGTATACTCTCAATCTGGGACGGCCACAGATATTGACCCACGTATTTCGAATCGGAAATGATGAATGTACACTTTTGGCCCATATGAATAACCATTTTTAATTGAACGAACGCGGCATAAGAATTGCCAATCACGACCTCCCAAGTCGATATCGCACAAATAATACACCGTTCGTACTTGCTTGACGACCATGACATTCTTCTCGTATCGCATGTACTAATCGTCGGGGCGTTTTATCTCGCTTCTAGTAAAGGTTATACCCAACCCGATTGCTACTGTGTGTCCAATGTTGTGCCAATTATTGTTATCGATATAGAATGCCTAGTAAACACGAACTCTGATTTGATTCTACTTTCTTTGGTTGTGACTATTCATTGATAGTTCACATAATTACAACACTTTTGTCAGTCCTCATCTTCATCATCATCATCTTCAAGTTCATCGATTTCGTCCATCTCGACATCTTTTCTAAGACTTTGAATGTCAACGTATGGAAAGCGATCGTGTGCAAATCTTCCAAGTAGCCAGTCCAAACGACATAATCCACTTGCCGTCGCAGATGCCAACCACGGGGAACGTGCCATTCCAGCACCAGTGTTCCAGACAACTTTGGTCACGCTAACTTCCGAAGGCCAAGCCCCATTGCTTGACGGTATTGAATCTGAAGCATCTTTTTTTGTCATTGGCCGGGCTGCTGCTACGGAACGATCTACATATTCCTAAAAGAATTTGAGAATGAGCTTGACCATCAGAACCGACGACATACATAAGGAAGAATATTGTCTAAAAGCCGGAATTCTCTGGTGAGTTTATTGTAATCGAGCTGGTAGATTTTGTGGATAAAGAACGGCTGGAGAAATAAGACTTGGTGAAATGTTCTTTGTGGAAAAAGATAGGGACATACCACCATACCACCCTTCCGAGTAGATTTCACGAGGTTAGTCGTGCGACAAGTACCGTCTGCCGATCCCACTGCAAGTTGTGGATGAAAATCGGAAGTGGAGATGGACTGTACAAATTAAGGTTATGTTGGACACGGAAAGAACGTAAAACACAGCGACTTACCCACACCGGACCGTCAAGATCAATTAAGGCATGTCCACGGCCTAGAAGCAGCGGCGTCAGACCAAAGTCTTTCACAGTACTTTCATTGTCTGATGCTAGAAATCCACCAACGTGGCAGGAGAATCCAATAGAATTGATCACATCTGAGTCGGACAAGTTAGAAATCAATTCACATATGTAAAATGAATGGCTACCCCGGGTCCTATAAATGACATTTCCCCGTAACTCTCGTACGTCCGTAGCCATTAGAGCACCGTCGTATCCCCCGCTGAGTACCACAGTAGGATCAGCATCTGACTGAGATGAGCCAGACGAGGTTCGAGGAGGAGCCTTAACCCAAGTAACTGAACGAGTGGCCGATTGATGGACCGAAATATAATGGGAAGGATATAGTTCTGAAGGGGATATGACTTGTTTTGTTTCATTAGGCTGCAGCAAAACTCACTAATGGAAGGATCCTCAAGAGCGTTTTTAACTTTATATATGGCAAGGTGACCTGCACTCAAATTAACAAAAATCGAAAAGAAAATCGTGAAAGAACCTTGTCTTACCATTTAAACAACCAATGGCTACAAGATCACTATTGGCCCAATCAAAACTTAAGCATGTCGTATTTGGGACCTCAATTCGCAAACGTGGTTCAAGTTTTACTAAGATCGCTCAGAAAAAAAAGAGAAGAGGAATTTAACGGAAAGTATACCAAAGAGAGTTTCGGATTCTAATTGTTCTTTTGGCAAGGAATCAGGATCCGGGACAACATAAAACGAGACGGTGCCATCTTCAAAAACACCAGCTAGAACGCCGAGTTTTTTTTGAGAAAACTCGGAAGAAGGCTAAGAGTTTGTGTGCAGTTAGCTGTCCTTGTCAAATAATTATTGTTGAGTTGAATTACATCGTCGTGAGTAGGCAAGGGGCACCATCGCAAATCCAGGGCAGGACCTGAGTCAATGCAGAGGATCATTGGGCATGTAACAGACCCCGGATCTCTTGTCAGGTCATCTGCTGATGGTGATAGACTCCATATCTGAATGCAGGCTGGGGATGGCCTCAAAACAGGTCTACCGACCTTGGCTGACAGAACGCTCGAGGGTAATGGTCCAACCGCTAGGTACTGTTTTACTTGGTGCGAATGTCTAGTTATCCCCGTAGGTTAATTTTGAGAATTGTCTTACGCGACGGAGCTTCGGAAAGTATAGGACACCAATCAATAGCCCATACCGGTCCCCCCGCATTGAAAACATGGGATATCTTTTCAGGAAAGACATCATCTATGTTGAAAGTCATAACAATGAACGCACAGCTCTGGGACGTGCTTACTCAGGGAGTAATGCTGCAAGGGTTTAAACGAACGCTTTATCTGATTATTGAAAGGGCCGAGATAGCAGTGTAGTTCGGTGTTATCCGTTCTAAACGATAAGGGAAGGTAAGGAGTGGCTTCCCTAGAATAGCTCAGAAATTGCGAAAATTATGGAGAATATCAAGGGTTACTGTCGACTGATATACTCCAAGTGATCTCCTGGGGCGATGCCTTCGTATACAAGAGCTCGTTTCCGACCATGAACGCATTCTTTATACCAAGATCTATCTTCCAGTAGCTCCCATATCGGTCCTTCACCGACGTTGTTACTTAGAGCTCTGGTTACTCTCTTGAGTACATCAGGATTAGCAACGCTTTTGGTCCAAACAGTTTCATGGTTGAAAAAAGGTGAGGGCCTGTTTAATAATCGTAATGTCTGACGCTGTGTTGGCATATATAATGGAATTCCGCGATGTCTGTGTTTATTGGAAGGAAGGGGAAGAGCGTAATTTTGACGAGCAATTGATTTAGTGACACCTGGAGCTAGAGTTATAGTCTGCTGATGAGAAATAGTCTTATTTTCAGAGGTATCCGTGTCTTTTGGCCCTTCTTTCTTTTTTCCTACTGTCCGTTGTTTGATCTGTCTTGCAGGTGGTGGTGATAGAGCATCATCTTCCGGCTCAAATTCAGACGCACTTTCTTCCTCTTCCTCTTCCCGTGACTCTGCTTCGTTTTTTCTAGCTTTCGCTCGCGACCGAGTAGTACGGGGCATGATAATGACAAGAAGAATTCAGTTGGAATTCGGTTCAAGTTGCTTTGTGTGACTGCGTGACAGATGTACAGATGACCAGCGGCCAGTATGTCTCTTTTGCACTGCTCATGGAGAAGAACTTGCAATACACACTGTAGACTCCTTATTCGGACGATATACTCAACTGGTCCGCGGACAGCAGCCACAAATAAAGGTCTTTACTATTACTCAATTTTCTCACTTTTGGTCTGACTGCGTTTAGGGACCGCTGGAGCCACTGTACCTGTTTCTTCGTGCCCCAGCAATACGACTCTTGCAGGTCTGGCATACCTAAAAGATCAAGCACCCGTTGTTGCCCTTCCTGACGCAGAATACCCTGCTTGGTTGTGGACGATTCTATCGCCCAAGGTGTGGTCTGACGACGGACCAGGCGGGAAAGCCGAGAAGGTTCGCTTAAGAAAAGAAAACCGACAGAAGATAAAGGATCAAAATTTTATGAAGACGCAGTAAACATCATCTCGGTGTTTCGTATAGATCGCGTACGAGTAATTCTGAAGGGAATGCTTTTATATAATAACACGCTTTACAGAACACATGTACAGTTTAATCAATCAAAATAATATACAGCTCTTAAAGAGTATGCTATTCGAGGGCGTCATTTGAGTTAGTGTCGCATTCAGTCCAGTCCAAAAGTGACTTGGACGCACTGAAAGTTATTTTTGAGCTTCGAGCAAAAAAAGATGACATAATCTTTAATCGGCTCAGGCTTATCTCAATGACAACCAAAGCTATTGTTGTTGCTGAAGCTTCTAACAATTCTGACGGATTTCATTACGATGCCCAGTTGATAGAGCGAGACATTCCAGAATTGAAGGAATCGGAAGTGTTGGTGCAGATGGAAGCTGTTGCTTTCAACCATAGAGATGTATGCCGTAGTTCATCAACCTAAGCTGTGTTCATAACTGATAGAACATCCTGCGGAAAGCTCTGGATTCGCAAAAATCTCTACCCGGGTATTGGTGTTGGCGCAATCTTTGGAAGTGATGGTGCTGGTATGAACTCTTGCCTATCAATCCCTACTATTTCGTGCATGTAACATAGGGACAATCACTCGCTCCGGTACTGCGAATGATTCATTAGTCGGTCGTCGCGTATTTTTGACACCTTCTAGGGGCTGGGATAAAGATCCTGTTGGTCCGGAGGAAAGGTAAAAGCCCGCAATGTTATTAAACAAGTTGATGAGCTGACTCTTCTCATTAGCTTTACTGTTATTGGCGGTGTTAAAGGCCCAAATACTGGCGGGACGTTCGCCGAATATGTTGTGGTTGAGAGAAGTGAAGTCATTGAGATTCCAACACATCTTGACTTCGAACATGCCGCAGCGTGGCCCTTGGCTGGCGCAACAGCTTGGAGGTACATTAGGATCATCGTGACGGTTTCCGTGTTCTAATTGTTTTGAATTAGAGTTATTAATTACCAGGCTGGTGTACAGAAGGGCCATAACGTTCTCCTTACAGGTGTTGGAGGTGGGGAACTTTATTGGCTTCAAAGGGAATTTATATACCTCGACTTTTCCAGGCGGTGTCGCTGTTATAGCTCTCCAACTGCTAGTGGCTTTAGGAGCTAACGTCTATGTTACGAGGTTTGTTTCGTTCACTATACCTTCAAATCGGTGCTAAAGTACATGATTAAGTGGCTCGAATGAAAAAATTAAACGCGCGATTGAACTAGGAGCCAAGGTACACATGACATAGTTTTTCAAATTGAAAGCATTTATCGGACGATTTGTAGGCCGGGTTCAATTATAAAGAAGGCATAATAGTTGCTACATTTTCAATTTCCTTGACTGATGATCTCACGCAGACACCTGGCCTAAAGAACTAGCGCAAGTCTTGAAACAGAACAATGGCATGCTCGACTCGGTGATAGATTCCGCCGGGGGTGACATTCTTCGCTTAACCTCGAAATTGTTGAAACAAGGTGGTGTCGTAGTTTGTTATGGGATGTAGGTTAATCGGCTCCATATACCGTGATTTCAGGCTGAACATCTCGTAGGACTTCAACACCTCAGATTGTCTTCACGATGAGGGAAGTTTTGAAAAATGTTCATCTCAAAGGTAAGTTGTTTTGTGTGACTGTTTCAAGCTCCTTATACACCTACCTTCCCTGTTAGGTTCAGCCATGGCCTCTAAAAGAGAATTGGTTGAGGCGACAAATTTTGTGGCCGAACATCAGATTACTCCAATCGTCTCAACTGTTTTTGAAGGCTTGGATTCTTCTCATAAAGGATTTGACATCTTGAAAACAGGTTCACAATTTGGAAAGATAGTCGTTCGAATTCGTCCCAATTCCAAACTGTAAAGGATGGGTATGGAAGGAACAATTGCTTATGTACTTTGTGTATCGTTCAATGGATCAATCCGTGATATCTGATAGAAATATTTTCATTGGAAATGTGCCGGTGCTTGTGGGCATCACTCTCCCGTTTTTCTCCTTTCAGGCTCTGCCCGGTGTACTGGTCATAAAAACTGCACTGGGGTACTAATTGAGAATCTCCCCGCGTATACATACATACCCCTTCTGGTATGCGTCTTTGACGTCCTTGACACGCAGTACCGAGATTGCCCCTGCGGAGGTACTGTGAGTTTACTAGGTTGCTTAAGCATTATGCCACACTAATATTTCTCAGGCTCCGACAAGCTGGTGGTGCCGGTGACAGACTAGTTCTCACTCCCTCGGCGAACGAATTTGGTATAGTACTCCTCCTACGATGCATTCATGAGTCGACTCTACTCATCGCAAGGGTTAATAACAAACGCCGGGGAAATCTGAATTTCAAGTTAATCCTCTACTCACAGTACATAGTAGCACTGTCGCGTAAACATTGTCCTTCGATCAGATTGTGGCTGACGTACTATTTAAAAATGACTTTCGCGTACGAATTCAGCTTGGAGAGTTGATCGAAACACGTCGGGCCGCAGCATGTCTTCATCTTTCTCGGATTTATCCGACTCGGAGGCAGGTCACATCAAACAGATTGGCGGCTTTGGATTGGTTCTCAATTCTCAGCAATGACCCTCATGACCTATACTTGCAAGTTACAATTTGTTTGGCGCAACTGGTTTTCGACGGAGAGTAGCGAGAAGAACGTGATAATCGAGTGCAGTGTCTTCAAAGAAGATCAAAACCACGCAATTGGCAAGCTAATCAACAATGGTAATTCAACCATCAAGATATTATAGCATGTTGTGTGTAAAGTAATGAAGCTGACGTGCCTAACTGCATGCAACGATGTCAGGTTGAACAAATCTGAGGAACGTTTTTCTCATCAAGCGGTGGTCAGTGTTTGGCAGCATCAGGCAACAGCATTCCCCCGGAATTTAGCCTACCTCTAGCGGTATTGCCTTAGAACATCTGAAAAAACATGACAATCGGTTGGTTTAACGATGCTAAAGACCCAGGCACTGTACACACTCGGCATAAAATGGATCCGGTCCTTCACAGACTTCTGAGTCGCAGACGTATTCTCCCTCAACATATCGTACCTGAATTGGATTTACGGCTCAGTGGTTCTCTGATACTCTACCTCCGATCTTCATCGACAGTGAGGTCTTAGCATGACCAAATTCAAGGAATTAATAATATTTCTGGTGGCCAGTACGGGTATATAAACAGGCGGATTTACTCTCTTTTCTCTTCAAAGCAAGGCAGTTCTCTCCTCGACTACCTCCTGTGTTCAAAGATGAAGCTCAACGCAATTTTCATTGGTTTACTTTCTGCTCATGCTGCTCTTGCCGTAGTTGTTAAAAGAGGTATGACTGTCTACTAGTCCCCTCCACAGGCTTTGAAATGCTTAAAATTTCTCATTTAGCTCGACAACTTCCCTGTGACAATGGGGAAATTATTCACCAGCAAGTCTCAGATTTTAATGGCAAGGAGTTTAAGGTCACAATCTGCACGAAGTCCACCACCCCCGCCATTTCGTCTTCTTTGATAAAAGCCGCTGCCAGCAAAGCCAGAGTTTCAAAGCGTCAAGAAAATGTCTGTAATGCCGATTGTACGGATTCAACTGTTTACTTTCTCTAGGACAATGTATCGATTTATTTACACAGGCACTGTTGTTTGCGACACACCCTCGGGAAATGCACCTTTCGCTTCTGACTGTGATGAACTTGTGGATGCACTAGAGGACATGCAGCGTAAAGAATAATTTAAAGGGAGTTGGGGGAGTAATGTTTTACTGACACTCATATAATAGCCAACGATTTCGTCGTTCCGGCGGGAGGTTCAATTGAATTTACCTTGACAGATAATACTTGTGGTGGCTTCTACGAAAACCTATCAGGTGAAGAACAAGAGACCTGCGGTTTAGGAGTGGTATGTCTCTCAGTTTCTTTCCTGTTTTACAGAGTTAGCTAAAGTCTTCATTAGGGCCTTGATATCGGGCTTATCAGCGCACAGTGTTTCCCCGACTTCGATGTCCCTCAAGCCAGCTCCGACGGTGCTTGTATTCCCCCTGGTCAGACCTGGGGCGTCCTGTGAGTTTAACTTGTGTTGTAGCAAGCGGTAGACATGAACTGATGTTTCGGATTTAGTGCTTTCTTACTATGAATGCATATCGTTCTTTGACTTCTAAGTGTGCAGTTTTATAGCAAGCTACACAACAAATTATATATATATATATATGTTCGGTGTTAAATGTTGATATTAAACCGAGCTATATTGAGGTTGAAGAGTGAATCATATTTTTCCGAGACCAATGCTGCTGCTCCGTATCACAAGATTCAAAGCCTAAGCCCTTCGTTTTGGCGACCTGTTTACGACGGGCTTCGCTATTCTAACTGTCTCACTGTCCCATATGCCCCGCTTAAGAGATATGGACTCTTTCATTCTATGTCTAAAAAACAGGTTCGCTACTCAAAACACGTCGTAATTTAAACAATTAAGTATATAAACTCTGTAGCGTCTTACAATGTATGTTACGCCCAGATAATTGTTTTAAGTTGGAAACGTGCCAATGACAAACAATGTCTGTTTCTCCTTTCCTTTCTTCTTTTTCCCTTTGCTGGCATTTGGCGTCTCGGCATCTGCGGAAAGAGTTGTTGTAGGTAAGTCAGCTTGACTTTCCTCGTCTCTTTTTGGTCCCCAAGCACTAGAAGACGGTGCGTTACCATCTCCCAAAATGTTTTTCAAGGATTGGTTGCCACTCATAGGCACTCGCGGTGCCTTAGCTGAAACTGGTAGCGTTGGGAATAGCTCTGAGGATAACGCTGATTTTGAAGTCGATGAAGATGGCGTTGATACGACCTCACTTCGTGGCCTGTTCGCCCCGCCAGACGACCACGCCGTTGTCGACGTCGATCCCTGTCGAACCGAAGTGTTCCTAGTCGCCAAAAGAGCGGGGAAAGCCGGATTGGAAGATGGGGGCCTCGATAACTGTTTCGGCCGAACGGGAGGTGTCTGAGCTGTGGATGTTGATTTTGCAGCTTGAGCGACGCGCTCCCAAACTTGTCCAGAAGATTGAGCAGAAGATCGACTCGTCGTTGAATGTTTGATGTTGATGATTCGACCACTTGCAACCCCGGCGTAGCCTGACCCCAAGGCTGGACCGATTAAATCAGGAAATTGTTGTCGTTGCTAATTGCGCGATTCTAAATGTGTACACGTCATAAAGATAAATATACTATACCTCAATCTTGAAACCGTTCCAAGAAGCAAGGAGTGCTCTTTTTTTCTCCTCGTCGTCTAACAATTCGACCAATGCGCTCATTAGGCTAGCAGTATCGTCTATATTTCTGTTAATAACGTTGAAAATGGTGTTGATGAGATCTCGAGGATTAGATTCATTAGATATATATGAGCGTATAGCAGCTTCAATAGCGGGAATTGCATTGCTGAGATTACTCGTGAGATCAATTACTCGCGCAGTAAAGGCGGCATAACGTCTATGCAACTGTTAAAAAGGAGGTAAAAAGATATGTATGTATTCGGACTTACTCTGTGTTGATTCCCGGAGAGTCAATTAGTTGGGATTGGTCCAAAGAGAATGGTTTGGGAGACGGTTGTGTAGACGGAGGATTGTTTGATTCGTAGGTCAAACTGGCACCAAATGCTTCTCTTCGCCTGGCCGACTGACTAGATTCAGGTGTTTCTCTTTCTCTTTCTCTTTCCCTGTCTTGTTTTCTAAATCTAGCTTGTCTATTGGTGGAATCTTCTCTGCTTTCGTACTCGAATCCTGCATCCAATCGACGAAGATCCTTTTTGTCTTTAGCGCTTAGATCCTGACCATGCTGCTCCACCATGTGTGCCTTTAGGTCAAGTAGAGAGCCAAACACGACAAATTTTTGTGCTTGACAACTGGAGTCTTTGCAGGGATGATGAGCATTGTTGAAATGATGGTCCTACCGTACATGAAAGAAGAAATGTTAGCGTTGAGAAACGACAAGAATATATCCCGTCCTTACAAGACTACCATAATCTTGAAAACTGGAAAAAAAAATTAGCCACAGAAGGGGATATGTATAGTAAGCCATACTATTGATCTCTGATGCCATTCCGTTTGCAGATAAAACACTCTTCATGTCTTTCACGCATGTGTGCAAACATTTCATCATCTCCGAAATAACATTCACGACAGAATTCGCAAAGAGGGTGTATCCCTCCTTCTACTGTTTGATCTTGAGGAGCAGCGCTCTTGTTACGGCGGGGGACGGAGGGTAAATGAATAGGCAGCTGGGAGGGATGATACATGATATGTTCGTGAGCGAAAACTTTTTTGAAACGAGTACAGAGATCGCTTGAAGATTATTGAGAGATAAGCATAACTCCAATGCAGCATCGAAAACTAAATTATCAACATACCACAGCAAACAGTTGTGAGTTGATCGAACGTGCATTTTGAGATCCCCCCAACCATGGCCCACGAAATCGCAGTCGGAGTCGGGGCAATTGAAACGTAAAAGAAGGAGAGTCTCCTCCATCATGTCCTGAGATTCAAAGAAAATCGATAATTTCATATCTTTGAAAGGAATTTGCTCGGGTATAAAGGTCTCATATAATTGATCGGGGGAGCGAGTATAAATCAATGTCGGTTGAGGATGCTGTAGAATACGTATATAAGCCTGATACAGAAACAATATCAAAAGCGAAATTTGCCGCAAACAGTACCTTGCAAAAAGTGCAATCCATCCTCTTGTACAATGCCCTCAATCGAAGTGCACAAACGTGGCAAGTCCGATGATTGCATTCTGATACAGAAAAGTATTTGACTGGTTCTGTGCATATCCAACACAAATTCTCGTTATTCGTTTCCTGAACTGTTAGTGTCGAAACAGACTCTGTGATTTGTTCGGCGGGGGAGCCGGAATCTTGTGTCGATGTAGTGTCAGCTTTATTAGTGGCACTGGCCTCTCTGGTTGGTGCGCTCTCCTTCTTTCCGGTGCCCCGGCCTCGTTGTTTCCTACTTCGATTATTGTTGTTTGATCTCGCGGGTTTCGTTGTGTGCGTCTGCGTCGGGGTTGCCATTGTCATCAGTAATTTAGCTGTAGATTCTGAGGTGTCGCTTTATCATTGAATGTGACAAATTTCGGTCGGCTTATATCCCACGCCTCGTTTCTCGGAACCGATAGGAATAATACACATATGATGCATGAATGCATGACTGTTGGAAGCAGTGTTCATTGCACCTTGTACTTTATTCTAGAGAAATATGACTCGAGTGTCTTTTGAAGTAGTGTATTTGTAGCATAAACGAGAAGAACAATCACTGTACATAAAGCAGGTAAATGCGAGATTCAAAACCATTGATATTTCTTCTTCTTCAAAGTTCTTTTCTGTTGGTTTTTTTAAAGGAAAAAAAAAACTCAGTCTCAATTGTAGGTTTTACTTTCAACTCGCTTCGACGGCGCCTGGACAGTCTCGTGCAATGTGACTGAGATAGATGTATAGGTATACATTTATTTTGCAATAAATAAAATGACTCACGATTCACTGCCGCAGGTATAACAGGCCCGCCTTTGAGGTTGTGGGCAGTCTGGTGAATTTGGGTAAGTTTTAAACAACCGACAGTATTGCTTGTCCTGGGCTTACCTTTACTAATATGACCACTTGAAATATTTGGTCTCAGCGGGAAGAATTTAAAGAGATCTTAGCATACACATTACCTTTGTGAACAATTGTAGCACTTTGATCCCTGAACACAATCACGACTTAAATGGCCAACTTTGGGAAAAATTTACATTAGATGCGTGGCAGGTTGTGTCATACAACATTTAATCATACCTCCCCCGCAAGTATAACTGACATGGATGTTAGAGAGACACCATGATAAGATGTGAAAAAACTAACCAAGTTTTTTGCGAAAATCCTCTGTCCCCATAACCGCCGCTGTTGTAACTGTTGCCACCACCACCACCACCACCACCGGGAGCATCAGTGCAGTTACGAGCTATATGTCCGACCTAATATGATATATTTCGGAGTCTTGTCCAATGACGGGGCTGGACACTTACCTTGCCGCAACGATAACACTCGGCGCCCGATGAGCCGCCGCCACCACCACCGCCGCCGCTGTAGCTGCTATCATTAGCTTGCTGACAATCACGAGACTAATACAACAAGAGATATTATTAGAGCATTGAAGACAATCCTATAACCAACGATCGCGTTGAGTCAGAAGTGGTGCAATCACGAACAATATGTCCCCTGCGTGTCGCTAGTTTAGTCCTGAGGACACTCGAGATAACGATCACTGCGACTCACTCTTCGCCACACTTGTAGCAACTTTTCGCTTTTGGTTCCATCGTGCAATCTAGCGTATTCCTTAAGCATACATAGTGAAAGTAGACATGTTGATCAAAATTGGCGGACCTCTAGACACATGGCCCTCCAATCCGCCTGAAGTTCCGTGAAAAACTGTTATCTAAACTGCAGATGGAAGATACATACAATTATAACTGACATATATGCACTCAATATTTGAAAGTCTTGGTTCTGATCAGATGCAGAACGGCTCTTACCAGGTAGGCGTTCCTGCCTTGGGACATTGAGCGGCTTGGTGTCCGACTGTAGAAGCATCGCCGAGGAATGGTGCAAACGAGATGGAGGAAAACACCCGACCAAGTACGAGAGCAATCAAAAACACGCATTGATTGCAGTGTAAAACGAAATCGAACAATAAAAAAAAAGAAAAGCATTCAGTACGCCGATCAGCATTCTCCGCGCAACAAAGATAAAGGAATCGACGTGCATCCACCACAGTTAAAGCATCCTCTCGCACTTGTCATTCTCGATGTATTTTGTAGATGAACAAGATGAAGATCGTCCTCGTCGTCGTACGCAAAAGCAGGAACTGAGGCTTGGGTTTATATAAAAAAAGAAAAAAAGGGCGAATAACCGCAAAAGTAACTCCGCTCTGTCACTCCCGGCGCGTGTTCCCAACACGCGCGTGGCATGTCCGCATCATCATGTCCAAGAATGACCACCCTATTGCTCTGGAATTAAAAAGTTTACGTTCTGCATTCGAGAACTACCAGGCAGGTGTTTTCTGTATTGTGATGCATTTGTGCATTCACATCTATACGCTGTGTCAACGTGTTCTTAATCTTCCAATTGTTAGTATAGCATGCAGCGCATGTTTCCGCACTCCAGCTGCAGCGTGCCCGCGCAGATGCCGCAGACGCTTCCAGACGCGTAAAACTATTGGAAACGGAGAACGATATCCTCAAACGTGAGGTCTCCTATCTGAGATCAAACGTCGAACCTATCCAGGCTTCTCGTCAGACAACAGAGCTGTCATTAGCTTTACGACGTCTCTCCGACAAGCTTTCCTACACAGAACAATCCTTACTTCAAAAGACTTCAGAATGTTTACAAGCGACCCACACGTTGAACAAATCCAAAGTAGAGCTTAAACTTATGCAGGCCAATATCGACAGTAATAGAACGCTATTAGAAGAATGTCTGTCCAAAGAAAGCCTCTTGACAGTACGTTGTAGAGCAGCCGAAGAAGAAGTCAAGATGGCCATGGCAGTTATTAATGATTATGCCTCATTGGTTCGATCTTTACAGCGAGATTTAACGCTTGCTAAGAACCCCGAAACACCATCAGTTCCCCTCTCCCCTTCCTCCTCAGCTAGTGATGAGAATAGCTTGTCGACCACCATCCTCGACTCCTTCCAGCATAGCCGGAAATCTCTACATCAGCTCCTTTCAGAAGCGAACGCAGAGACTACGAGCCTCCATACTGAAATGGCGCATTTACACAACGAGCTATCCGTTGCTCGCGCCGATTTAGAAGCCGAGCGGGAAACTTGTCGGATTGACCGTGAAAGGCTTGCAAAAGCTCTCTTAGAAATTGACCGCTACAAGGCCGACGATAATGCAGCTGAGAAAATGGTCTCGCGATATATGTTAGTCTTTGTCATCTTTTGTTTTTAGACAGTGCTTAACAAACGTATTTATTTATAGGCGTTTCTCTCAATCATCTATCGATACCCTACAAGTCGCGGTCTCATCATTGAAAACCCGCCACGCGGCTACGTTAGCTACCTTATCAACCACATCAGAAATACTCACAAAAGCTTTGGAAGAGGAACGGACGCGGGTATCTCAGATGAGGGATATACTAGATGAACTGACGGAAGATATTTCCAGAGAAACCTATGGCCGTCGGAGAGAGGTCTCGTTAAGGCTTCGACACGTAGCTCGCGAGGAGTTATTACTAGAAAGCCTCAAAAACTGGATTCGACGAGCGGAGGACCGGTATTTAAAGATTACCTCGGGGGATGTCGCAGAACAATCCTCATCCTCTTCGTTACTGTCAACTTATAGCATGATGATGAAGGAAGCCAGAAACGTTCTCGTTTCGTTAGACTGTTCAGAGTCGAATAATTCAAACTCAGAATCTATGTCGAATGTTTTGTTGGCGGAACATCTATGCTCAACGCTGAAATTAGAACTGCAATCCGAGACTGAAAAGCGTCTAGAGTTGGCCAAGAAGCTAGGCAGTTATTATGCTCCTCGGTTGTCCGCGCCCGCTCCCATTAGTTCTGAAACGGATCAAGTAGGGCAAACAAATATATCTCCTGACGTCCCGAGTGACGACTCTGGTACACCCGCAAACGTCGATGTATCCCAATCAGCCCTCGTCATTCATCCCGCAGAAAACTCGGAAGACACAGGCTTGACTTCAAAAGATTCACCGGGCTCAACAGGTAATGATTCTCTGAATCCAGATCCAGCCATTCAAGAATGTCCGCCCAAAGTCGCCGATCCACCGAAGCCGCAATTACCGTTCGAGGAGCAGCATGCAGTAGATCCAAAATGTGAGAAGGTGCAAAAAGGCTTCACCGATTGTCACTTGGCATTACAGCAATTGAGACAGTTGCTTCTTGACAAGGCGAACGTACTGGATTCCCAGAAGTCTTTGCTGCTGAATGTTGTCCTAAGGTTAGATGACTACTGTGAAGATGCTAGAGTCGAACTGGAAATACATATCGCCGATATCGAAAGAATCCAAAGAGGATTGCTAACCGTCAATAACTTTCAATCTTCCGCCAACCAGACCGAGGACTTAAACCAACTGTTTAATGCAAACGTCGACAGTAACGACCTCGAGGCTTTCGAGAAAAAGCTCGAAGATTTAGAACATGACATTGTTCAAGTCAAATCGGCGCTATATAACCCGGAATCATCTGCACCAGCATTCAACACAGACTCCCCGTCAGAAACCCCTTCCAAACCACCGTCATGGTCTCTTTTTTCCTCTTCAGCACCTTCTCACGATTCTATACCACCATCTTTTGGAACAGTCATAACAACTCCCAAACCTCGCCGAATATACTCTCTCTCAGGATACGCCTCATCTAATGACGCACTATCCTCAAAAGATCCTTATTCTCGTCTCAACCTCCGTATATCCATGCCATCGCAGCATCCACCTTGGGAGTCAATGTCATTGTCATCCCCTCTCGGTGGTAAACCCAATTCTAATCAGCTGAGAGTAACGCGCTCTGTTAGTTCATTATACCAGGTTGGATTGCATTCAGCCAGGCGTACATTTGATGATGAAACGTCTAATACACCAGAACAATCAAATGGATCTTTTGTAGTAGTAGACGATGATCACGCTGATGTTGAATGAGGTATTTATATTGATATAGGTATCTACACCAAGGACTATTTGACTAGAGTTGTCCCATTTTGCTTTTTTGAGAATGACCTGACGTTATAAGATAGTAATGATAAAAGTAAAAGTTATAATTTAGTAGATGTTCCAGCTCTGGAATGAGAAATTGGCTTTAATATTTTTGGGTAGTCTAGACAATAACTTCACATACCTTCCGCCATCTCAAGCCCCAATGCTGGGTTATCGGTCCATCGTAACCGAACGTCATCCCCCTGAACCACCAGAAACAAGCAAAAATAGCAAACGACCACGAAACGAAAATAACATTTTTTGTTCTATCCGTCAACCAGCGCGAACGAAAAAAGAAGTGATCTCCCATATGTGCTGCCATTATAGTAGAGAAGTATAGCGCCGGTAACTAGATTATTTATCAGGGCTAATATTCCGATGAACAATCCAACATACGTACGTAGTGATGAATGTAGGTTACCTGGTCTTTGTTAGCATATACATATATAAGAAACTTCAAAGTAGACATACACGACCCATAATTAAGAAAGGTACTGCAGAATTCAATTTAGATGCATATATGCTATATTAGACCGAAAACACTTACAATAATGAAAGGACCAGCCAACAAAGGCTACTTTTCCGATATACATGAAACGATCCCATTCGCCTGCAAACGGATTGAAGGCAATTACAAGACGATATAAAGGTAAGGTGACGTACCAGGTTCAAAGTCATTGTAACGTCGCTGCATTCGCATGAAGTAGATGAGGCATGCCGCCAAGAAGACAACTAAACTAGCACTTCCGGTCCACCAGATAAATGGAGTTCCTAACAGGTAATACTTGATTTGTTGATCTCCCCATCCACACATACGTAAACCGAGATGCATTAGCGGCCAATCTGTGGGTTTGGAAGCTAAAACGTCGTCCTTGTCAGGGTCAGGGATGAGAGCATTATTCGACGTCATCATGGCTACATTAAGGTGCCAGAAATCCGCGAAAAAAGGTGATTTGTAAAAAGAGTGTTGACCAGGAGGTACTAGGAAAAGCGTTAGTAAGATGTTGACGCTTCGATGATTTTTGAGTACCTACATCGATCGTTCCAATGGCTTTCGACGTTCCAGTAAGTGTGAGCATCATTAGGGTTATTTTCCTTATCACAACTGACTTCGATTTGTTTGAATCCCCATTGTGGAAGCACTGCATTCGCAGCTCGTAGATAACAATTGAGATTTTGGTGTCGTAGTCTCATCCGTGTAGTAAGTGAATGTATCCGATCAACTTTAGATCGACTTCCGCGTTGAATGTCATCAACAACTTCAACGACCCAATGATCGTTCGTGTCTCCAACAGTCTCATTGCCGTAACAGGCGACTTCGTGGTTGAGCTTGGTAACAGGAGCGGCAACAGGATGAGAGTGCAAATTGCGGGTAGTAGATCCATGAGTCAGGCGTATGACGTCGCCGTGTTTGAGGTATTGGATCTCTCCATTGGGATCAATGGCTGGTGCTTGCCATGGCGGTTTGACAATCCATTCATTGTTGTTGTCCCTATAGTGATAGCAAGTGACTTGCTGTTGATTGGAGCCTACAGGATAGGTCTGTACATGCGAATGCAACAGACCACCTCCGTAGCCAACGTTTTTCAAAGTGATTCTGGAGCCAAATGCGATCTCTGAAAAAAAACAAAAACATAAGAGTTGTTCCATGATTAAAGAAGAAAGGCTGACCAAGAGGGTCCGAGGAAAAATCATTGCCAACAAGGTTGGCTTGGAAAAGAGAGCTCATCTGTGCGTCACCGGGCCCAGAATGATTGAGAATGAAGAAATGAATTTTAAAGCATATCATGTAAACAATGATTGGTACGACAATCAGACACACAGATCTGGCAATCCAGTGCCGGATATATGTTCGCTACAAATTGTCAGGTCGGCAATTGGTATCGACTGTGCTGAAGCAAATAATCATACAATAGGCATTTTTAGGTCACCAAATTTGTCCCAAAGGTCTTCGATAGTATATGCACCGACCAACAAGGTGACGAATAAACCAACCCATTTAACGCTAACGACCGTCAGATGGGAACAGAGATAATATGGGTAGGATCGAGATTTACCTAGTTACACAGCCTATTGATAGACCGGTGAAGGTTAACCAAGCCCACCAATCGAAAGAGAATGGGCTACAGGAAATATGAGATCTCAATTCGTTGAATGAAAGGGAGTGAGACGTACTCATATTGCTCATTGTGAAACTTGGTCATGCAGAATACAGTAGTGAACGTGAAGAATAGTAGCATCGAGTCTAAAAGAATGAATCGAGAAATACACAACCATGCGACATCTTGAGAGAATGCGAACTTAAGCATTGCCGGAGAGTAGTATCAGAGGGTATTTTGCTCACCGAAAAGAACCATCAAGGTGAGAAGATGACAAGCCCTCCAACTGAGACCGAGCTCCACTGCGGTGAACCAAGAGACAGGAACCATGCCAACACCAAATAGTGCAAGTATAACACGCATAGCGACAAAGGGGACTTCTTCAGGATATTCAGCACCGCTCTTGAAGTCGAACGTGCCGTCGTAGCCCGCGAGAGCCCCAGCAAATGCGACAAGCATTTTCCCTAGAGGAGGGTGTACGTCGAAATAGAACTCGCGTTTCAGGTAATGCGATCCGAATTTTCCGAAGTGAGCTTCATCCCAAACAACAATGTTAGACCTTCCAATCTGGTAGAAACGTGTCCAACAAGCGAGAATCGTGTATACTGCAGGCACAATAGTGTCGAGATTTTGTAATGTTAGTTCATACTATGAGCAAGAGGTGAAATGTGAGTTCATATGCTTCCTTAACACAGGCTGAAATAATGCGCACCAAATTAGAGGGAGGAGGATACTTTTTTACGAGCTTAGGGAGACGAGGGGTGACAGCTGGACGAGCTTTGTTGTGGTAAAGATCTTTGTCGTCGTCTGAGGGAGCTTCGAATAATTTTTCAGACTCGTGGGGACCGCCTGCGCCCGGACGGAAGCGTCGGCGAGCTTTGTCTTCGTTCATGTAATGGAGCGGCAATTCTTCTTCGACGGCGTATCCCCACTGACTCCGACGATTTGTCAAAGGCGATTCAGAGTGCGATGGATGTGGTATCTGCTCGAACTCCTCCGATGTCCTTGGGGAGCGGGGAGGTGTTCCAATGTCAAGTGTTACTTCAGCCGCCTGAGGCATACGCTCCGTACTTTTTAAAGGGAGTGAAAACAACGGGGACTGCAGCCTGGAGATACGTAATGGGCGCTAGACACTGCTCTATTATTAGGAATAGGAACTTGTAAAAGATCCTGCGGGTAGTGTATTTTCACAGTTTATTACTATGCACATGTACAGAAAAAAATGAAAAGGAAAATAGATACACGTTTTATTGATGACGTTTATATTCAGCAGTTACAATCGCGTGGTCCTAATGGAAAAAAAAGGTCAATTTCTTTTTTATAGTAAAAAGGACGACTCAAGCGTACCCTTTCATACGGCTAAGAAATTCCATCAGCTCAGGTTCACAAGCAAAGAGTATCTGTTACATACCTCAAGTGTTAGCTGTTCCAGCGGGTGGAACTTTTCTTGCGACAGTTTCTTGACTTCACTTGCAAAAACAACTTCGGCTGGCACAAGTGAGTCTATGCAGTTCGCTTTTATTGAGATGACGGCGTGTCCCCCATTTTTTAGGAATTGATGTGCGTTGATAGCAACGATACGAGCTTGGTCGGGCTGGGCTACATCGGCGAATATTACGTCAACTAGCGAGAGAAGCATGCGATATTTTTGCGGATAACGAGCATCTTCGATGATAGCTTATAAAGAGGAAAGAGGATAATCAGATAATGCTCAGCATAATCATAAACATGAACTTACGAATAACATTGGTTCGTTTTTTAGCCATGTTAATTAGGTCTCTGCCAGACCTATTTGAAAATTCGACGGCATATACTACACCTTCCTAAATTGAGAGCAAGAAAGAGATGTAAAACGGCCCGAGTACGACCCATGTAACAACTCACTGGACCAACAACATCGGCGACATGGCTGACACTAGTACCACTAGCAGCACCCAGGTAAAGGACTTTCAGGCCGGGATGGATATAGATATCGTCCAAACCACCAAGAATTCCAGCAGCCAGTTTACTTCTGAACGGGTTCCAAACACGATACTCAATTTTGCTGCCCTCGATGTCACCCGCAATTGATATGCGCTTTTCCCCATAAACAGATTCTCCTGGAACGAGATTTTTGGTGACCAACAAATGTTCTTTTCCTTTCGCAATGAAGACTCCAGGATGTCGATGGGGCTCAACGATAACGTTTGAGCCGCCTTTTGCTCCTCTCGCTCCGCCCCTTCCACCTCCCCGACCTCCACCTCTACCACCCCGTGGTGCGCCTCTGCCACCACCACGGCCTCGAGCTGCGACGCCTCCTCGGCCACCACCTCCTGAAGGTTACTCAGAACACAGATTTTTGTTATAATAACACGTAATACTTTACCTCGTCCTCCACGACCCCCTCGCCCTCCTCCTCGGTCTCCGCCGCCGCCTCTACCCCCTCGTCCTCTAGCACCAAAACCACCTCTACCGCCTGATGCGCCTAAATTTGCATGAGATTAAGAGAATATAGAACACATAGAAAGCTAAACAATATACCAAAAGCCATTCTTCAAGTTGCGGTGACCAAGTGGAAAAAAAAAGTTGAGCGGAGTTTCAAGTACTACTTTCGCTTGTTTGTATTCAGCAAAATAGCTGCAAGTATACTGCTCAAAGCGCGTTCTTTCTCTCCGCCGCATCGTCGCTGAACAAAAGTTCTGTGGTTTTCATATCGTGATGTTAGCAAATTATTATATTTCTCTTAAATTTGGATATTTGATTGTATTACCCACGTGCAGTGAATCTCCGTCACCGTCCTAATCTCACACGACTCGGGCTTAGCAACGGTCAGACCATTACGCTCGTTGGTTATCTCTGTAAACAGACTGAAATTGGTTTACAGGATCAATTACATGGCTAGCTCACAATCATACCCTCAAGCGGGACCTCTTCCCTGCCTTACCATCCTTCTTCCCCACCATACGCTGGACCTGATTCCTCATACCAGCATCTAGCACCTTACCCCCCGAATCAACACCCTCAAGGGAACATGAGCCATCATAACCACGGCCCTCATCGCAACAACCCTCTTCACCAAGAATTTATACCTCAACCGCGGAATTTCAGAAAAGGACCTCGCCAGCGCAGGTTTCCCCAGCATGCTCAACAACAGCCACAAATGCATTATTATCAATCGCAGCCGATGTTTCCTCCTCATCACGCAGTCATGGATCCTTACCACTTACCACCCGAATATTATCCTCCACACGACATGTGGACTCCTCCTTTCTCCCCGCCGCCACCGCCACCACATCTGGCGTACGCATATCAGCCTCCTTATCCTCAATCTGCATTACCAAAACAACCTCAAATGCCACTTTATGACAGATCACCATTACCCCCGACAGTTCAGACTCCTCTGACTCCAGTGACCTCGACATCTGAACCATCCCTAGTTCACCCTGAAATCGACGACGACATCCCTCAAAATGTAACACAAGATTTGAATATCAACGACTCTGATAATTTCCCTGATCGCCAAAACATTGACAAAGGCATTGCTCTGCAGTTGGAACGGCCTGGGGTGCAAAGAGCACTTGGAGTAACAATATCATATACTGCTAGACCACCAGCTTCCTTTGTCTCCTCCCTGGATACCACACCTTCATCGCCAATCTCCGCTCACATTGTGTTTTACACGTCAACTATTGACCTGGTTAACAGCGAGTCCGCTAACCACAAGCATGAATCTCTATTACCTGAGCCAAGTTTAACATCCATAGTGACGCCAGAAACATCAACAGGAGCTGAGACCCCTCAACTTGATTCACCTCGTTCTTCTATAACCTCCGTATCGGTAATAGCAAAAACAGTATCCGACAGAGCCGAAGATCAGTCTCAAATACAACCGGAATCATCTCTTCCACCAGATGCCACCGAATCCAAATCTGAACCTGAACCCGAGCCCACACCCGAACCTAAACCCGAGCCTGAGCCTGAGCCTGAACCCGTACTTGAACCCGCTTCGCAGCCATCCCCCTCCATCTCAGTTACACAACCCTTACCCCAACCTTCCCAAACCGTCAAAAAGTCCTGGGCTTCGCTGCTTCGGACCCAGGAAAACGACAAAATGTCTACTAACGGATTGCCAACTTCTACTATTCAAGGTTTTTCCGTTCCTGCAATTCCTCCTCGAGAGCCAGCACCCAAACCCATTCGGACTCCCAACATACTGAGCCACTTGACATCGTCTAGTGTTCTCTCTGGACGGCTACCAAATCTTCGCGCTCGTGGCTTGATTAATCTCGGAAACATGTGTTTTGCTAACACTGTCCTTCAGATATTAATGTACTGTCCTCCATTTTATAACCTATTCACCGAACTTGAAAAATACCAAAACTCCAAGGAGTCGGTTTTTACCCCGTTAATTAATGCGACGTAAGTTCATCATTTCAAGCGATTTAAATGATCTCACATTCAATTTTCATAGAATCGAGCTCATGCAAGAATTCCGTCCACTGGAATCTGACAAGCAAGAGATAACTGACCAAGAAACTCATCGAGATGAGCCGTTCATACCTAATGTTATTTATCAGGCATTGAAAGAGAAGAAGCGGTTCGATTCTATGAGGGTAGGCTCTGTTTCAACTGTTTTTTTTTATTTCAGCCAAACTCAAATTCTTGTCTAGGGAGGACAACAAGAAGACGCCGAAGAATTTTTGGGATTTTATTTGGATACTTTAGAAGACGAATTTTCCTCATTCCTAGGAAACCAAACATCGAAAGCTGCTGCTGCAGATAACTCAACAATGGATAGCACTGCAAATGACACTGGTGACGGTTGGCAAGAAATAGGCCGAAAAAATAAAGCAGTACTTACCCGCACAGTCAGTATTTTTCATCTATAGTCAAGTATGATTATTTATTCTGAACATCATAACTAGCATAAGGCTACGGACTCGCCTATCAGTCGAATATTCAATGGCAAGTTTCGTACGACGTTAAAAGTCCCCGGATCTCGCGAAAGCGCAATGATTGATCCTTGGAGCCGCCTTCAATTAGACATTCAGGTAGGAAATATTTGATACTAACTCATTGAGCATATACTGGAATGCGTCTGTTTCAGCCCGAATCTGTTGGCACTATCGAGGATGCCTTAAGTTATATGACAGAGCAGAGAACTGTACAAATGTCCTCAGCTACGAAAGGCCAAGTCGATGCGAATCAACAAACATTGGTTGAAGGTCTTCCACCGATATTAATTCTGCACTTGAAGCGATTTTTGTATGATACCGCTGTTAATGATGTCGTAAAGCTAAGTAAGAAGATCACGTTCTCACCCGAACTCGTAATACCCAGAGGTACAGACAGTCTTTCGCTATATTGTATGGTGTACGTTTCTTGAAACCTCTTTTTTTCAGATGTTTTGGCAACCTCGCGACGTTTTCAAACACATAAATATAAACTATTTGGAGGTATGATCTATCCCGAGATCATCTCTTTCAGAACTATCTAATTTCACATTACAGTCTTGAATCATCATGGTAGTTCAGCTACTGGAGGACACTATACTCTAGACGTTTTACATCCAAACCCTCACGGAATTGGTCAGGAAGGGTGGATACGATTGGATGATGACTCTGTGCAAGATATAACGGTGGATGATTTACTTTCGAAGGATTTCGGTGACGACAAGGCAGCCTATTTGCTCTTTTATATTAGACATATGTAGCTTAATGATAATTTTCAAAAAAAAATTTTTTTACGTGTCATGCATTTCCTAGACTTGTTAATCCCCTCGTTCCGTTTTTGTTTGTACGGTGTTTGGTCAATTGACGCCGAGCTTATTACGCTGCACTGGTCTATCGCCCAATATGCATCTCCAACGTCTAAACCGTGTTCATCCTCATTTACGAGCACTAGTTCGCAAAGCTTCTACCGTACCACATCCCCATACCACCGTAAACGGTGTTCCTTCCTTATTTCACTCTCCAACGTTGAGGCGCAATGGGACAAACTGTCGAAGCAAGATAAAGTCACCACCGCTTTACAACTAGAAGAATTGCAAAAGAAAGACTGGAAAGAGTTGACTTTGGACGAAAAACGAGCTAGTATGTGGTTTTGATTTTTTTTTTCACCTCTTTTTTAAATCAGCTGTTCGCGATTCTCGGCCACTGACGGAACCTACTTGTTTCTGTTGCATTAAAAACAGTTTATTACGTCGCGTATGGCCCACATGGTCCTCGTACTCCAAAGAATCCTCCGGGAACGGTTATGAGGGTAGCTTTGGGAACTCTCGCGGCATTGACCGTCAGTACAATCATATTCACAACGCTTCGTGCTCGAGGTTAGAATACCCGTTCATTCAGTTTCATTCATTGGCTACGCAAAAACTTATATGCTAAAATTTTTTCTAGCACAACCACCACCGAAGACTATGACAAAAGAATGGCAAGAAGCTTCGAACGAGCGTGCCATAGCTCAAAAGGCGAATCCCATATCGGGTATGCCGTCATGCCTCTTTTTTCGCTACTGGACTGCTACTAACGAGTTGTTTGTTCAGGTATATCATCCGAAGGATACAAAGGAACAGGCTTCGTTACCGCCAGCAAATAAAGGCTTTTCGATGAATTCATCAAAGACTTCTTTCCGCATGAGGGACCTCCCCTTTTTTTGCAACGGAGTGAGGGAAACTAAAGACATAGCTGGGATTATATATATATATACTAAGTCGAATAAACTGCTTGCTCAAACCCCACAACTCAATTATCGTTTAAAATTTTCGAATTGATAGAAAGTGTTTCATTACATGAAGGATGTGTAAAGCACTCTCTACGTAGACGCAGTTTTATCTGAGCTGGCGGATACCTAAACCACAGTCAAAACAGGCAGCTCAACATTGGTTAACATGGAAAGGACACTCACTAACTCTCCAGCCTTGCCATTTTCCCAGTTTTGATATCTTGCGAACGTTTGTCCACGCTTTTCGGCTTCTACTCGTTCCGACTCCTTCAAGGACAGGCGGAGTGCTCGGGATGCAACTTGTGAATATTTATTAAAGCTGAGAAGAAAGGAAAGTTAGCGGCGTGAGGTAAGAAAGAAAATAACACGCTTACGAAAAAACTCCCCTCCAAAGCGCAGGCATTCTAAGACCAGGTGGTGCTGTTTAAATTTGGGGAAAGAGGAGGTAATAGATGGATGACTAAGCTAGTACTCGTGTAAAAGCGCTGGGCATGGCCTTGGTGACGACTCCGAATCCCTAATTGTACCATGACCACGAACAATATTTCTTGGGACTATGTCCTGAAGTGAGTGGTTTTTTTGCTGTTCATTTATCAGGGCTTTAATGTCTACGTCAGGTTCATTATCATTGGAGATGCCTCGGTGGGCAAGAGCTCCCTATTAATTAGACTTACCGATCAACGATACCTTGCAAATCCTGATCCTACAGTGCGTGCCAAGTCTTTTCCTACGTCACTATTGAGCCCTAACCTACTTCCCTGAGGAAAGCTAGGTGTAGAATTTGGGAGCCAGCTCATCTACATCGAGAGCGAAGACAAGACTGTCAAGCTTCAATGTTGGGACACCGCTGGGACAGAATCGTTTCGCTCCATAACACGTAGTTATTACAGGGGTGCATGCGTAAATAACAACTTTTGTTCAAGTAAAGTGGTAGTGCTGTCCTCATGCTATTATTCCTCTAGGGTGCACTAGTCGTGTACGACGTCACTTCTCGAAAGAGTGAGTATTAAATCTCTCACGCGCTACTATACTGATTCTGAGAGTTGGGAATGTTAGCCTTTGAGAATGCACGAGGGTGGCTCGCGGACGTCAGGGAATATGCAGATCCAAATCTAACGTGTATACTCGTCGGCAATAAAGTAGATCTCTGCGAACCTAAGCCGAATAATACCAACGCACACAGTACCCTTTCTCGACGCAAACAGAGAGAGGTTCCCCGAGAAGTCGCCGAACAATGGGCGAAGGAGGAAAACCTTTTGTTTATTGAAACAAGTGCCAAGTCTGGGGACAACGTGGACAAGGCTTTTCTTGAAGCGGCCACAGATGTCGTTCTCAAGATTAAGAACGGCGTTTTCGACAACGGCAAGGTACGTCTTTGGCCGTTCTGGCATTGACGGGTCATTCGTTAATAGCTCCTTTCAGTCATATGGTGTCAAATCATCGGCACAATCAAATTCTGTCGCGTTAAGCTCGGCCCCCAGTAGTTCGTGTTGTTCGTGACCATTCTACCGAATTGATAGTGTACGATCTAATTTTGGTGTAAGTTATACTTCCTACGATATTCATAATGAGAGTAATAGATACGCTATTGATTGAATTGTAACAACGCGTTAAATCACTAAGTAATACTGCATATGAGGGAAAGGGTAAAAAATCGAATTAGACAATTACAATCATCTATACATAGTTTATCTCAAATAAGGTCAGCCACGTTCAGGGGCATCTCGTCTATTTGTGTGGAGTAGAATTCTGAATCATGATTTGTTAGATTGTGAAGGAAGGTGACAACAAGCTAAAAGTACATACGTTCAATATCACGTAGCATTCTCACGTCGTCAGTGGTAACGAAGTTGATGGCAACACCTTTACGACCGAAACGACCACCACGACCTAGATCAAAATTATAAATCTTGAACTTAGGCACAACTATAAACAGTACTGACCAATTCTGTGAATATAATTTTCTCTGTTGGTAGGTAAGTCGTAGTTAATAACCAAAGAGACCTGCTGAACATCGATTCCACGAGCAAGGAGATCGGTGGTAATGAGCACACGAGAAGAGCCAGAACGGAACTCTTTCATCAACACTTCTCGTTGTTTTTGATCCATATCTCCGTGCTTGAGAGAAAGGCGCACATATTAGAGTGATAAATTCTGTAAGAAAAAGTATTAACGCACCATAGCAGAGACAGTGAATTCGCGCTGAGTTAATTTTTCTGTAAGCCAATCGACCTTTCGTCTAGTGTTGCAGAAAATAACGGCTTGAGTAATGGTCACAGTCTCGTAGAGATCGCACAGCGTATCCAGCTTCCATTCTTCCTTTTCCACGGCAATATAGAATTGCTTGATACCCTCCAGTGTCAACTCATCTCGCTTGACAAGAATACGGACGGGATCACGCATGAATTTTTTGGTGACTTCAAGGACGTCTGCAGGCATTGTAGCCGAAAGCAAGACGACTTGAGTATCTTGAGGAAGTAGCTGGAAGACCTCATAAATTTGATCTTTAAATCCACGGGAGAGCATTTCATCGGCTTCGTCCATGCAAAAGATTTTCATGTTGTCCGTCCGGAGAGCTCTTCTGTTAATCATGTCATATACACGGCCAGGAGTACCAACGACGACCTGGACACCCTCTTGAAGTCGAGACATGTCCTCTCGTACGTTGGTTCCGCCTATGCAGGCATGGCATTCAATGTTCATGTAATCGCCTAAGGCAACGACGACCTTTTGAATTTGTTGAGCAAGCTCGCGAGTAGGAGCCAAGATAAGTGCTTGACATCCTTTTATGGACATATCAAGCTTTTGGAGGATAGAGATACTGAAGGTGGCGGTTTTTCCGGTTCCCGATTGGGCTTGTGCGATAACATCATAACCTTTAACCACTGGTACTATAGCTCTCTGTTGGATGGCGGAGGGTCTCTCGAAACCGTATGCGTAAATACCACGCAAGAGCTCGGGTTTCAGGTCCATATTGTCGAAGCTGAAAAAAAAACTGTTTGAGATTTCCTTGCATCTCAGTACCATTCATTCAACTCACTTATCGACAACCTGATCCCAGTTGGATTCAATTTCAGTTTCAGGGATATCTTGAAGTTGTTCTTCGCTGGTAATTAAGACATTAATGTATGCACGCCCGCCAGTAATATTTGTCCACTCACGTCGACATAATCCTTTTTTTTATTGGCAAGAGTAGGCTATTTCTATTTGTGACTTGGAATTCAACTCAAAGAATCAACTCAGAAAAAATAAACGAACAAGTATTTACTTAGAATGTCAGCAACAAAGGCTGATCGATGACAATCGTCGAAGTTCGAGTGGGTAGGAAAGCAAAATTTCCAGGTATTCAAGCTCCGATTGCAGAAGTTCTCGGCTCCGCCAGACGGTGCGGCGGTGCCAGACTGTGACTGTCATCGTAATTTTTCCTCGAGTCATCTCTTTGCGTGCTGTCGGCTCTTTTCACGCTCCCATTTAAATTATTAAAAATTCAGACGCATAATTTATTTATTGTGTGATGTAATAGTCTATGAATGTGTCTATGCAATTCCACCCCAAAGACGTCCCGTCAGTAAGGTTCGCGTAAAAATCATAAGAATAACTGCAAGTATCACTGCGCCTCCTAGAATAGACAATTGAAGCAAACCGCGTCAATTGATATGAATGGGGGAAAATTGGGAAGGAACGTAACAACTTGCCTGCATAAAAGCCGACTGCGGTGTAGCCACCCGTTGAGGTATTGATAAGACCGGATATTGGGGGACCTAATATGGCACCTAAAGAGAGCGTTGTAAAAAGCATCCCTTGTCGTCTTCCTACGTCTCCTATGTCACCCATATTCGCAACTGGAAGAGTCAATAATCCAACTGTTTATAATGTAAAACGTTCAGAAACCTAATTTTATCTCGAAATGGAAAAACTAACCAAACGCGCCGGATGAGATTCCATAAATGATAGCAACAATGATCAGGGATACCGCTGATCTTGCATATGGCCAACCCATTGTTAGAATAGCAGCGATGAAGCACATGGGAATCATGCTATTCAAAGGACCAATGCGATCGGACATAATCCCACATGCAATGCGACCTGAACATAAAACAATTGTAATTATCTTTCGTAAGCACACGTTCTCGATTCACTTACCTACTCCAGAGGCGGCGTTGGCAATTGCGACAAGATAAAACGCTAAACGTGGCGAAACACCATAAAAATTTGCACTTGACGCGCTGTTGACAATCACCCAATTAGTATCGTTCATTTATACCACTTCCTGAAAGTTGAAATAGACGAACATATATGTCAGTACTAGAGGAGTATGACCGCTTCCCGTCAATCAAGAGTAAAAAAAGGGGGATAAATAACCCGCACCTGTATATACTTTAATTTCGATCTGTTCAGTGAGCGATTCATGGTCTTAAGTAAACGGTAGCACTTACATCCAAGAAAGCATATAAATCCAGCTATTGTGTATATGGTAAATGGCTGATATTTGAAAACAGCGAGGTTCAACAGTCCGCCTTTGACATCTCTTGGAGGCAAACGACGTCGAGATACCTTTTCTTCATCAGAAAACCGAATCACTCAACCCGCAGATGATGAACTTACAATTAAAGATGTTCCTACAAGCAGAAGGATAAGGAACCCCAATACTCGCATGGTCCAAGGAAATCTTTTATACGCGACAATATGTGAAGCGTTGAGCGGAAACTGAGTAATGGTATGACTTACCCTATTCGTGGTAATAAATTTTTAGTGAGGATTGGAATACGGTTCCTCCTATACTACTACCCGTAGCAACAATTCCATATGCCAGCGCGCGACGTTTGTAAAACCAATGAGCAAGGCAATTGAAAGCGGGTGAGAAAATCGCTCCAGCAGTAAGCTAAATAACTTTAGTTAAGGAAAAGTCAAAAGGGACATCAAAGAATATTACTTACTCCAACAGCGAATCCTTGGCATAACAAAAACTGCCAATATTCCTTGCATTCTGCCGTTAAAAATGTACAGACAACCAAGAGACAGCTAAATATTGTCGTTGGAATTTTGAAGTAACCCAAATCAAACAGTCGACCGGTCACAATTCCCTATAAAGCAAATACCATAAATATACTGTAGGTTATTTTAAAACATGGGCTCTCACCGGTAAAAACACCAGGGCATACTTCGGTATTCAAAGTTAATCTTCTCTGAATTCTCAATAGAGAGCAAGTGATATATAGACACACACCTGAATAGAACCAATCCAAGCCCTGGACAATCACAATCAATTCAATTCAAGAGAATATATGGTGTATATTGAATGCTTACAGGGTCGACGGAGATATATGCGGGAACAATGTTTCGGAATAATACGCTTGAAAGACCTAGAGAAAATGTGGGTTGAAGACAACGAATGCCAAATTAAATAACCAATGCCACATACGCCCTGTGAATGCACATTTATAACCTGATTTTTTCAAAGATGAATAAAAAAACATACATAGCTGTTCACGAAACCAAATGTCGCTGTTGTTATACATACACCGCCTAGAACAGTCAGCCAGGCAGCAAGACCTCCATCTGGATAATCCGAGTCGAGAGCCTCGGACGCTGTCACTCCAACCTCGATTTTCTCGTTCTCCGCCTTTAAAGGTGGATTCGCAGCGATAGTTGCATTGTCATCTGCAGAGCTTACTGCTGCACTCTCGTATATATCGCAGTCCCTTTGACTGGAAATGTCAACGTCTGTCATTAGGGGGGAAGAGAACACTGCGTGAGAGTAACTCGGGATGACCTACAGGGCAGAGAAAGAAGGAATGTCGGCAGCTTTTTACGTACGATGACCTTCTCCGATCAACCCAAGTCGGAAAATAGGCTGACTTGGAAAAATGAAAATTGCAGACTAAAATACCGGCGCGGAAGGGGGAGGATCACGTATTTAACCTTTATTGCGACATCGCTGGCATGTCTATGTGGAAAATCGGGGCTTCAGGGTGCCCTCATGGTGTGCCAAATGTCGATTTCATTATTACAAAGTATACTATCGTTGATCAACGGAGATGTCGTGATGAGCCTCATAGGGTAATACTCGTAGCGCCAGCTCTCGGGGAAAATACTCCAGGTTTGTAAGTACGAGACTCGGAGTGGCATCATAGGCGAATCTCGGCCATGGGCCGGCGATGGCTGAGTAATCGATGTCGGCTGATACAATCATCCTGACATAATGCTATTCGGCAAAACCATGGCATCGTTACGGCATCAGAGCTCGCCGGCGGCCCAGCGGCTTTGACATTAACTAACCCTTGGAGTGAGTGGCAAGGTACTCGCACCATACTCACACGAAGAGGATGGTAATTGCTCCCTCTAAACGATTTGAGAAGAAAATAGTAATGCAAGACCTATTTTAGTCGCATGGGACCAGACGCTTCAAAGAAACTCCCCAGGCCCTGAAATCACGACGAGAGCGCGAACAACGCAGGTTGGAGCAATATGTTACTCTGACTGATCAAGTCTTGCAACATGTCAGTTAATATCTACATTTTCAAAAAATCCGTTTAGAAAGTTAAAACAGCATTAGAAATTAAGCCAAGATTTTACTCCAGAAGCCCTTTCCCTGACGAATCGTCTGCTTTCTCTTAATCCCGAATTCTACACAATATGGAATTATCGTCGTCAGATTTTAGTGGATGGTATATTCCCTTCAAAGTAAGCATCATTTTCTTTCTTTCTTTGAAGTTTCAATGGTTTTACATCCTCCATTTTCCAAATGATACCCTAAATCCAGGTCTCCAACAGAGATTAATGATTTAATCGCAACTGACTTGGATCTGACCATGAACGCGCTTCGTGAACATCCCAAGGTTTATTGGATTTGGAATCAGAGAAGATGGTGCTTAGAGCACGTTCCAGAAGGGCCTGAAGATGGACAGGTGAGCTGGCGCAAGCTCACCTGGTCTAAAGAGCTGCGCGTTGTGGAAAGCTTCCTCGACGCTGACTCTCGTAATTGTAAGTTAGCCGTTTGAAACATATAAGATTTGTATCATTGATTGCCCTTAGTTCACGCATGGAACTATCGCCGCTATGTTTTACTATCTTCCTATGTTGACTACAGCCCGGAAAAAGATTTAGCTTATACTACTCATAAAATCGGAGCAAATTTTTCCAATTTTAGTGCCTGGCACCATCGTTCTAAAGTCTATACCTCACTATGGGAGCAGAAAACTGATGAGGGCGATGTACAGCTGGTCAAAGAGAAAGGTTAGTGATTAACTTGTTTTTCAGATCATCCGACTCGAAAGACCGAATCTACAGAATTGGAATTCGTAAAGCACGCCTTGTATACCGACCCAGGAGATCAAAGCGCGTGGCTATACCACCGCTGGCTGATTGGCGAGGGTAAGCAATCAAAAGGTGCCAATAATCTATATTATATCTGTGATATTTTGTTATATTTATTAGGTAAAGATGAGGATCTCCTGAAGCGCGAAATTGAATCCATTGAAGAACTTTTATCTATTGAGCCCGACAGTAAATGTAAGGAGGTTCGACGATCATGTGATAAAAAACTGAACTGATGTTTATTTAGGGTGCTTGGACACATTAATTCATTATAAAAGTTTACTTCTTCAACACCGCTATTCAGTGGAAATTAAAGAGGAATGTCTGGAACTCTTGTCTCGATTGCAAATACTAGATCCTTTCAGGCACGGCAGATACCAAGACCTTGGTAAGTTTCGGTTTCTAAACCATTCGAGTGTACGGTTTGTCCTCATGTGAACTGGGCTAGTTGACGAACTGAATTTGCAACGCTGAAGTAAATAAATATACTCTTCACTGTATATATACGAAATATATACGAAAAGGATGTTTATAAGGCCGCAATTACATAGCATACAAGAACGCCACTAAGAAACGAAGATGACGTCAAACAATTTATTTCAATACAAGCTGAGGTGGCATTCCAAGTTCAGCATTTGCATTCACCGGGCTTGCATTGGCAGCTGCAAAGAACAGGACAAAAATAATCAATTACTGGATATTCGAAACCGATGGGTAATCTACGCACTTTGAGCCGCAGTTGCAGGAGGTGCTGCCGCAGCCGTTGAAGTTAACGGGGGATGCAGAGATCTAGTTAAATTGAAAATCAGTGTTTAGGAAACACGACTGAAGAGAGTGGTTGCATGAACATACAGTAGACATATTGTTAATGGTTGGTAGATGTGTTTGAGAGAGACGATAGTACTCAGACAAGGTGTCTTGGGAGTTAACCGCGTATCGGCCAGCTCTATTTATATCCATGTTTACCATCGAATGATTACATAAATGCGGTGACGTTGTCACATGGTTGTGGTGACGGAATAGGAGAGGGACGAACCTGATCGAGTCCAAATTGGAGAGAGAACTGAAATTTTTTGATATGATAAGAGAACAAAGGTGTTTACCCGAACGAGATCCGATCCGTACGCATGCTGTTTAGGAGAGGGGGAAAAGTGGTGACACTTTGCCGTAATTATCTTCAACGTTCATCATCCATGTGAATACAGAATTTCGAAATAAATACGTACTATACTTGACAGAAGCCTCCTTCTAGATTGGCCACCGTTCTAGCCTACTCCCAAATGGAGGTGTACCCGTTGGATCGATGGTTCGCATTACGTCACTTGAGCCTTGCCAACTTGGTGAAGCTTGACTCGAGCCAACAGCTCGCGGTTGCAGAGCAGTGCATAAGGTTTAGTAAGGGCAGGCAGTATAATGTAATTGTGATTGATTTCTGAGTGGCAGTCGTCGCCCGAACTAAGAAGCTTGAAATCAATATGATCCCAGTGCCCTACTGGCACGAGTGGCGACGAGTCCATCGATAGTCCATGCTGTAATTCGTACTAACGGCCTATCTTTCCCTCAACTTAATCCAAGAAGGGCAGAGTGTTATCCATGTCTGTACTGGATAAAATCTTGTGCTTGGCCGCAGCAGGTAATGATGAACTTCATTCATTTCAATTGAGGGGCCTGGGACCGTTCTTTTCTAGGCTACATACTACCAGTGTTATGTACGTGAGACAGATTGTCTTTCTTAGACCTCACTCTCCTCCATATCATGCATCTGTTGTTCAAGGTTCTTCTGTCTCCCTAATACAGAACTCATGCCACCTTCACCAACCGAGTTTTCCAACTCTTTCGGGACCTCAGCTCGTGGATCAGTGGCATCGAGGGTACTAGCTGGTTCCATTTTCTTCCATACGCCTTCATCTCTTGGTCCTGATTCATTCTTGAACAAATATTTTCAATTATCAGCGCCCTCAAAAAAAAAAAAAATCAAACAAATTTTCTACGCACATGTATAGGATGCCGCATATACTCGTCGTTCACATTCCCGACGACTGTGGGCTTCCCAACCACCTTTTTTTTTTCAATCCAGCACACAGTCAGCTTAGTTTGAAATCTAGAAAAGTTTTAAATTTCATACTTGGAATGGCTTTTTGTACTCCATTGAACTTGTATCACGATGTGTTTCTGGTGTCACTTTTTGACCACCTCTGTGAGCGGCAGTGCCCCTAGCGGTATTTTCGTCCATACGCGACATTTGCTACTTTTTGTGAGTATCCGGAATGCGTCCTGTTGTACTTCTTTATACCTAAAAAAAAATCTTCGCAAAAACAATCAGGAATAAAGTATGTCATCTTTGGAGACGTGTTATATCATATCGGAAGGTCCTTTTGCCATGACTAATACTAAAGGCCTTTCGCGAACCAATGTAAGTTGCACTGCGAGGAAATAATGACACGATCGCATTCTGACTTTTCACATCAGCCTATGTTCATTTGTATCACTTTTTGAGCAGTGCTTGTACAGGCTCCCCAACTCAATTCAGCAAGTTAATAAAATAAGAGAGAAATTATAATATAAATAAAATAAAACGAAGACATGACAGTCACCGACTACATTGTAAGAATAGTAACTGCCGACATGAAAAAAAAAAGAAAAACCAATACCCTCATTCATTAGTCCGTAAATCACAAACATAATCCTAACATTAATAAAGCGAAAACACTGATAAGACCACGGGGAATGATGATATCACTGGATGCAGCGCTTTTGTCACCGGTTGAGCCACCAGATGACGAACTATTGCCCCCACTGGAACTCGTCGCGTTCGTCCCGTTCAATTGCTTAGCCAGGGCGACGAAATCGGCAAAGGTTTTATTACCTGTAAGAGGAGCGTTAATTGCGAATGCCATGCCCGATCCACAGTGTGGTACTGGGTTCTAAAAAGAAAGAAAAAATTGATAAACATGTCCAAAAAAAAAAGCGACACAAAACATTATGACACTCACAGTCTGACGACAGTAGCCCCAAAGTGGATTCGTATCATTCACAGTGAAATTGATTGTTGGGAATTCTGTAGCGTCGGGTGCAACAGGCATACTAAAAAATGAATGAATGGATTGCGTGAGTCGTTATGTATATAAATATATGAATCTAGGAGTAAAGCGGCGTACAATCCTGAATCAATTCCTATCACTCCCGGATTGGTGAACGAAATTGCTTTGCAAGGGTCACCGAAAGTAGATTGCGTGAACGTGTGGTTTTTCGCCCTAAATTCTATCACGACAGTATCACCAACGGCAGCGGTAATGTTCGAGGGATTGTAAGTGAGAGTGCCATTTTCTCCCGCAATGATGCGGTGAACAGTGGGTGTAGAAGCAGACGGTGGTGCAGAAGCCGTGGACGAGGTGGAAGAATCAGTGGACGAGGGAGGAGGTGCAGAGCTTGCTGGTGGTGGTGGTGGTGGTGGTGGGGGTGCCTGGGTAGTAGTCGAGTTGGCGGTGGCCTTAGCTGCAGCTAAGAATTGGGCGAATTTATCACCAGGGTTTATAGCACCCGCCATCCCCGCCGCGCAATGGCCTTTCTGTCTGCAGTAGAACCATATGGGATTTTCGTCTTGTACCGTTATTTGGGCAGTAGGAAGATCATCCGTGACGCCTGGGGCAACGGGCTGGAATCCAGTATCGAAACCACCCGTGAGGGGTGTACACGGGTTATCTAATGAAGATTGTGTGGCGGTATGGTTTTTTTGGTGGAATCTGAATTGAATAATATCGCCCTTCGTCGCATTCTGTTTAATGGGGGGGGTGTTTTTACTACTCGGTTCCATATCACGTCAAGAAGAAATCACTTACGACTTGGTTGGGGGTGTAGATAGTATCACCGTTGAGGTCACCAACGTCAATAATGTGAGTAGTTTGAGCACGAGTAAAGCCAATTGCAGCCAGTGCAAGGGGAGCGAAGTAGAAAGAACGCATAATTAAAGCGGGGGTGTGAGTAAAGAGGAGAGAAAAGAGTTAGTGGATACAACACGAAATCGGTCCATTATTTATACGCCCGAGGCAGACAACAAGGGGGAGTATGCAGGGAAGTACACGGTCAGGGATGGCCTGATGACTCTGAACACAGAATGTAACAATTCTTTTTGTTTCTCGCTTGCCGAGGAAATTTCAATTAGGCGCCCAAATATTTCCCATTTGAGAGAACAAAGCCCACTAGTCTCAATTCCGCATATTAATGTTTATGATTTACCAGAAATTTTTTTACGGATACCCACACTATGTGTACAACTAGATAAATTACAGGCATTCCACAACAAACCGACCCCATTTATGTATCACGGGTTGCACAATTTTTTCCCATTCAACGCCTTTCAAGGGACCTTTGTTGGCACGTTTGAACGAGAATATTTCTTTATGCACCGCACCACCTTGAAAAAAAAATATATAAATGATATTTGCGTGTCACTCTCATAAATGAACACACATGTGCTTACAATCTAAGCACGGCTTGTTCGGACGGGGAGTCCTGATAGCCGGTTTTGAAGAACGTCCGGAGGGTGTATCAGGAATGTCTTGTTTCGATCTTAAGAATCCGGGTTTCAAGTACGGAGCGTGCACCGACAAATCAGCCAATTCCAGATGAACGAGCTTCTCCAGTCGATGGCAGTAAGGGCCTTTCTGCCCAGCCTTGATTTTACCTTTTAATAAGCTCGTATCGTCTTTTGTTTCACTGCTTTCCACAGTTCCCGGCCACCACCCCCGCAAGACCACTTCTTTCGACGTGCATTGCTTAGACCATTGATCCAGTCTTTTCACTAATTTAGTGGACCGACCGACCTTGAGGTGAATCTCGTCAGGTGTTCGGTTGTCTCTTATTTCATATCTAATAATTCGGGAAATTAGAAGCAGGGTCGACATAAATTCAGTGGTAAACATCCACCCACGTATAAATATAACCGTCCTCGTCCTTGGCACTGCATGGACGCTCCATTTCCACCCTCAGGGCAGCCTGAGTGTCAGCATTGAGATAGCTGGGTATCCAATCTGGTGAGGAGAAAACATTGTGTTAGAAAGGGGAGAGCGTCGTGCATCGCATATATGTATCGCCAATGTGTTTCGGCCGACATACGCGCACATACATACGTACATACCTGTAAACTCTATCCAGCCTACTCCTGCTTTACGAGAATAGAAACCTGTTGGTTGTAAAACCTCCTTAACATGCTGGAAGCACAGCCGTTCTACTGGGTCGTGATCCGCGGAGGTAAAATAGGATAATAGCGGCGGTGCTTTGACTTGTCGCGTACATCGCTTCCCTGCTTTTGTCGTCCCTGCACACTGAACAGTAGAAGCGGAGGCTGAAGCTGAGGGTGAGGATGGTGATCGTGTTGCCTGCGAAGATGGCGATGATGATGATGTTGTTGTTGTCGCTGAACCGGTAGGGATAGAGACTGAAGATGCACGGGGACGAGCAGGACTCGGAACGGGGAAAGAGGTATCATCAACTTTTGGCACTGACAAAGGGATGGATGAATTGAAGGAATAAGCAAGCCTAGTCGGATGAGGTGGGGTCAGCGTCTGCGGGACTGGGTATTGAGGTAATACACTGGGAGTGGCGTGTGCACTTGATTGCGGCGAGTAATATGAGCGAGCATACGCCATTGTAAGCGACTGATTATTAGCATGGGTCGGAATCATCGGCACAGGCATTTCCATCCTGACCGCGTGCTGGATTGGCGTAGGAGCGTGTATTGGTGCACCACTGGCGGGCAGAAGAGACGCAGGAATACCACCAGAAGAACGCGAGCTCGACAGACTTTTGCGGTCATCGTGATTCACACTCGAGAGCTTAATGCGGTCGATCTGGCTGGTCAGACTGTGGACTGCGTCGGGGGGCGGTGTCGATGCTGATTTAGACATTCTTCGATAACAACAAAAAAACATGAAAAGAAAGAAAGAAAAAAACACAAGAACAATAATAGATGTGGGGGTATAATAACAAACGGGAAAAGCAGAGTGTCTAAAGTCAGAGCCGGGCGGGTTGAGTCATGGTTATTGTTCGAACACACACTACCTAGTATATTATGTAACCCAGCACAGGAACATTGCCCTCCTCTCCAAGTCTGCGTCATGAACTCGGAAAGACAGTGAATACCTTCCATATCGCATTCTTTCCGCGCTCCCAAGCTTGGGGTCCTCGAGCCTGTTCACCGCCAAACTCAACCATAACGCCCTTTTTGTTCCATTCGCACCAAATCGAGATGGACCCCGACGACGGCCCACTTCCTCCGCCCTTCCGTTCAGGCTCTCCTAACATCCGGACAATATCTTCACCGGTCGATGTGGCAGTCAACCGCCCCGGAGCATTTCCATCTTTACTGGGGTCAGATTCGGCGATGTCGATCGGAAGCAAGGGGAATGTGGCAAACGTTTTCTTTCTCGTGTCCGTAGTGTCCCGATTTTCTTTCGTTTCTGACTGGGGTGGATTGTAAATATCTATGGAGTCGATGATGTATTCTCGATAATCTCCTCCTCCCGACTTCGTGGATTGATGTGCGGTGGCGGGATGAAAATCAGACTGAGTCCGATTGAGTAATAGTTGAAATATACACTATTCGGGTAAGCTTTGATTTCAGCTTCAGCGGGTGCAACGTTGGCAGCCGAGGTAGCATTCTGCAGAATTGAGCGTAGACGGGGTGAATCTGATTGTTCTCCCAGTAAGTTTGCTAGTTGCTCGAGTGAAGTCATCCCGTGATGGATTTTATGTAATAATACACATTTATGGACGCACAAATCTGTTGCTACACATTACATTAAAGCAAATCCGCTTCCAACTAAATTCCATTGGCTTCTTCCGAACATAATGCGTCTGCCCTTTCAGCAGTCTCCGTCTTCCGTGATTTTGATCCACTCTTCGCCTGGGCGATGAGTAATTTGAATTGGTCTTGATTCTTTATCTAAGAGGTGCATCGTCTTGTGGTTCAGAAATGTGTGAAAAAAAAAGAATTGTACCGTCCACTCTTTCTCGTCAGAGATCTTCTTAGGTCGCGGACGACTAGCTGCTTCCTCCATCTCACACAATTGCAGCTTCAGCTCGCTCACTAGAATCCGAGTCAGTATCAAAAATCAAGTATCCTCGTGCCCTTACATGGCTTCGGATTAACTCGATCTAAATTAGCGTTGTATATTGCTAACCACCTGCGTATATCCATAAATGAGTGTTTTGCGTCCATGCGGTGGGCGTAACTCGAATTTACCGTTCATGGCGAGTAATCAGGGCATCCTTGTCTCCAGTGGTTTGTAATCCAAAATCAGAAAGAAGCTTTTTAAGACTTGCAAGCGTGAGTGTGCCGTAAGATACTTTGGCGAGCCTCGTGGAGGGTATTTCTGCGTCTTGAGAACTTGTGCAATCGGTTACGAATTAGAACCAAGCGATTTTTGAAAACCGACGCCCTTTCTTACCTTTCGCGCAGTCTTCGTTTACCCTGTTTGAATATTGAATTCCAAGCCGCCTTGGATTTTGTCTTGTCGACTTGCTCTTCTTCCGCAAAAAATCTTTTGCACTGGCTATCTATATGAGAGTTGATGGAACTCATCAAAACTCGTGCAGAACATAAAGGACAAGCGACTTCTTCGCCTAAAAAAGCAGAAATCAGTTTATATATAATCCTTGAATTTGAAACAAACTCGAGAAAGGGGTACTAACTTCGCTTCTTCTTTGGACTGACAACCTCTTCATCAGCTTCAGAACCGCTTGGGATTGCAATGACTTCTTCATCAAGTTTTGGCCTTCCATTAGAAGATGAATCGGATCCTAGTTCTGAAAATATTGAGAAATGAGTTACGGTCAGATGAGAAATATAATCTACCTCCCGCATCCGAGGGTCCCTCGAGATGCTGACGTTTCCGTTTCTTACTGGTACGCTCAGCAGATGGTGGTGTCGCGTCTTTGATTAGGTCAAGAATAATTTTCCTAAACATAATCAATGAACCGTATATATTTTGATACAACTAACTTACCGTGATTTACACCAGGCTTCGACAGCTTCCGCGAACATGACATTGCGTACCAAATGCGACTCTTTAGCTGCCTTTTTGCATAACGGACACTCCGGCTTACTAGGAAGCGAATTTCGTATGCACTATTTCTCCAAGAAGTTATAATACAACGACCTTTTTCCGCGAGAAGCTATAGAACATGGCTTACGAGCGAACAGAACGAATGACCACATTGGGTCAGTGAAACCGGGGCCTCAAAGAATTCTTTGCATATCGTGCATCGGAATGTGCTATCCAGCTTCCTGAGAGACTCCAAAGAAAAATCTGAAGGATCGGTAATTTCACCCAACTGGGTCAGATCCATATAGTTGCAGTAAAGAGTGAAGTCAGGACTTGGAGTGACACGGTTGAAGCGAGTTTGACTAGCGTGACATACGCAAAGCCGACGCGTCCATCATCGCACCGCCCGAGCGTGTATACACCGAAGTAAAAAAAATATGATATAATAATACAGCACATAGCTACACAAACCACACATGTCCAAAAAAGTGTTTCAACTACAGATTCAGATCGAGTTCGTGATGAAGCTCCTTCGAAGGACCTTCTTTCACGTTTCTCAATAAAGGATCTAGACTTCCTAGTTCATCCCGGATACTATCCCGCGCCAATGAGTCTAGTTCTTTCAGAAGCCAGAATATGAGTTTCTGTATGAGAATAGTAAATCAAACGCGTATTAGCAAGAACATGCATGCACCGAGTCGATCAGGCGAACAACCCGCGTTTCTACACACCTTGAGTTTTCCATCAATCTTCATAAACATATCCGCCATTGTTGGAGTCCATGCTGCGGGTGGACTTCCTAAAGTCGTATTTGTTGAATTTCCGAATACACTTCCCCACAAAGCGGTATCTATCTCAGTTTGACCGTCGGCTCCGGGGAGACTATAGCCAGCACCTGGAGGTGGCGAAAGGACCCCGAGAGGAGCCATCGCATGCATCGCTGCATTGGATGGAAACTGTGAAGGTCCGAGTATTCGCAGTATCTTCTGATAGACTTCGGATAGAATGTCGAGGAGCGATAAAAGTGTCTGATTGTAATCTAATGAAAACGCCTGTATTTACGGTCAGTATAACATGCACCTCGAGGCCGATAGTAACGCCATACCATATGCGGCGAAACGAGGTATGAAGTGTCCGTTGAATCGGATGGAGTGAAATCATTCATCCCAGCCCTTTTTGGAGGTCTTGAGAATCGTAAGAACCGCTGTTTTAAAGAAGATATCAGGAACACAGAAAAGCAACAGGAAAACGCTGATTTTAGAAGTACCATTTTAGGTTTGAAGTTATCGTCTTGAAACTGATCGAATTCGGATAATGTTGTTAGCACGCCTCGCAAAAAGTCGACCACAGTTGGGATATCAAAAAGATTCGAAAGTGACATGGCGAGGACAGCGAAGCGATAAGTGCTAAGACTTCGTCAAATGAAAGGAAATACCAAGTAATGGCGCACATACTGCTTCCGCATGGCATTATTACTGAATGCCTTATTAAGTTCGACCCGTGTGAGAAGGATGGTAGAAAGCCAATGCTGTTTGCTAGAAAATAATAATCGATGGAAATTAAACGGGGTGTGATAGAGCATGCGAGCGAACACGAACCATTCATGTGTATCTCGGATATATGTTAGAGTCATAACACGCTTTTGAACGACGTCTCGTAGGTACTCTGTTGAGGTGTTTTGTAGAGGTTGAACGTAAGCCGGGTTGCCCGAAGTAGACTCGGAATACAAGGAAACTGAGTCCACATCGCGAGACGTGCTGGCTATCGAGCTGCCTGTCATCGAAGACGTCGCGGAAATCGGGGGAGTCGGAGGCAATGGGGAAGATAGTTGCTGGCTTGCTGAAGAGCTACTAGTGCTAACGGTACTAAACGCTGATCCTGATGAGGCCGGTGCCTTGAAAGATGACAGCAGACCGGCACTCGACTTTCTGCGAATCGTTGGACGAGAAATTAGTCCATTTTGCGATTGCTGAGACTGACTTTCGTGGCCATTTTGCATCGTTCCAGACAACCCTTGGGCTGGTTTGGGTATCGGCAAGATGTTCGGCAAAGCCTTGATGATATTTGATCGTGCTGTTGTTTGGTTCATACAAATAACATCGATACGCCCAGTGCGAAACAAAAACAACATCTTATAGACGCGATATACATTATACCTCACTCTTCTCTTCACGAACTAGGGCACCGTCAAGAATGGATCACAACACCATCGCAAAGCAGTTCACCGATTTTTATTATTCAAGTTTCGATTCTGACAGGAGTTCCCTCACACCACTTTATGCAAGCTGTCATTTATTCGCAAGCTCGACCGCACCCTAATCTCTTTTTTTTCAAAGCGAGATCATTCCATGATGAGCTGGGAAGGTGGAGCGTTTCTAGGTGCCAAGAACATCATTGAGAAACTGACGGTAAGCTACTCATAGCCCATAAGATTCACGAGTACAATCCTCTGATTAATCACCTCGATAGTCTCTGAATTTCCAAAAGACTGTTCATCAAGTTGTCACTGTGGATGCCCAACCATCTTCGCCTGTTAACGCAGCACTGGTCGTAATGGTGACTGGAGCTCTGATTGTAAGTTCTCAATATATATGCAAAATTGACCATGTTCTCAGGCTTAGATTAGATCGACGACGGCGCACCTCTTCAATTCACTCAGACGTTCCAGTTGATTCCAGAAGGGGGATCCTATTATGTGTATGTTAAATCATTGTCTCAGTGGATGTTCACCATCATTCGCTAATCCGAAACCTCTTCTGAATAGTCTGAATGATGTCTTCCGTCTTGTATTCAGCGGTTAATAAATTTACGATAATAAGGCAAATGAAGTTGTAATTTCAAAGACGAAGAAGGAAAAGGAAAGACACAAGGGTGGTGCTGTAATGAAGACTAGTAATCGTCTCGAGATGAGAATATAATGTCACCGTTACTACAATCTCTATATTAAAGACCGGCTTCCGAACAAGTTACAATACCATTGGATATGAGGCGGTTTCCGGTCTATGAAAAGCAGTCATCATTTTCTCTTTGTCTTTCGGGAATGAAGACTGTTGTATCACTTGCCTCTATCCAGTAATAATCCCCTATAAACGCGGCCGAAACAGGACACACTTCCGTCAATAACATTGTCTCCGTATTTATTTTAGAAAAAGGAAATTTCCCTACCGTAAACTATCCCAGTGTCATTCATTGGTGGATCGGCGCGATTATTGACCGTTCCGTTGCTCAGTAAACTTTGCCAGCTAGGAGACCATGCTAGTCGATCTGTGGCAGCTATTAGTTTTATCGCAGCTCTTCTCCAAAATCTCGATCCGGTCTTGTTTGGAGGGTGAAGACTTTCCTCCATATCAGCGAGAAGCAGCATTCCGCTAGCTGCAATGGTGGCGGACGAGGTATCAGCAGTGGTCGGACGAGGTGCATCGAAATCCCTAGGGGAGAAAAAGAATATTAGTGAAACTGTCAAATTTTACAGAGGTACTTCAATCACCAAGGCACAATATTGTGTCGAGGTAGTCTGTTGACATAGAGGGTTGCAGCACTCCTGGCTGTCTCCAGATACCGCGGCAATCCCGTTCGATTATACACTTTCAAGGTCTATCGTATCAGCCAGAGACGTTTATTGACCGTCTGCTAAGCACGTACTATTGGCGTAGCCGTATATGGCCCAGCTCTGACCACGAGTCCAGGTGCTATTGAGTTCGAAACGTTAGTGAATTTTGAGACTTTCAAGTCAGGATCGCTTCTGACCTATTGTCTGCATATCCTTGCTGCGTTCTCTTCCTTATCACAACACCCGTCGTCGAATTGTACTCAACGACGTGCCATGTAGAGCCTAGATACCAGACTTAGTGGAAACCGGCCAATCGTGAAAAGACCGGGTTTACCATCTGGCCTGAAATGGTTTTTCATAGTGGTATCGGCATGCGTCTTTGCAATATCCCTCCAAGTCTCATTTCCAGTGAGATCTGCGCCGGCAAATAACAACTACTGGAATCAACCAATGTGTAAACGCGGATTGCTCGTGGTTGAACTCACTTCCAAATTCATCATGTTGTCTATAATCACCTTGATATCCCGGATAAGTCTGTCATGTGTTCAGAAACAGACTTGCTGGAACGTCACCTGAAAGTCGGTAGGATCCGTTGGTGTATTCCAACTTCTTGTGCAACCAACAATGGGATCGAATCGGTTTGCCAGGACGTTAGCGAGTATAATGACGGCATTCTGAGCTGTAATATTTCCTGGATTTCTACAAAAAAAATGACTAATTAACAAAATTCAAAAGAATATTCGTACACGAGTAGTTCTTTCTGGAAAGGATAACTCAAGAAACCCACGTCGTGATCCAGAGTGGATGGATCAACGTGCTCGAGGGATAGCAAGCCAGTAGACCATGTTTGTCCTAAAGAGACCCAGTCGACGGGGTCGCTTTTCGTATGGCATAATTTGGCGCGGGTGTCGAGGAGATATAACGATGAGGCGAAAAACCCATTGGTCCAAGTGGGATTAGCAAAAGATGTCCAGTCATGATCTGGCCCGGTATATTCCGGAAATGTCGTAGGAATAACGAGTGTATCACTTGCTTGTTCGTAGAGTTTTTGTTGGATGCTGGAGACATACAAATGTGAGGCAGAAAGGAATGAGCTTAACGCTTGCTTCGCGAGAAGCAGCGTGAACAATGTGGTCCAGCGATAATTCTGAAATGATGACATGAACTGGCTGAATGAAAAAAAGGTACTGCAATATATATTTTATGTTGCATGTACAGAGAGTATTAATAGTAGATATACTGTATAAGGATGTCACTAAAGAAGCTGACCAATCACATGTACAATGATACTCGAGAAAAAATATAAGAGACAGTCCTATATTCACCACAAGGCGTTTCGAGGACACGTGGGTGGGACTGATAGGAGACATATTGCTCACCATAAGTAGTGAGAGACAAATTTACGGATCCCGGTCTTTATAGTCTAGTTCCTCCTTAACTCGTATGTGATGTGTGCTTAGACTCAAGCCACTCTCGTACAGCCTGTTTTGTGACAAGCCTCATGACCAGGTTCTTCTCTTCTGTCGGTGTCTCTCGATAGAGTCTCGCAATATGTCCGGAAACACTCCATATGTCTTCCCAATCGGAATCGAACAATTCCCACCAGGGATTAGAAGGGCCCGATGGCAAAGAGATAGATAGACGTCGAGAAGTGAGAAGTATAGCCGCAGAGACAATTGTAGGGACCGAATATAGCGCATAAACGGGAGTCTGCAGCCTATAAGGGGATTGATTACATCTCACTTCAAATCGTTATTGGTAATAAAAAGAAAAAACGCACGCATCGTTGAGATATCCCCATGCTGTCCGGCAGACATCCTCGCGATCGAGCAAACCAAGGACACGTAGATAGTTCACCAGCGTGCCATAGGGCAAAACCACATGTACATTGAAGCCTAATCTTTTTAAAATTTGCATTTCAGAGACCACCAAGGCATCCTTCCGATCGTAAAATGTGGATGAGAAGTAGCTCATTGGGTCGTACTTAAATGGCACTGTGCTTCCTTGCGAGGAGTGGCGAGCGCGGGATAAAAGAAGGTCATAGACGTTGATTAGATCGCGCATACGGACAGGGCATTCTTCGAGCTTCGATCCTAGATAGAGCGCACCCATACCTATATCCTGTCATAGTTCAATATCACGGCCGAATTAACAGAAGGGAATTGAAAGCGAAAAACGCGTACACCTATGCCAAATTGTTTCATGGAGCTGACATACCAAAACCTCTGAAACAATATTTGGGCGGTAGCCACTGCCACCTGTTTTCTAGACGCATTCGAAGAAAGAGGATGTGCCCCACACAGTGCTGTCATAGCATGCACTTACTGTTTAAGCAAATCTCCAACTTGTTGTATTAATTTGCACCCAAATGTTCTGAGTTGATCTTCCAATTCGCTTGGAATGCCATCCTCCCTCGAAGGAGTCTTTTGAATTTGGGCGAGCGACGCCAACGGGTATAAATGCGTGGACATCCAAGCAGAACGACGCCGTTTGTGACACCTGTCACGGCGTCACAAGCCACTAATCACTGCTTGTGTCTCTCTTCTCTGACATGAATTTAATGAATACTCTGCCTCCAAAGCCAGAAGATACTCTACCTCCGCGTTCATCGCGGGGAGTGAGCCCAAGAGCATCGTCGATGAGAGTGCATCGAGACAACGACCGCGACCGCGACGGACGACGGTCACCCAGACGAGCAAGTCCGAACTGGAGAAGGCCATCTAGAAACGACGACCGCTATCAGTCATGGTCTCCAAGAGACAGAGACGACCGTTGGCCCCGCCCTCACGGTATTTCATTCTTTTTTTCTATAAAAAGAACGGTTTTGTTTAATTAGTTTGGCCGATAGACCGAGGGCGACCTCGAGAATATAGAAGGTCTCGGTCTCGTTCAAGATCTCGCTCCCCCAGATACCGTCGCGATTCACGTCGCTCGCGTTCGCGGTCACGATCGCGTTCCGGCTCTCGCTCTCATCACCACTATCGACGCACCTCAGAAAAACCGAGGAGAGAACCTTCACGCGTTAGAAGTCGCAGTCCAAGAAGATCTCCAATTGATCCCCCAAAACCCCAGAAGCAGGAAATTAGCACTCAAAACAAGGGTGCACAGGAGCCCCCAGAACTTCGTAAACTCGAAATCCCTTCACATCGTGTAATTCATCCACTTCCCCCGACTCCTCAGCCACCTATTGGTCCTTCTTATAAAAGCCCCGCAATACCAACAGAACCAAAGTCATCGCGAGAAAAAGAAAGCCGTATCAGAGAAGGTGACAATACGCGTTTTTCGAATCCAAATTCCCGTAGGCACACGCAGGATTCCCGCTCACACTCGCGTTCCCGGTCGCGGTCCAAATCCCCTCGTTCAAATACACGCTCGCGTCAGAGTACCCCTGGGTTCCATCTCGCACATAACAGTCGCAAAGTCCCGAATATTGATGATTTTCTTTCTCAAGTACCTGCTGCGACCCGTGATCCCAAATTTGTTGAATTTAATGCAGAGGCATGTATTATTTTTCACGCGAATCCACCTCCCTTGTGTGACAGCAGTTGTCTTCTAGGTTCAAAGATTCAATGCTCAACGTTTGAAACTCGAAAATGATCATGCCAATTCCCTCAGAGCCGCTAGACGTGCTCAACACGAACTCGAATTAGCCATGCTCGAGCTTAAATCCGCCGAAGAAAGGAGGAAAGCAGCCGACCGAGTTCATGAAACAATTGCGAAAGGATGTACAGTTTTTGCGACGTGAGAAAAGGTAGAGGTATGTATCTTAACATTATGGCTTAGTTTCGGGGTATAGGTCTACATTCAATATACGTTGTTTCAGGATTCATTGGAAGTGCACAGAAGAAACCATTCTCCTAGGAACGAAATTCGCTAATCAGTATAGATACAACAAGACAAATAGCGTAGCACGGACCTGCATTGCTTCAAACATTTTTTTCGAGCTCAAGAACACGTTTTTGCATTCCTCGCCGTTGTTTACCAGTCGACAGATTTCAGAATAATCTGCTCCTTTCTTTGAATCAAACCGATACTGCGAATTGGGGGACTGCTGTAGAAGGTATTAGGATTATGCTACTTTGTGGATTAGAGAATCCACACCTCGATAAACTCGTGCAACACTGCACTTGCTTCTCCTTCAGGATTCTTCTTTTTGAACATTGAAAAGTTTCTGACAGTGAACTGAAGAAGAGAGGAACGGTTTTATGGAAAGAGGCTATGGATTACATAATATGACGTCTTGTGCCGTAGTACCTCTGACTAGTACTTTTCGGTCTAATTGAGATAAAACAAATTATACTACAAACTCTACCATCCTCTGTTGCTTAATAGACCGCCCTTCATGTTATCATCACTTGTGAAAGATGTTAGAAAATAAGAAGCGAACAAGATTCATCGTTGACTGACATAGTTAGTCCAACCATCGCTGGACCGAGATTCTCAGAGACTTCAGCGAGAGTTTTTGGGTTGTTATAATGCGTCACCTTCGAATGAATTTTTAACGAGTAACAAACAACGAAGGGGAAGTCTTACCGCTTGTACAATAGCTCGAGCACGTTTGGAAGGGTCACCGGACTATGTAAGAGATAAATATCACGACTGATTAATGGAAATTGAAAGGACCCACGTGAAATATGCCCGATCCGACAAAGACTGTGCGAATAAAAGGGTTTCAGGGCAGTTAATAAAGTAGTTCCCTGCACTTACCACCATCACAGCCTAACTGCATCATGAGGGCCGCGTCAGCTAAAAAAAAGTAAAAGGGTATGAGTGTTGTCCGGTGTTAAGTTCATAATAAAAAAAGAGACGGTACCTGGAGTAGCAATACCACCAGCTGCAAAGTTCACGACGGGAAGCCGTTTCAGACGTGCGGTTTCTTTCAACAAATGGAAAGGTGCCTGAATTTCCTTTGCGAAAGCATATAATTCTTCATCGTTCATCACGCTAGCACGTCTAATATCGCTCATTACAGCTCGCTGGTGGCGCACAGCTTCGACCACGTTGCCAGTACCCGCCTCGCCCTTGGTCCGGATGAAGGCAGCACCCTCGGAGATACGACGTAGTGCCTCCCCGAGATTCCTTGCACCACAAACAAAAGGAACTTTAAAGTTGTGTTTGTTGATATGATGCTGTTCGTCGGCAGGAGTCAAGACTTCTGATTCATCTATGTAATCAATACCGATGGCTTGCAAGATCTAGGTATATATATGCAGTCAATAAGCGACGGGCCCTTGCGTAAAAGCTTGAAAACTGACTTGTGCTTCTACGAAATGACCGATCCGAACTTTAGCCATGACTGGAATAGTGACTGCATTTACGATCTCTTTGATCATTTGTGGATCGCTCTGAAGGAAGACCACGTCAGATACGAATTTGAAAAAAAAAAAGCATTACACACCATTCGAGCGACGCCGCCCTCAGACCTAATATCAGCGGGAACCCTTTCAAGGGCCATAACAGCACATGCACCCGCCTCTTCTGCAATACGAGCCTGAGAAGCGGTGATTAACTGTCTGTGAAAATATGCAGCCGAAGGGAATCAATCACCTGTTCTGCATTGACAACGTCCATTATGACACCGCCCTGTGTAACTGATAATCAGACAGGCATATATGACTGGGAGATATAAGCTGGTAACCTTGAGCATTTGTGCTAAACCTGATTTCACCTATCGACATCGCTTAGTTATGCACTCTGGGAATCAAAAAAAAAACAAAAAGAATAATCAACCTGAAAAGTGCCCAGGTTACCTGACCCTTCTCTGGCTTGGGATCTGGCCGCATTGAGTGTAGTGGCAGCATTGACGGTGGTGGAAGTCGTCGGAGAGGCACCGTTTGACTGCGTCGCAGAAACCGCTGCAGACATTGGAAGACAGAGAGCTAAGCGAGAACTCTGAGTCAGTGACAGTGTAATAATGTGTGCTCGTCGGAACTTGAAATTTTCAGAGAAGACTCGGAATCGGTAATATTTTCATCATGGTCGTGCACAGATTTTCGTGTTGTGCGCATTGGGGATTTAGGTATATTAAGCGCGAGCAGAATGCTATGTATATATATATATATAAATTTACTTTTTTTTCTTCGTCAATTCATCTATCAAAACCCTCGGGCATGGAGCCACTCGATGACATGATGCTTCCAATGGCTGCCACGGCCTTGCAGTACAATATGCCTGGCACGAACGACTTGGCCCTTGAGCTGTGCAGCCTCGGAAGAGTCGGGAGGGAATAGGGAAGCACGTAGATCATCAAGCAAAGCCTGGAGTGAAAGAGTGTGTGAGTCAGCATGGTGAGACAATTAATCGTGAATTCCGACGAAAAGCTAGTCTTTTCGGAGGATCATTACAACGCACATTTGAGTTTCCCAGGATGTTTCTAATTTGGACTTGGTATCGTGTTCCTGCATTTCGAATATCAGAATAGACGGGAAGAGAGCCCCGTGAATTGCGAACGAGGGCATAAGGGAGTTGGACCTGGGTGTTTGAACGCAGCTGCTGGGTTAATACTGCCTGGACTGCATTCCTTGTCGGCCCCATTGGAGAGAATATATTTGATTTTAAAATGAAAGTCTTTGGTTCCAAGGCGGTTGTTACGAGAACAACTCTTTCTTTAGGAGATAGAGCTTCAAGTTTCGTAAAAGCTTGGAGCCCGTCTGGGCCGTGTCAAATTTTGAAAGAGACGCCGTGCTCGCTGCGGTGGATTTTCCGCTGATTTTATTTTGTAAGCAACCAACACGGAGCCGGCGTTGGGCCATGCCCTGCCACCAGTGGCAACTTTTGATGACCTCCCCGACGTGCACAGATTCATATGTTTTTATACAATAAGTATGGCAACACGTTATTTATTCATGGCTTTTGAAGAATTACAATCCCTGATTTTATTTATTTTTATTGTATCTGGTCACGCGCGTCACATCGACCATCCCATCTCGGAGGCGATGACCTGCCCCTCCGCGCCATACTTAGATCATATCAGTTGGTGGTCCCTGCCACTCTGGTCATGCCATATTGATCGCAGGCGGTTTTTATCCGATCCGTGTGCCCTTCTCATGCTCAGGCTACTCACTCGTACCTTGTATATTCATAATTTGCCTCATTAGGCCCAGGTTACATAGCTGACATACGTGCCCTGCGTTTCCTGTTACCCACCACAATTTGTCCGATGCAGCTTTCCCCCTTCTTGTCTTCCCTTCACTAATAATTCCTTTCTGCCTCTTTGATTATTATCATTATGTTACAAAATCCACTCCCTCCAGCATCTGGCTTCGTTAGCAGGTCATTTCAGCCGTTCGTTAACTCCTTATGGCCAATGCCAACGTCGGACTCTGACAACTTCAATCTCGAGGATCCTTTCAATACCTCACTCTATTTCGATTGGAGCTTTATCTCTCCTCCACCTATCTACGACTTCTCAGCCATGTCTCGTTCCTTGAGTCTCGCACAAAACCAACAACTATGTCTAAACTGCAAGTCCTTTACTCAGACATCTTCCCCCCTCAGCCTTCCAATATCACTAAACCATGTTCATGTTCTAGCAGTTTCCTTGCCTTCCACGCCTCCTATCTCTTCCCGCCCCAAGCCCGACCCTGGCAAGATATATTCTCCCAAGCCAGTCTTCGGGTATAATACAGTCCACTTCGATCTGGTTAGGTCGTTCAGCCCTGATGAGCCGGAGCGCACACTTTCACCAAAGCCAAGCAGTATCTCGGTTGTGTCTCGGAAACGACCCAGAGAAGTTGATGTCAACACAGATGTGAATGATGCCATTTTCGCGAAGAAAAGATTGAAACCCGCCAATCACATATCAAAGGTTAAGAGAGCCAGCTCGAGCCCCTCTCGTCCCCTCGTACTATCCACCCGTCAGCTGGGAGTAATTAGAAATCCTTAACAAATCAAATCTGTATCAAATTAAAGGAACTGGCAAAGTAAGTTCAATTGAGATTGATCAAAGTTTCCTCAGTTTGACGAGTATTTTTAGTCTTGATACTTTTCCATCACATTCGTGTTATTTATTTCACTTCATCCGCAAGCAACCCACAGATACCAACATTTCATCCGTGTACTATTACCGGCATATTAGTTAACAAATTCACGAGATACTGGTGTTACTCATCTTCTGAGGACACCAAACCGCAATCATATTATTTTTGTAATCACTTCAATAGACCACTTTCACTCTATTTTGAAGGCAGATCTGAAGTGCTTTGATAAGAACTCGGCACAAAAATGACCCATACCCTAGCGCAGCAGAGAATCTCTAGCGTAAATATCGTCGACTCTAGAATGTTATCAACAGCTATTTTTGTTCTCGCGCTCCAGAAAAGACGAGAGCCCGTGACAATAATGTGACTTCCTCTGCGCCAAACGCCGTAAAACACGCCTCGCCATCCACCACCTTGTCCCAACAGACCCGACCTATGTGCGTTCATTCTATATATTTCGGAAGGAAAAAAAAATCAATAGATATTCTGCAGAACTCAACTCTCCAATATGCACGCCAGCGAATATGATTATCTCTTCAAACTTCTCTTGATTGGTAAGTTTGGAGCTTAAATTGATGACGAATACATTTGAGAGGTACACCTCTGTCCTTTCTCTCCAGGTGACTCGGGTGTTGGAAAGTCGTGTCTTTTGTTACGTTTCGCAGACGATACGTACACAGAAAGTTACATTTCAACCATTGGTGTTGATTTCAAGATTCGGACAATCGAGCTAGAAGGCAAAACCGTTAAACTTCAAATCGTGAGCTTTTTCTTTCAGTATCAGAGGTTTTAGAATTGACATTTAGAACCTCTTTTTTTTCGTTAGTGGGACACAGCTGGTATGAAGTCAAATTGTACTTGTTGGTGGGCACGCTTGCGCTGACGTTACTCCTAAAAGGCCAGGAACGATTCCGAACCATCACATCGTCCTACTACCGTGGAGCACACGGTATCATCGTAGTATATGACGTAACGGATAATGGTACTTTTTTCCTCGAGTGCTCGTCGTCTTTCAACTCAATTTTACGCTCAAAGATACCTTCACTAACGTCAAACAATGGTTACAAGAGATTGACCGGTACGCCTCGGAAGGCGTGAATAAGTTGTTGGTTGGAAACAAATCGGATTTAACCAGCAAGAAGGTCGTGGAATACACCGTCGCGAAGGTGCGAGAATTGTCTCCTACGAAAGTAACCAATTAACACTTTTATCACTTGCTATAGGAGTTCGCTGACCAATTGAGCATCCCGTTCTTGGAGACCTCTGCTAAGAACTCTACAAACGTCGAACAAGCTTTCCTTACAATGGCCAAACAGATTAAGGACCGGTACGATGAATTCATGGGATTTTGCTTCATGGTCTAATTAAATTTTTTCTTAGTATGGGAGCCACTACAGCCCAGGCGGGAACTGGAAAGTCATCAGTGGTTACACCCGGTCAAGCGGTCACCTCCACCTCTCAAGGGAGCTGCTGCTGAGCTACACGCATATGTAATATCGGCCTGCCAGTGAGGGGTATTTTAAGTCCTTTTTCCATATTACTGCTACCGTCTGTCTGTCTTTATCCCACTGTCTTCTTTTAATTATATATACGCGAACTTTGTTTGCAATATCTTCGGTGAAGTTGGATCTACACAAGTCTCTCTTTGACTTAAAACCGCTTTTGGCAAACGCTTACTATCTTGCCGGCCTAGCTTATCATTCACCGAAGTATAAAATATATATTCAAAACACTTAAGTTCCACAAGACTGACACAAGGCATAAAAACACAATAGGGTGTAAAGGAATAATACAGTTCATAGTTTGAATTCTTTGGCTGGCTCTTTTTTTTTTTGCTATGCGGTGGATTTTGTCCCTGCACCATAACCATAGACGGGTTGAGGATTCTGGGGTGGCTGGAACTGCTGCGGACGTGTGTAGCCAAGTTGAGGGAGCGGAGGCTCGTAGTTCGGTTGCTGGTCAATTTCCCAGTGACATATCGTACATAACCAGATGCGGCTTGAGGGCATTGGGATCAAGGGAATAAAGAATCTACAATGCAAGCCATCAGCTTAACGTATACATGGTATGTGCTGGTTACACGGTTGCATACAATTCGAACCACGTTCGGGACTTTGCACGGATTACCGTTGGATTATGACAGCGAGGACACACGCGTAGTGTTTGATCTCCGTCTTGAGATATTCTCGTAGGACAGCCAACTGTAGATCCGCAAGTGATATTTGAGTCGCTTAACTAGTAGTGACTTGAAGGAACTTACAGATGATAGGTAGACACATTATCGCTGGATGTTCTTCAGTTGCTCTTGTAAGACAGGAGAATAAACGAGTATATAATAACTTGGAGTTTTATGGCTACGTTCAGGTTCCAAACTCGTATTTCAAAAACACTGAAAGCAGTGCAGTCTAGTTTAAAAACGCTTGACAGCCTATTACGTCACCGTCGCACCAATGCTTAGTCTGTCCTTTTTTGATTGTAAATTATTTCGTTAGAGATAGAGATACAGAAAAATATAATTTAAAAGTATACTACAGACGGGGGGTAACGAAGGAGCTTGTTGTTATAAAGTTCAATGCGGAGGAGGGTGGTATGAATAATTAGTGTACGAATGCTGATTTTGCTCAGGTGCATGATGAAGCAACTGCGGGTGAGTGCTGGATTGCCCATCGGTGGACTTGTTATCAGGAGCCATATACGGATCCTCGATGCTATGATAAGAGAATTTGACATCCTGCAAGTAGCCGTTGGCGAAGTATGCGCCTTCATCGGGCTGAGTATTAGGGTTGTGGTAAAATGGCACATTATTCGAATCGGTCGGACATAAAAACGAAGTGGTCGGTTCTGAATCTTGAATGTGTAAGGGTAGATTATGAGTTGAAACTATCCCTTTGGGCGAGTAAGGCGAGTCTGTTGAAAACGTAGAGCTCCCGGAAGAAATGGAAGGAGCGTTGTATGATACTGGGTGATCCCCTTCAACAACATATGATACAGGAGGCGCGCCTGGAGGGCTAGGTGTTGTCAAAGCCGAGTTATTCATTGTGTATTCGGCGCTTCGCTGGCCAGGAATGGGAGGATGAGGATAATGCCTTTGCTCGGGAGGTGAAGGCGCGGGAGACGACGAAGTCGCTCCTACACTGGTTTCGGTGTTCAATGAGGTTTTTTTGGTCTCCCAAATCATACGCAATGTCTGAATACGCTCTTCACTCTTGGAGAAGGCCCTGCGAGTTCGTAGGATCAGTTTGCCTTAACAAAAACGAGATCCCCACATACCATCTCATCTCAGAAAGCGCCCTCAAACAAATTTCCGATTGTTCGTCTGAGCCTTCTTCACCGAGTAGGGTATAGCCCGCGAAAAAGCATCCATCGCGTACAAGTGACGCATCATAGGCAAAAAACGACGTGCCTAAATGTCGGCAGACTAAAGACACTACGTGCTGTGCAACGTCTCGGCATTTTGCCTCTGCAATAGCATGGAGACGAGTAAGAGAGCTGTAGGTAGTTTGCCTTGTCTCGACATCCACAATATATCCCGTATCTCCTTCGCCCGAGGCTAAAAGAAGTCTCCCCTTTAAATACTCACGTATAACGTTATCTGCAATGAATTTCGACAAAATCCCCGAGAAAGAAAATGAAGTTTCACATACGACATTCAAATATAAATATCTAAGTCCAGTTGTGTCAAAACTGAAGCCAGTCAGAGAAGAAACAAACCTTCCACCCATCAACAAATCTGTCTGCTTCCTCTTTTGTCAAGATGCCTAACAGACCTAGCTGTCGCAGACTCTCGAACTCCTCCCAACAGTTTTCTATGGACTCCCACGCATCCTTCAATTTCTCCTCGTCGATATTTGGCTTCGCTCTGGCTTTGGATCCTGTGAGGGCAGCATTGATTTGTCGGCATGCGGATGCTAACCGGAGTGGTGCCAAAGCCCATCGTCGAGTATATGAAATGTTGATTTCCGAGCGGGTGACTGCTGATTCGATTCCATGTTCAGCTTGAAACATGACCAGATCCTCATCATCTCTGACAAATTGACAAATGACGAGATAAATCACAACAATAAAAACGAGACTGGTTTATAAAACTCGGATCACTTACAAGTGCAGTCGACCACCGCGCAAACCAGTGGTAATGCCTTCATGAACGAAGGCATACCAGTATATTCGCGCTCTAACCATAATGTCCACTTTTTCACCATGTCCACTTGGCGAAGGCAAGCTGCACAGGGTATATACTTGATTGATAGCAGCTTCATACATTGTCTAGATAATGTATTAGAATATACGGCATCAAATAGAATGAGAACGGGGTATAACCAGTCTTTCAAGAGGATCTGCTACTTCTAGGAACGAGCGAGGGTCAGTGGGAGAAGGTGGAAGGGGAGGGAACCCGACTTTTAAAGAAGAAAAAAACACACCTTCTGTTAAAGGCATAGCAAGGAGTAAAACTCGCACGCCGTCCCATGAAGGTTTGCGAAGAATTCCGTGCACATCAATAAGATACAACAACTCTTGTACCATAGCATTTGTTCTCCGCTTCCGAAGTTGGATGCCCTGAAAACCGTCCCATGAATCTTCATTTCCACAATGATCTACACCGTAGCTTGCTGCCCATATCACAAGTAACATGGCGATCAACTGTCCTGGTATACCTAGCGCATCGACAGAGCCATTGTAGAAGGCAATATAGCGTGCCTTGAATTCCTCCGGTTCGATTATGGGCCCTAAAAACTTTTCAGTATTTTATTATACAATATATGGAGGTTTGGATGATGCACTTTGAATATGGAACCGTGCGTAAAAACGAGAAGTGAAAAATTGGGGATCCAGTGGAGGGATGATGGATTGTCTGGTAGAAGATGAAGCAGGGCTCTGCCTAGAATTGACATCCTGAGAACTTCCTGGTCCATAAACAGCTCTAGTTGCACGGATAGAATTTTAGATCCATGAATATTCGTATAGTTGCTCAAAATACTCTTACTCTACTTGCTGGATCCTCCTCCCTCGACGGGTCGTTTTCGCAGCCTTGACATCCCTGTACTCGTCGCTATGGGATAATATCGTTCAAATTACTAATTCCGACAGGAAAAACAAGGACGGGCCACAAACACGCAGTTGAACCCATGTTCCTGGCAATTGGAGCATGCGGTGGCTTCCGGGAGGTCCTTCAAGTCGCATCGCACACTGATAAAAAAAATAAGACTCGGACTTGTTGTCTTCAAGGACTTTTGACAAGGTCCTTGTTAGTAGAATAACAAGTTTGGGGACATACCGCCGAATTCGACAAGCCCCGCATGCCGAAAACTGTTGTCTTGTCGACTTGGGATGTGATGTCCGCCGTGGAGGAGGTTTCGAGACTGATGAGCTTGAAGGGTCCGATTTGCTAGCCATAACTCGTACACTCGCACTTGTAAGAGCTAGGCTCGTGACAGTGAGCCACGGGCAGGCTATGCGTATACGGTGAAGGACGACAAAATTCTGGCAGGCGCTTTCAAACAGTTCGACTAAAATCCTTCAACAGCGATTGGTCTGCATGTGGTTTAACTTTGATTGACACTAAGATCTACTACACAGTGCGAAGAGGCAATAATTATACGTCAGCCTTATTATCATATTTTTTCGGTCGCTAAACCTGACACAGGAAAATATCGAGATCCCCCCTTTGAGCATACTGGGAGATCCCCGCAACCATATGCGTCGACCACACGATGATAATCATGAAGTTAATGATGATCCAATCACTCCCTTACTTTCTCCAGCTATCCCAAAATAAGAAAAATATCCCCATACAGCCTTCATCTGTCATCTGTGAAAAATCATTTAATTATGGCGGGTCAAGTCTTCTTGGATTTCCCAAACATATCTAAACTAAGCCTGCCTTCTTGCATCTATAAATAGAATGTGAATGTCAGCTACACAGGTATGCAACCTTGATGAATAACGACACCCACGCTCGTCGAAGTTCTCCAGACGTCCGCTAATATAAACCATATTTTTAGTGTCAAAAAAAACCCGTGTTTTGCCCATCAAACTTTACCTGCCACCGGTTCAGCCGTATATCTTTGGCCATGGCATTGAAATCATGACCATGTTTGGCTATTAGTCGTTTTAAAGCTGCCGTTTCTGTTTCAGAGGTATGCCGTTGAACGGGACATGATGTCTGCGCCAACATTTCTAAAGCTAAATTCGCACAACAATATGAAAGATAGCGATTATATAAAATAAAATGACAAACCTTCTATGACTTCCCCGTTACTGGCTTGTAGTGCCTCTTCCTGAGACTTTTTTTGGTTACCTTCCGCCCCACTGATTTCAATTGGGTTGCTTTCATCTGATTCAATTAACTGGACATCAATGATTCTCCCAGATTCATCGCGAATGATTCTGCCAAAGCTTTGGGAAACTTCTGGTTTGCTTGAACCTTCAAGATGTGATTGTGAACTGTCGCCTGTAGATGTTTCCGCAGGCTGTGGATATATGAGTTTCTCGGTCCCTCCTGAATCCGCTATCTTCAAGGAATTCGCTAGCCCCAGAGCAGCATAGCTACAATATACTCAGTATTAATAGGGTGAAATGCAGTAACCAGCTTTTACTTCTGTTTGACTGTTTTCTTCTTGTCCCATGCCTCCTGTAGAACTTTGGGTCCACGAATGGCTAATGACAGCCACAATCATTTATATCATAAATAGAAGCACGACCAATACTGACGTTTCATTTTCCTGAGATTACGCTGAAAAAAAAACAATCACACGATGATAGGGACGACCGTTTTGTCTCGAATTCTGGATAAAACTCACCTGGACATGTCGAGATGGTCGTGTTTTCTTGTGTGCAGCTGCCTTCGATTTTCGCCTTTGACGTGGGTTGACCATTGGTCAGAATGAGTTATAGCTCAAAAAATCTGAGAGGACACTTTAAAGCAATTTGGCAATTCCGGTTGTGACGAGCCAAAGTAACTGTTGTTCAGAGTCCGAATTACTCGTATACCATCCACAAGATACAATGCCCTCGGTTACTTTTAAAGGTAATCAGAACAGGTTGGGAACAATTACTTCTCAGGTCGGTTTGTTTGCTTTTATTTTTTTATGCCAAGTTTATAAGTTATGCTAGTCCATTAAAAGATGGCTACCGACCCTTGGTATTTGGGGTGTATGTGCGGGTATGTCAATGGATTTTCAGATTTTCTCGTTTTATTTCGTTACGAGCACTATTTCAGGAGTGGCCGGAACATTCCTTTTATCCGTTACCCCGGTTGTGAAAAAAGGACTCCTCTTGAACATTCCCGTTGTGCGTTATTCCTCTTTAGTCCTTCCCTCAATCTGGTCTTATAATATTCTGAAGGTTAAGCACTACTACGAGGATAAAGTACCCGCGGAAGACAAACCATTCTAAATATCCTATAATACTATCATACTCAATAGAAGTTTACAATTGTGCTCTCATTTGGTTTTCCGTGAGGCTAAGCCCTAACAATTGACCTAATTCCTGCAGTGCTTGTTCTGATTTCCCAATTCTAACTTCTGCTCATGTGCTTCCTTCAGTTTTCAAATGGCACAATGATGGAATCCGCTGACGTACGTATTGTCTTCATTCCCAGGTCCTTCGCCGTCTTCAAGTTACTGCAAACGCCAAAAACGAGTTTGACAATTATCTTCCTCTTTCGCATGAACATTTCATATACTCACTATCCAATGTCGTCTAAAAATATTGCTTCTGATGGCACTATCTGGTTTCTTTTGCATGCCAATAAGTAAAAAGCTGGATCGGGCTTTCGAAGACCAAAGGTACTGGAGTCGCAGAAATCATCGAATAACTCTCGCAATTGTGGTGTCACGGGGCCCTCTTGCCATCCCAAAAATTCCAATTCTGCCTCTATATCGCATCCAGAGGGCGCATCAATTGCTGCTGTTTCCCGCGATCGAGAGTAGTTGTTTGTTAATGCTATAACGCGGTAGCGACCTGTTGCTATAGTGTCCAACAGATTGAGCGCTACAGGACTAGAACTGCAGAGCCTCAACAAGACTACTACTTACCGCGCAGTTGTTTGATAGCGCGAACAACTAAATCATCAAAGACTGCGCTCTCTCTCATCATCCTTCCGAACAGCTAGACAAAGACAATGAGTCGAACTGGTTAAAGGAGCAACATACTCTAATTAAGCAACCTGGCGACCGTCTATTTGGATATCATCTGGCAAGGGAGGACATTCTGTCCAGTCCGGGGTAATACCCGTTGAGCCCCAATAATCGTTCTTTCAGGCTTTACTCACTTAAGCCTCTGTTCTCGCAATACTGTTCGTACCAAATTTTTCCTTGGAGAGCAGACAGCTCCGATGAGAATGCCTTGTAGAATGGAAATAATGAGATTTCTCCCCGTTCTAATCTTTGAAAGGCCCCACTGGGACCGATATTGGCTCTAAAAACATTAGAATAAGACGGTCTCTCACTGAAACTGATTTACTAAGCGTATATCGTACATGATGCAATTAATGTAGTTGGGTGGTAGGTTGTTTTCCTTCTCGTACTGAGCAATAGCAAGCATCGGACTACGCATAACGACACCGCCAATGTCGAATATAACAGCCTTGATAACCATCTGTGGCTAAAGTTGATCAAAGCAGCGGAAGCTTGACAAACGTTCGTTAGTCCCTGTATATGTACCGCGATTCGGAGAGACGTCAATGTCAAATCAATGCACTAGCCGCAATTCCAATTAGAGTTCCGCTGGACATGATACAGATAAAACCCTAGTTCTCGTCGTAGTATACATAAGGGTGAATACAATTATTTCGAAGCATTTTTGATAGTCTTGACATGCTCAATAATAAGATCAGAAATATCAAGCACACCCTGGTACGCAATCGTATGAAATAGCATAGAAATACCTTCCTTATTTTCATTTGTTCCCGCTTCAGTGCATTTTGCGTTTCTCAATTGCCCATTCAACATCGACCTTCGACTCTAAATACGCGTACCACGACCGGAGCAATGGTCCCATCTGCCGAAGTATGTTCGAGTAATCTTTGTTCGTGTAGATGAAGGCGTCCTTGTAAATGGCCGGCGCCACGTTGTCACGAAGCGCTCCGTATAACTCTTGACGCAATCGCACCTCCTCCGTTTTTTTGCGTGTTTCTGCAACGATGATTGCATAGTGTCGCCCAAAGCGCTGTCCAGAAGAAAGACCACAGGTCATCCACCGGGAAATGAAGATGTTTTCGATTTATTTCTATCACTTGGGTGAGTAGAAATGACATGAACCCAGCGGAAGTTCCCTACGGCCAGTCGGTTTAAAATTCAGAATGTAGGGCAGTGACTGGCGCAACTCACAACAAAAAATCCTGGATTATGGCGGGACGTCAAGCAATCCAGTATATATGCCGCCATGTCACCATCGATAACAATAGCCTTGCATTCAGAGGACAACTCAAACTGAGTCAAGGTTGCATTTAACTTTTGAGCAAGCGTGAGCAGCTTCATGTGTTCCGACGACTTGGGGTAATTCTTTTCGATAAAACATCACACAGTCTCACCACCAAATCCCGATTTGATCGATCAGCTCTCCTTTTTCTTCTCCAGATGCTATAAGGCTAGTGAATTCCAAGGTGTTGAATGATCTACGTTTCACAAGATTGGTGAGCTTGAGCAACTGTTGCCGATACTACTGACATCTCGATGTAGATATCCGTGCTGATACAGTGAGAGCCAACCTTTTATACATCTCAGTGAAGTGCATGTGTGCGAATAAGTACATACCAATCATAGAATGTAGAAGAAATTCACATAGATCTAGTGCGTCAAGACAAGTCTCAAGGGACTGTCCTTCATCGACCAGTACCGTGATCCAAAGCACTCGAGAATCCACCACCTCTGGAACTAGCGTCGTTTTGTTGGGTGCTGCTCCTGGTAGATGACGTCATAAATATTATCGCACTCTTCGATGCACTCAGTCAAAAAGGTAGCCATTGAGGTATAATCTAGTGCTTCCGACGGATCCCAGTCCGTGTATTCCAGATTCGGGAGCTGTTGCATCGCATGCTGCACGGTAGGCTCGTCAATGAGGCATTCGTAATCTCCCAAGGCGGGATATTTGCTGGATTTTACATCCTTTCGAAGCAGCTTAGGAGACAACATCCTTGCTACTATATCCGGCTCAAATTCGTACGTCTAATCACCGAGCTTCCTCTCGAGGATATTCGCGAGTTAATTTTGAGACGGGGAGGCGTCGACGTTGTATGAGACTGGCTACTCCTCCGAGTTCTAGGAAACGTTGAATGAAGAAGGTCAAAGGCGTGCGTAAGAAGTACCCGACTATGTAGAATTTCGTGGAAGGACGTACCCTTTAGTGAAAAGTCGAGATACGCGCAGATGATGGTATGTGCGCCTCAATATGGGCGCTCGCGTCGGATCTGTTCAGGTAGTACACTGCTTGCAACACCTGCTCCTGTTCACAAATGCTTCTATAGTTTCAACATGCGTAACATTAACGCAGAGATTAATTCTTCGACTAGAACCGCATTCCGCAGATCATGATGCCATTTTTTGTTCACCAGGGGCGCAGTTTGTGAGAGATTAGCGCCCATCGGTGCGGAACCGATCGTAACTGGCCCGGTTCAAATTGAGCGGTGTTAGCTAGTGAGCACAGCCTTCCCAGGCAACTTGGTTATAAGGAAATACAACCGGTGTAGTAAGAAATCATTCTAAACATGAATTACACTCAAACTGCTCCAAATCATCGATTAACTCCTCGTCCACATCAGACTCCAGCCCCCCGTTACTCGACTCCGGCAAGCCAAGTATATCAAGCACGACCGTCATCTGTGGCGGGAGGCTTTGTGAGTCAAGATGATGAAATTATCAGGACGTTTACAACGGTAAGCCCTTCATAATCCCTTCTTGCTCAGCCTAAACGTAAATTCAGGTCGACATCGACCACTCGGGCTCAATCACTATCCGGGAGTTGCAAAGAGCTCTTGTAAACGGAAATTGGACAAGTAAAACATCTCCATTCGCTCTTGGGAACTATACAACTCACACTATATATCTCAGATTTTGATTTGGATACCTGTCAAATGTTGATGAATATGTTTGTAAGAGAGGTTTTTGCCAATCTTGATACATCGAAAGTGCTAATGAGAGCCGTATAGGATGTGAACAGGGACGGAACAATCGGACTCAATGGTATTTAGTTCTATTCACCATGCCGTTGGCGACGTTTTTTAACCGTTTTCATAGAGTTTATGGGACTATGGAAGTACATAAGTGATTGGCAAAACGTCTTTCGACAGTTTGATCGTGACGGCAGTGGTACGTTCATCGCGGTTTTACTACCTTATCTCATACAAATCGTCGCCTTAGGAAGTATCGATGGTGCTGAGCTCTCCTCTGCCCTAAGGAGCTTTGGCTACAATTTATCCCCGACAATATTAATGCTCTTGGAGCAGAAATATGGTAATCCCCCACGTCTTTCGGAATTAACGAACATAGTTGAATGTATATTATACAGCATCCTTACCGTCAGAAACCGGTGTCCGACAGTATTCTACAGGAATCACATTTGACAGATTCGTCAGGGCTTGTGTCACCGTGAAGAATTTGACGGAGAATTTTCAAAGGTAGGCTCACTCCGATGCGTCACTAGCCCTTATGCTAATACCCAATTAGAGAAGATACGGATCGAGATGGCGTAATTCAGATCAGTTATGAGACCTTCATGAGAGTGAGTCAAAACTTTTACAAGTTGGTTAAAGATGGAAGCATCTCATACATCGTGTCAGCTTATGTTGAGTACACCATGAAACGTCCCGTCCAGAGCTCCCCGCTTTTCACCGGTGTATTATCAGTTATTACACTCTATGTATTGTTATCGTCGATTTAATAGTATACAACAATGGACCAGCCAATATCGATCCTAAATGTCTAAACGAACAATGTCTATTACGGAAGATTTCCTGGAATATACATCCCAATCTCCACAGCCCGACATGTTGATGGTATGCCTTTCCCTCCCTGTGAATCACTATAGAGGACGATGGTTTGATTCGTCTATTTGAATACTAATGAACTTGAACGTGCTAGATCATCACCACAATGTGACTCATTTCCTGGATATGATAGCAGTGATGATTTGTTTAGAGGTACATAAAAGGTAATCTAAAGAAAAAACGTGTTCCGGGTTCATCAATCAAAAATCGCTCCTAGCAGATTCCTTTCCAGGTATGTTAACCCGAAATCGACCCGGCGATGAGAGAGACTTCCAGACGATATGCTATAGTAGTAGGGACCGAGCAGAGTGATGAACAATAATGTAAATTGAATCAAGGTCAGCTAAGATAGCCCGCTAATGAAGAAATACACAAAGCTGGAGCAAAATCTAAGTAGTCGAAATCTTCATTGGGTAGTACCAGTGCCGACAGCGAAGCCAAGTGCCGAGCCAATGATTATACAACCGGATTCGCACCTTCACAGTGCTTGTTGCTTCTAACCGAACCTTCAAGCTTCATGACCGACATCAAAGTTTCAGAACCTAGGACTGTTCACTATCCGGAAGGTTTTGATTATAGAAAACAGGCCTTTGAAATTCCAAATACGAAGAAACCAGGGCAAACAGGCAAGTAACCACCCGTTCCTTTGGAAACAGCAATTTGGAAGTCACTTTTTTATAGGCATATATCGTAATGGTATAGGCGACACATTGTCTTGTACTAGCTATAATGTTTAAATCCTTTATTTCATTCTTAAGGTGCATGGAAAGAGCTTATCAGCTTTGACCATGAAGTAGCGAGACGGACACTCTACGAGGTTTTCCTTTCCGGCTTACAACATTCCCCACAAGGTCCTTGTTTGGGTCACAGGGAGCTTGTGTCTTCAAAACCACTTAAATTCTCCCCTCACTACACTTGGATTTCATATGTTCAGGTTGATGAACGAAGACGGTATATCGGTAGTGCCTTGGATTTCATGTGGCAACAGAAGAGGGTTGGAGGTACCGATTTACCCACAGTTGGTATATGGAGTCAAAATAGACCAGGTCTGTACCGCGGTTAAATACGGTTTTACACTGTTAATATAAATGTAAACAGAATGGCAGTTAGTAGATCTTGCCGTTCAGGCGTATGCCAAGGTTTCAGTTTGTCTATACGAAACGTTAGGCCTCTCCTCCGTCGGTGAAGTGTTTATACTTTCTCTCTCATCAACCAATTTACCAAACTATTTGTATACTTCAAGATTATATGCACGTATCAATCTATTGTGTCTCATCATTCATAGAAGCTTATAAGTTTACTTAGTTGCAATCATGCTGAGCTGTCAATTATTTTCGTCTCTGACACTCACCTGCCTACTATACTGGCTTTGGCACCTCGTCTCAAGTTCTTGAAAATGATTGTTTGCATGGACGAGCTTCCAGATCAGGCCCGTCAACTAGCAAATGAATGGGCAAAAAATACGAGCGTAGAGTTTTTGACTTTCAAGCAATGTGAGCATCATTTCACTTTTTTACTTATTTTGGTGCATATTTGATAACTTTATTCTGAAGTCGAAGCAATAGGAAAGCAGAATTTAAAAGACCCCATCATTCCCACCCCGGATCAGCTTTATTCTATTTGCTATACTTCCGTGAGTTATACTCCTTAAACCTCCTCCCACTTTGTTGATTCAGCCATTCTTAGGGCACCACGGGTGATCCTAAAGGTAGCCCTCGCAATCTCATTTACCCTTCTTCTCTTATGCTTTTTTTGATATAGGCGTCATCCTAACTCATGGCCAATGTGCAATAGCTGTCTGTTCAGCTGATTTTGGAGTAGACTTGGTAGAACCAGGTCGCGTATTATCATACTTGCCTTTGGCTCATATATTGGGTGTGGGTTTAATACATTTTCAAGTTACCCTTTGAGATTCAAGTTTAGCGGGATAGCGTATCATTGACCTGTATGCACTCAACCGAGGAGGCGGCATTGGATATTCCACAGGAGACCCGTTACGTTTGATGGAAGACGCACAAATACTCAAGCCAACTGGCCTTCCCGGTGTCCCGCGAGTGTACAACAAAATTTACCAAGCCATTTATGCCGCTGCTGACGTTCCCGGTCTAAGAGGTACCTCCGTGTTATCTCTTTTTGACATACCGAATCACATACTATAATAGGGGATATCTTTCGAAGAGCCGTACGTGAGAAACTGGCGAGACTTCATGCAACCGGCCAGGTTACGCACCCTGTCTGGGATGTTCTTGTATTCCGCAAAGTATGCAACTCTTTATCGCGTTCATTTCTTTTCTGGAATGAGTAAGCATCTCGCACTTTCAGGTCAGAAACGTTCTAGGAGGACATATTCATGATCTGCTGTCGGGATCAGCCCCCATATCTGCTGATGTCATTGACTTTTTGAAAATCGCGTTTTCATGTCAAATTTATGAAGGTGCAGTCACAATATCTTAGGGCTCAGCTTCAATGCCTGACTTTACATCCAGGGTAAGACTTGGTATCCGTGGCTTCACCCAAGAAATTACATATTTAAATAGGTATGGTGCTACAGAAACGGTCTGTATTAGTACCAGGACCCTAAAGGGAGACCCTACCTCTTCGGGAACGGTTGGCCCTCCGCAACCAGCTTGCGAACTCAAGCTTGTGGATATACCCTCCTTAGGTTATACTTCTGAAGATAAACCAAATCCTCGTGGCGAGTTATATTGCCGTGGTTTAAATGTCATGAAGGGGTATTATAAAGGCATTTCGACCTCATTTCGTGCTCTGTCGCGCATCAATGACACGCTTTGAGTAGATAAAGCCAGTACAAGCGACGTGATAGATGAACAAGGCTGGTATCGCACGGGTGATGTCGCCGAAATTGATGCTTGTGGCCGGTTCAAAATCATAGACCGTGTCAAGGTGAGAGCTTGTACGCTCTTTCATACAGCCATCACTCAAACCAATCTACGCAGAATGTTATTAAACTTGCCCAAGGTGAATTTGTCTGCCTTGAACGACTAGAAAGTTTGTATGCAGGGTCCCCTAGCATTGAACAAATTTACGTTCACGGTGATTCACTTCGCGAATACCTTGTTGCGGTCGTCGTCCCAAATGAAGAATATATAGCCAGCCAACTGACGAAGCTCACTGGCGCAGAGGCTGTAACTAAAAGTGACGCTGAAGCTTTGAAGGCATCGATCAGAGACGAACGTATTCAGAAGTTAATTCTGGACGATCTATCCAAGCAAGCGAGAAGAGTTGGTCTTAACGGATTCGAAATGATTAAGAAGATCCACTTGACGTGGGAGAAATTTACTCAGGAGAACGATACTTTAACCCCCTCCTTTAAAATCAAAAGGTATTTATATCCTTTTTTAATGTGACTGGGTTTTCACCGACCTTAAGGCGGGGTGCCTACAAAATGTACAACAACGTTATCGATAGGCTGTACCTACAGTCCGCTGCCGGCTTTGATGGTAGCTCAAGATTATGAACTCCTATCTCGCCAATGTAAACACATTTACGGTCAAGACTCATGCTGTGTAGTTTACCATTCATTTACTTCTATATTTTTGGACTTCGGTCGTGGATGTCAGTTAGGTCAGTCGTGGAACTTTAATATAAACAAACTCACCTAACGGGTGAATTGGCGTTACATCCTGCACACGGTAGTCGACTTCTTACAGACCCTACCAATGAGGACGTGAATTTTTTGGTCTGCCCCAAGCCGGTGCAAGTCGGAGGCCCATGCATTTCGTAGCTCAAATGGCTTTATTGCTTTTGATTACTGTTAGCATTCCGACTCTTAAAGATTAAAATACAGGCGTGCTGCGGTAGCAACACCGTCGACATGATCAAAGAACAAGGACGTACGTCTCCCAACAGTCTGATTCATTAGATGCAGCGAACATTGACAGATAGTATTTGACCTCATGGCAATACGTTCAATGGAGAGGGGAAAGAAAGATATTGAACTGATCAGAGTAAACTAGGTCCGGATTTACGTGAAAACTCAACATATATAGTTAAACTAATACAAAGGTAGCTTAAAAAAAGGAATTCGTTTCATCCAATAGTCCATCTACGTAATAAAAAAAACGCTACAGAAGAGAGCGGAATGCAGCTTAATGGAGGTACACTTATATCACTACAATTGAGCGGAAGACTAAACACCTCCATTATCTTAAACTTCTACAGTCTGAGGTGAAGGTTCACGCGAAGAGGGAAATGGTGAAGAAGGTATGGGAATCGACTGCGCCAATGCAAGAATCGAGGGAGTTGAAAGACGCGGGGACACCGCGCGTAATAAAAAAGATGATATTTCCATGTCTTGAGACACACAGCGAGCCAGAGGATTTTGCGTGTGTGTGCGGGAAATGGGAGACGCTGAAAGAGCTGTCACTCACGACAACACTAATGTCAAAGAAAAAGAAAGCGTACATAACACGGAAGAATAATGCCAATGTCGGTTGTCATATTTGATTTCATCGCTAACTTGATCCAACGAGTCCTCTCCGGATTTTGAATGCAAGGACTGTTCGGAGATGGAGCGATATTCATCAGAACTGCTAGATCGGTTTCGCTTATGACCCCATGAATACGGACGATCAAATCGAGGTCTAATAATAGGGGAATCGGGATTTCTCATTATAACAGGTTGTAGTATGGAAAGAAACTCTTCCAAAGCTTCTGGAGAAAGTCTAGGTTATGATAAGCGCGAGATGTTGCTAAGTGCAAAGTGAGTGAGGATTACCGAGGAGACGTTGAAGGAGGTACGTCGGCGTCATCGATGATCAAAGAAGAATGATCTTTATCATTGCTATGTTCAACGTCACTTCCATCTGAAATAGACAATCTCGCGAATGCTTCAGCGGAAGGAGAAGACCTTAGCCGGACAGAAGACTGCTTGGGACGTATATAAGATGACGGGGGAGAAGTATGAGAAGAGTAGAATGCAAACGACGGCGTTGCTGCCAATCGAAGCGGCCTTGGAGCGACGAGATCCTGCATGCGTGTAATTCGTGTTGGGAGAAAGAGCGTAAGAACGTGACTCAGTCACGAATTGTCACTCTAGTGGTGGTTTATTACGTCAGCGACATAGGGTTAAAATCAGGGACTGAGATTTAGTTTGTGAGCTGCTGCACAAAATCGCAAATACAGATCGGTGATAAAAATCCGTCCTCAAGGTCTTCGCGAAGAGAATTAAATATGCCATGGATCCCTAGCAGCCCCTCCGACTCCTTCTGTGAGATACACAGCACGACCGTTTTCTTGAATCACGAAACAATCTTCCAACCGGATGCCAACCTTCGCGCAGTTAGCTAGTAATCAAACGAATCAGAGACGAAATAGAACATGCCGTTCCATCTATGTATATGCCAGGCTCATTCGAAAATGTGTGCCCAGGCATAAGAATATCCTTACTTCCACCGCGGAGATATGGATTCTCGTGCCCCTCCAGGCCGATTCCTAAGTACGACACAATGTCAACTCACATTAAGGGAATTTAATTCATAGAAAGGCTTTCTCGTATACCATGACCAAGACGATGGGTGAAATACCGACCATATCCGCTCTGTTCAATGAGATTTCGAGCGGCTTTGTCCACATCCTCCCCTTCCGTGCCTGCGATGGCCGCAGACAACGCAGACTCCTGGGCAGCTTTTACGATATTCCATAATTTAACATGTCGAGGGGGTATTTTTGAAGCCTCCCAGTACGTTTGAGTGCTAGCTAAACTAATTTGAGTCAGAAAACTTACCTTCAAAGCGAAAGTCTATATAAAAACAAATAGATCAGATTTGTTGCCGACCGCTGAATACGTTGACTGACTCTGGTAACATCACTTGTATAGCCGTGCAATTTAGCACCTATGTCGAACAATATAAGATCCTCCTTAGCGAGCTTTTTATCAACTGGTCCTCCATGAGGACGAGCAGCATTCTCTGTAGGGAACGACGGTCACAATTTCATCACCCATAACGGTATGTATATCAATTATTTCTTACCGCCGAAGAGAACAAGGCCATAAGGATCGGCTAGACCAGCTGCCAATAGAATTTGGCTCACTCGTGTCGAAACCTCCGACTGACGGATTCCGAAATGTAGTTCGTCTCGCACGTGTCGTATTGCTAAAAGAGTAACCTGCGGTGTAGAGAATGAGAGTAATAATACGAAGCTAGAAGCCTATATCACCTCATTGACACAACGCAGGAGAGCTATTTCCGTAGGGGACTTCCTCTCACGGAGAACACGAATAGAATATGGAGCTGACTGCACGTTGGCAGAGGGTGCAGCAGACTGCAGACCATCACGGATGAACAATCTAGTAGACTCCGAGAGAAGGATTAAGGAATTTTCCGAGCCTTCTGGCAATGAGGACAATGCTTTCAGATATGGATCTTCATCTTCGGCCCAGTCAACTAATTCAACATCCTCTCCAGCAATGTTTAATAATTTGGCGCGTGTAGCCTCAAATTTGGGGGTCAAAATAGTAATCTTTGCCCGAATTGTGGCATTGGAGGTTAAGGGAGATATTAACAGTAGAAACGGCCGTTCACTCAAATGCCAAGACTCCTGGCTTATATTGCCAAAATAGTAAGCATCTGCACTAGGTTCAGCGATATATGCAGACGCCTTGAGGACATGCAGTTCTTGGGCGAGTGCATTTTGCCTTGCGCGAAATTCTTCTGAGGATATGGGTGATATACCATCGCAACGTTTGAGAAAGGGAATAGGCCTGGGATAAAGCTTGTTTCGATGGGTATTGGAGTTGAGTCTGTGGAGGGCGAAGAATGACAAGGCACATATGAAAGAAAGGACGAGCAGCGTTCGACAGCTCTGGAGCTTGTTAAGTTTTGTAAAAGTAGATTTCAATATTACAATTTACCTTTAATAATCGTGCACTTGAGCCGGATCCCGCAGTTCCAGCGAGCAAAGACTTTTCTGACTGTGTCAGAGGCATCGTCTGCGTTGGCTTAGTCAGCGAAACTTGAGACGGACTTTTCGCGAAAACGACCATGTCCTTGCTGGACAGCCTTAGCTCTCTGTTTCCCTTAACATCTCCAATCCCGAACCCAACTAAAGATGATGACATATTATCTCTAAAGGATCTTAATCGTGAGGAGGATCTGCTATACAATCCTCACTCTTTCCGACACTGGTGGACCGCCATCCATACGACTAAGGAAGCTTTGAACGCATCGCAAAAAACCGCGCCTGCTGTAGATTTACCCACTCAAGCTGTTAATTTATTGGGTCCTCTTGCGACTCCCGTAGCGCGAACATCCTTGCGACGTTTGACATATCTTTTTGAGGCAGCCCTAGCCCAATTCCCTGGCTCTTTCAAGCTATGGAAAGCCTATCTCGAAACACGTTCTTGGTATGTATTAGGGAAAGCCATTAAACCAAAACGTGCGGGTGGCCGCAAAAAACTACAAGAAATGAGAGAAGCGCTGGAAGATGAACAAGCAGAAATGCTGACATGGGAAGGCGGGTTAAATCCTGTTATTGGTTGGGAAGAGTGGAAATCTCTCATTGCCACCTTTGAGCGTGCATTAATGTATTTACCTAATGTAAGCTTGATTTTGGGCTCATCTCTGAATATTTGAATGATACGATTCTTTAGATGCCTCGGATATGGCTGCTATATTTCAACATATTCTTCCATCCGTTATGTCCTCCTCTTATTTCACATTGCCATGCACGTCGGACATTTGATCGGGCTCTCCGAACGCTACCACCCTCATTGCATTCTCGAGTTTGGGTTATGTATATCTTATGGGCTGAATCGAAAGCAGGAAGCACTCTTGTTTCCGTATACCGACGTTATCTGGCTATCGATCCCAGCTTGACGGAACGTTACACCGATCTTCTGTTATCTCCCACAAATCCCTCGCCTCGCCCTCTAGAAGCTGCTAAATTGCTTTTGAAGCTAGTACGTCAGGCGGCAAGAGGAGAGTACACTAGTCCTGATGGTAAAAGTCCATATCAATTGTTGGGAGTTTGGTTGGACGTTGTGGAGAAATTTGCTGAAGAGGTCGGGTTTGGATTAGAAGAATTAGATCAGACTCAGTCTGACGGTCAAACGAACGGGGAATCCAGTACTTACGATGAAGATGAAGATCCAAACAGTTCGAGGAAGCTTGACATAGAAAAAATAGTCCACAAGGACGGATTAGAAGTTTATAAAGATCAAGCTGGTCGCCTTTGGACGGGACTTGCGACGTATTGGATCAAACGAGGCGATTTTGAGAGAGCTAAGAGTATTTTTGAGCAAGGCATAAGCACCGTACTAACTATTCGGGATTTCACACAAATTTTCGACGCATATGCCGAGTATTCAGAGACTTTGATCAGCTCTCTAATGGAATCTTTGGCAGATTCCGAAGTAGACGACGAGGAGACAAAAGAGACGGAGGAGGTTCTTGACAATATGATGAAATCATTTGAGGAATTGATGGACCGACGACCATTTTTGGTCAATGACGTTCTAATACGGCGGAATCCTAACGATGTACAGGAATGGGAGAAACGCGTTGCTCTATGGGGTACTAATGATGAGAAAGTTCGAAATAATTTCCTGCTGCGCTTCATCAGTACTAATACAATATTCAGATTGTGGAAACTTACAATAAAGCTTTGGAATCTATCAATCCCCGACGAGCTTCCGCAAATTTGCATCGAATTTACATTAATTTTGCTAAATTTTATGAAGAAGGAGGCTCAAGTGGAAATGCAGAAGTGGACCTTGAAAGTGCAAGAAAAATTCTTCAGAAGGCTACTTTAGTTCCCTTTCGGTATGTGGACGACCTTGCTGAAGTCTGGTGCGAATGGTCTGAACTGGAACTACGCCATGAGTATGTATTTTTTCTATTCAAATTCTCTCAGCTTATTCGGCTCGCCGTCTTAGAAATTACGATGAAGCCATTCGGGTAATGCAGCGAGCTGCTGTTATTCCAAAAAACCCTCGAATCAACTATCACGATCAGGTATGATTATTATGGCTAGCTTATATGAATTCTCTAATATTGTTGCAGTCACTGCCTGTTCAAGCTCGCTTATTCAAGTCTTTGAAGCTTTGGTCCTTTTATATCGATTTGGAAGAGTCCATTGGGACTGTTGAGACAACCAAAAGCGTCTATGACAAAATCCTAGAACTTCGAATAGCCAATGCTCAAGTACGGTCATTAATTTGCCTTGTGATACAATTTTTCCTAATAAAGGCTTAGATCATCGTGAATTATGCTCAATTTTTGGAAGAGAACGAGTATTTTGAAGAAAGTTTCAAGGTCTGTAATTTCCCAGCTCGGGATATACCTCTCTACTGACTCGGAAGTGAAGGTCTTCGAACGTGGTGTGGAGCTCTTCACTTTTCCTGTTGCCTTCGAATTGTGGAATATTTATTTATCCAAATTCACTAAGCGCTACGTACGTTTTCGAAGAAACTTTGATGTCTCTCGTTATTAATCATTCCGCAGGGAGGATCAAAATTGGAACGTGCGCGCGATCTTTTTGAACAAGCCTTAGAAAAATGTCCTCCAGCGTTATGCAAACCATTATATTTAATGTACGGGCAGTTGGAAGAGGACTTCGGTCTGGCAAAAAGGGCGATGAACATTTACGAACGCGCTACCCAAAACGTCGCCGACGAGGATAAATACGATGTTCGTCTTCGTTACATAAAATGCTATTTTACATTGACATCAGATTATAGATGTTTACCATATACATCGCCAAGATCGTTGCGAACTATGGACTACCTGCGACTCGCCCGGTTTATGAAAAAGCCTTAGAAGTCCTGCCCAATGGGCAGGCCGCTCAAATGTGTTTGCGTTTTGCAGCGTTAGAGCGTAAAATGGGCGAAATTGATCGCGCACGTGCCATTTATGCGCATGCCTCTCAATTCTGTGACCCTCGCGTTGATCCTAAATTCTGGGCCGAGTGGCACAATTTCGAAATAGATACTGGCTCGGAGGACACATTCCGGGAAATGCTTCGTATCAAACGTAGCGTTCAAGCTCAATTCAATACCGAAGCCTCATTCTTGGTCGCACAAGCAATGACCACTAGGCAAGGGTCTAAAGCCACGGACGCGGAGCCCGGGGACGCCATGTCCACCGTCGAAAAGGCTGTTGATGATTCCGCGAGACCCGGCTTCGTTGCGGCACGTATGCAAGCTGATTCTCGTTCAGATAACGAACAAGACCAACAAGATAACGAGAGTAACATTATAATTCAAAATACAGACGAGATACATATATCCGATGAAGATGTATAGTTGTTGCTATAATGTAAATTGTACTATTAATATTAGCTTTTATTGTGTAAGCTCAGCTTTGATAATGTCGCCCCATTCTTCTAACTCAAATCGTGTCAATTGAAATCGGGCTATCCATTCTGCGAGAAGTTGGCTTGATTCTGAGAATGAAGTGTCATGTGGACGGATTTCCGCGATGAGCTTTTGCGTGATGAAGTTTGTCTGATGATAAACGTGAACAAGAGAGGCTAAACGCTGAGCTAACAACTCAGAGTTAAATAAATAAATATCGGAAAATTGAAATCAGATAGCGCACTTAAATGATCCAAAGACCAAGTCGTCTGCAAAGGCTCATGCTGGGTCCAATGAGGCCCTTTGTTCTGGCATGCATCGAATAAAAGTTGTTCCATGCTTTCCATGATAGAAGTCATTTTTTCAAACAATCTTTGCTGCAGCAATTCAGTATGAAATCATTGGGGATGTAATGGGACATACCGAAGAGTTGCCAATCTTAGCCAGACCGTGTAAACATCTCTCCATGCTTTGAATTCGCGATGTGATGAAGTTTGGAGGAGGTAGAGTCATTTTGGCAAGTGTTATTTCATTCCTATTAGTCCAATCAGAAGAACACAGACACTTTAGATCACGAGAAGGAAGGAGAACATAAACGAGAAACTTGCTCGAGCTCTGTTCTAGTGTTAATCAACCTTTCCAGCATCTCCTGTCCGTCAGAAAGTAGCTCATCCCAGCTAAAAGCAGTTTCATGAAACTCAGTCAACAATTGTCGAGTTTTACGGAGATATGTCGACTCAAAAGACTTAGATGGAGATGACGAAGAACGCTGCGGTGCTCGAACAGGCGACGACGACGGCGCCGAGGGTCCTTTGAAAGAAGCCAAGCGACTCATGCTGATCGGCGGCAATGCAGCGGCAAGCGGTAACGAGCCTGGTGAAGTTACGCAGAAACGTATGGCTTTACTCGCTCTCCCTTTATACACGGAGCTTAACACCTTCAAATAGATATTGACTCGGAAGTTATTGTTCAACTGGCGGCTCCCCAATTATCGTTTTTCAACGGCACCCGTGGAGCTCGCGCCATATCTCAGACCTGTGAACGCTCGTATCCCTAACGATTTTACGTTTATTCCGCAATTTTTAGACGTTAGGGAACAAGCTATCTTGTTACGGTTTGCCCTCCAAAAGTTAGACGACTCTGGATCACGGTCATATCAGAAACGACGGAAAGCCTATGGATCATCATTACCTCTTTCAGCTAAAGAGAACGATCATTTTGATAGTATTTTCTGCCCTGAAAATCTATACGATTTTCAAGAAGTATGTGTCTGCTGTCATCAGGCAAAAGTTGGATATTTGATACATCACGTTTAGAAACATTATGATGGAGTCATTTTCAACTATAGGGAATGTCACTTGACATCTTGGCCCGAAGTTTATTCTTCTTCCCTCAGCATTATTAAAAATCGATTACATTCTCTTCTCCCACCGAATACAAAAACGCAAACTCACATTTTGCATCTCTCATCAAATGGTCACATCTTGCCGCACGTAGATAATCTCGAGGCAAGCGGTTCGTGGATAGCTGCAGTATCTTTAGGAGGTTCGCGAGTTCTTCGCATGGAAGATAAAACAAACAAGGACAATTTTTTTGAATTACTCCTCACCCCCGGCAGTGTATATGTACAAAGGTAATTACGCCACATATTTCTAAATGTGTGCTGACGGATCAATTGATCATCAGTAATCACGTTCGTTATTCCTACCTTCATTCGATATCGCTGCGGGGACGCGATTTCGAAGGAAATCAACTAGATCAATCCCCTAGGCTGAGTGTAATGTTAAGGGTATGTCTTGTCCTTTCCAACTCTTCAATTTAGCGGTCTCTTTATCTGTTCGTGTAGGATTTTCCGTCACCTGATCCACTACCACAGTCAAACAAGACGCAAATACTTTAATTATTATTTGACACAGCTTTCTAAGCCAATGATACAAAAAATCAATCCATGCATACATGTCAATGAAAAGAGGTTGATAAATATACAAATGCATAAAAAGACAAACAGTCCAATGCTTCCAGGCTAGCGTGAGCTCGTGTTACGAATAAACTTATGCGGGCTGAAGTGCGGCAACTCTACAAATTTAATTAGAAGCTCCAAAGTTGGATTTGAGAGATTGGAGACCTACGGTAACTGTACAGTTCCACCATTATCGCGTTGAACTGTTACGATTACGGTTCCCTAAATTTCATTGTTAGTATCAAGACTTGGAGTAAGCTCTATGCAAGGACTGACATCACTCAAACGATCATTGGTGGATATGATTGTGCCCGTTTCTGGAAGTTGAGTTCTTGCATTCACAAAACTCACTCGAGAACCAACCTGGAAAGTCATCTATATAGAATTCAATGCCCGAGAAAGGTGCTAGAGACAACAGCTCACTGCAGAAGTCGACGACAGCTTTGTAAATGTGTTGAAACGAAGAAGAACTTTTGAGGTACGCGAAAAAAGACAAGATGCAGTGGGATGCGGATTCTACTTCTCAATGTCCAGAACCTTTAAGAAGGACTGAATTTCATCTTGCAGTGAAGCGAGGCATAACAAAGGTCTCTCGACAAAAGAAAGAGGGTTCAATGTCCCGAGAGGCTTGCATTCAACATAATGTAATTTTCAAAGATCGGGGATGAGTGGTAGAAGAAAGAGTTTCATCAAAAGGGAGTATAGCAGCGTCTATACAAATGATTCGTCTCCTAAAACGCGGTTGCAGTCAGCCATGTCCCTAACACGTTCCCTAAAACCATGGTCAGATTATTAAAAAGAGCTTAAAAAACGTTTTCCCTCCGAGCATCAAACCAGCTTCGAAGAAACGATGATATATATAAAATTTTCCATATCCGCCGATACGTACAAGTATCGACAGCTGGAGTCAATGACCGGAACCTTTTAGAATCTAGACGTTATTATGTACCCACTTTTGAAACATAGATGTGCATACCAGGGTAAAAGAATGTCCCTAGCCGGAGCTCACCGTGTTGGAGCAATAGTTTTCGTGTGCATTAGGAGAAGCTCAGGATGAAAGACCCAATCGGCGCAGATCAGACACCTCGACCAACAACTTCTCAATGAATGACCATCCCAGAAAAATTGGGAACATTCGGGTGGGTTACATGAAAGGCAAGCATTCTCAATTTAATCTACACTGTGCATGTATTCAATCTCGCAATCTATTCAATATAAATTATTCGTTCAACAAGCGGAGGGTGTACTCTTACCATTTGCTCTATTATTACAAACTTTTCAAGGTATATATTTACTAACCGGTGCCATCATGAAGAGCGCAGCACACAACAGCTTGAGGAGTAATACCCGTTAGTATTGCATCTCCGGAAATGAACAAAACAATGCATACCTTTGTGATGTCCGTTGTACTGACGGACAGTCTCACCTGTTGACATCTCCCAAAGACGCGCGACGTGGTCCGAGGAGGCTTTAAGGTAAGGTTATTATTGCAAGTTGAGCCCGCGATCGTGGCTCATTACCTGTTACTAAATAGGCCGAATCGGCACTGAACGCCGCGTCCCAAACCCATCTTTGATGTCCGAGCAACACTTTCTCTTGCTTAAACTCATAGTTTGAAGAGATAGACCATATCTTCACAGTGGTGTCAGCAGAACAAGTGGCCAACACTCTGTATCAAAAACAGCTTATGAAAAACCGCGGGGGACCGTAAATGAGTCCAACTTACTTAACATCCGGACTAAGCAGGCAGCGAGTAAGGTACTTGTTATGGGCTGCAAACTTGGTGAGAGCCTGAAACCTGGGAAGTGAGGATCCTTCTGAATTGATCTTCCAAACATAACATTTTCCCTAAATTAGCTTGGTGAGGTACATAAGAGGGGATCTTTGGATTATGTGGATGCACTTTGTTATTTCCCGCGACCAGAATTTGTCCATCAGACGCTATAGTAACAGACCGGATAGGTACATTCCCTGCTGGTGCCTGTAGTGGACGATTAAAAATAATATTGAGGAGAACGTCTACTTACTAATTCAAGTGTGCAAATATTTTCAGTTAGATCCCATTGCTTTATACTACCCGCTTGATCGCATGAAATAAGCTCTCCTTGGCTCGGGTGTATGCAAATGTCATTAACTGCGGGGGAGAAATGGTTACAATCACTTTCTCCGCATCACGGGAAAACCACTTTACCTGGTGCTCCATTGTCGTAGCTTCGGTGAGAATGGTTGCTCCTGAGAGTGGTGTCTCGATTGCGCTCAGACTAAGAATAAATGGTGACATACGATAGGTCCCATATTCGAATGGTGCCGTCTTCACTGCCAGTTACGAGCCACTTTCCTCCGGTATGGAAACACAAAGAAGTAACATTAGCTGTATGTCCGTCAAAAGTAACCACCTAGCATAAAAGGTAAATTTGTATTGGAAGAATGTGAAAGGGATATGGTGTAATACAGGACTAGACGAGGAGCTTGCTATGTCGTAAATATTGACTTTCTTATGGATGGCAGCTGCAAGATATCTTTTACTGGGTAAGAATGTATCAACATATTGATAAATTGAGGATAGCACGTTTTGTTTCTTACTCAGGAGATATAGCTAGACGGTTAACTTGCTGTGTTGTGTTGGTTTTGTGTTGGTTATAGAGTGTTGGTTATATGAGGATTGAACTACGTACACCCGTTTCTCCAGACCGAGGGATAGTTCTTGAGCAGATGCCACTCCAAGCTTCCCAAAAACGAATTTCGTGGTCATAAGAGCCGGTGACCAAGATTACTGACAAGTCGGAAGACTTGGAACCAAAAGTTGTGTTATTCGAGTACGCTGTCTGAGCAGGCATTTGGCCGGCGCTTATGTAACTCCGATTACTATATACAGGATTTGTTCTTGCTCTTCTGCGCCAGTTTATCCGCTTTTATCCGTGAGAGGATCAAGTGGCGGCGTTGATAATGATTATGACGGGATTGAATCAAATCCGATTCATCACTGTAGTTTCAGTATGTGCGAGTCATGTATAGGTTGGGCTCAACTTAAAGTCTGGCTTAAAGCTTTGGATATTTAGATGCTTCCTTCGACTCGAATTCTTCAGGGATTTTCATATCATAATGATTAGCAGACACGTGTTTCAGGGACATCGCATCGATTCTCGTCACCACAATACATATTTGAATTCGAATCAGAGCAGCCCAGGACTGTACATTTTAGTCAATGTCGCCGAGCCAGATCCACGTCCGGTCTCAAAGTGCTTCGAATCGCGGAACTTGAAATAATATTCAAATGTCAAAAAGGGCACCAATGAATGAAATGAATCACTCGTTATAAGCCAGCTATTTGAAATTAATTGGACATTCTTCGATATTTGGGCCAATGGAGCAACGCCATCGTGCAGGGACCTTCGGAATCCAAGTCCGAGACCAAGGCCTTTAAAAGTCCTTTACGTAAAAGCAGACTTGGCGCTTGATTAGCTCGAGCCTTGCTTGTACTCCTCCACGCACTCCCTCCCAGTCGCGTCGTTTTTCAGCCCCTTCTCATCTGTTTTTTAATACGTCGATTGTATCAAATACTTTCATGCTATCTGAGCTGAGCTATGTTGATTCCAAGTTGTTACCTCCGGAGTGTTTGGCTAGTCAACAGTCGAAGGATTCAGCGGGGCTCGATGGAGTGAAATATGACCCAGATACATGGGCTGGCTCCCTTCCAGCTAAACAAGGCCTATATGACCATGAGAACGACCGCGACTCCTGCGGTGTCGGTTTCATATGTCAGATCAAAGGCATTTCAAGCCATAAGATTGTTTCAGATGCTCGCCAGCTCCTTTGTGCTATGACTCACAGAGGTGCCACTGGTGCAGACAGTCGTGATGGTGATGGTGCTGGTGTCATGACTAACATCCCTCATGAATTTTTCAAACATGAGGTTGAAAGACAATTGGGTTGTATTTTGCCTGACCCTGGTAAATACGCCGTTGGCAATATATTCTTCAACCCTACCGACATAGCACAATTACAAGACCAACAACTTGTCTTCACCAATATCGCTCAAGGCCTCGGACTTCGTGTGCTCGGTTGGCGAAAAGTGCCGACTGATGGTACTATTTTGGGACCGGCAGCCAAAAGCAAGGAACCTGCAATATACCAACCTTTCGTTGTCTTACGTTCGAATTATGGCGATGGAACTATTTTCGAGGATGGACCGTTCGACATGAAACATTTTGAGAGACAATTATACGTTCTCCGAAAACACGCAGCACATACTATGTTGGTTACTCTTACTACACCCATATTTCAATTCCGTGCTGAATTTTCGATTGTTCATTTATCATAAAGATCTTTAGCCAAATGGTTTTACGTGTGCTCATTATCTAGTAAAAACATTGTCTATAAAGGGCAATTGTCTCCCCCTCAAGTTTACAATTATTACCACGATCTCAATCACGTTTTATATTCATCTCACTTTGCTCTTGTCCACTCCCGGTTTTCGACGAATACTTTTCCAAGCTGGGATAGAGCTCAACCCCTGCGTTGGGCAGCTCATAATGGTGCCTTTGATCTCAGTCCGTTGTTGGCCGTTACACTCAGCTAATTGTCGCGTCTTGACAGGTGAAATTAATACCGTCCGCGGAAACAAAAACTGGATGAGGGCTCGTGAAGGGGTGCTTCATTCGGTGCATTTCGGCGACGAGCTTGATTTATTATATCCCATTATTGAAGGTGGTGGCTCCGATTCAGCTGCATTTGACAATGTGTTGGAGCTCCTTGTGGTCAACGGAGTCGTTACTCTTCCCGAGGCAATTATGATGCTCATTCCCGAGGCCTGGCAGGGTAATGAGCACATGGAGCCTGAAAAAGTGGCTTTCTATAATTGGGCAGCATGTTTGCAAGAACCATGGGACGGTCCTGCATTGTTTGCTTTCAGCGATGGACGGTACTGTGGTGCAAATTTGGACCGTAATGGCTTGCGACCGTGCCGGTACATCGTAACGAACGAAGATATTATGGTTTGCGCCTCAGAAGTGGGTGTAATCTATATCGAGCCGGAGACAATAGTTCAGAAGGGCCGGTTAAAACCTGGTAGAATGCTGCTCGTCGACACGGTTGAAGGCCGCATTGTTGACGACAAGGAACTCAAGTTGACGACGGCTCGAAAACAGAACTTTGCTTCTTGGTTAGAAAACAATCTTCTTCGCCTGCCGAATATCGTCAAACGAGTTCGGCGAACGAAGAACATTGATACCGTAATCGACGACGTTCCGCTCAGTACCGATCCAGTTCTTTTGGCGTTTGGCTATACTGTGGAACAATTAGTCCTTTTGATGCTGCCCATGGTCACGAGTGCCAAGGAAGCTTTAGGCTCCATGGGCAATGACGCTCCTTTGGCATGCATGTCTACGCAGCCTCGTCTTGTCTATGATTATTTCCGCCAGCTGTTCGCCCAGGTCACCAATCCACCTATCGATCCTATTCGAGAGAGCATTGTTATGTCTCTGGAGGCATATGTTGGACCCGAGGGAAATCTCTTAGAGATGAAACCCGAACAGTGTCATCGTATTGTTTTGCCATCGCCCGTGTTAACTATGGAAGAAATGAGTGCTTTAAAAATCTCAAGCTAGCATATTCCTCTTGGGTTTCGAGGACGATAGATATAACGTTTCCCAAGGCAGAAGGATTACTGGGTTACAAACGTGCCCTCGAAAGGGTCTGTGTTGAAGCCCAACAAGCAGTTGACGAGGGTATTAAAGTCATCATCCTATCCGATCGAAACATAGGATCTGATCGTGTACCTCTTTCCGCACTGATCGCTTGCGGCGGCGTCCACCATTTCTTGGTTCTACAGAAGAAGCGAGCTAAAACTGCACTTCTGATAGAGACTGGTGAGGCCCGTGAGGTTCATCATCTCTGTGTTTTACTCGGCTACGGCGCTGATGGGATTTGTCCTTATCTTGTCATGGAGGTGATCCATAAAGTTGTCCGGGAAGGCCTGTAAGTCTATATGCGCCATTCATTGTACCGGGTGACAGCAACTGATTGTTATTAAAGTGTCAAGGATGCAACTGACGTCGCCACACTCATGCGAAACTATCGCAAAGCCACTGATGATGGTATACTCAAAGTTATGAGTAAAATGGGTATATCGACACTTCAATCCTATAAGGGTGCACAAATTTTCGAGGCCCTTGGCTTGCACAACGAAGTGGTAGACAAGTGTTTCACTGGGACTGCCAGTCGTGTGCAAGGAGCCACTTTCGAACTATTAGCGATGGATGCCTTCGAATACCATGAACGTGGTTGGCCATCCAGGGAAACTATTATACCGCCTGGTATGCCCGAGTCTGGAGAATATCACTGGCGTGATGGTGGAGAAGCGCATGTCAACGACCCGGTTGGCATTGCTCACCTGCAGGACGCTGTCAGAGAGAAAAACCAGTCCGCGTACGACGCTTACTCTCGAAACGCATATGAACAAATCAAAAGCATTACTCTGCGAGGACTATTAGATTTCAATAACGAGAAAGCAACGCCGATCCCGATTGAACAAGTTGAGCCATGGAATGAAATTGTTCGTCGGTTTGTCACGGGTGCAATGTCATATGGATCAATCTCAATGGAGGCTCATTCAACTCTTGCTATCGCGATGAATCGACTTGGAGGGAAATCTAACACTGGAGAAGGTGGCGAAGACGCCGAACGTTCCCACATTCTTCCAAACGGAGACACGATGCGCTCTGCTATCAAACAGGTAGCCTCCGGTCGGTTTGGGGTTACCTCCAATTATCTCGCGGATGCCGATGAGCTGCAAATCAAAATGGCACAAGGTGCCAAACCTGGTGAAGGAGGTGAACTTCCTGGTCATAAAGTTTCCGCGTCGATTGCCCGGACTCGGCATTCAACCGCTGGAGTAGGGCTGATCTCTCCACCTCCGCACCATGATATCTACTCTATTGAGGACCTAAAGCAGTTGATTTACGATCTCAAATGTTCGAACCCTCGTTCTCGAGTGTCAGTGAAGCTAGTGTCTGAGGTTGGCGTCGGTATCGTCGCAAGCGGCGTGGCCAAAGCCAAGGCCGATCATATTCTGATCTCTGGGCATGACGGCGGAACCGGCGCTTCTCGATGGACAGGTATCAAATATGCTGGTTTACCTTGGGAACTTGGGCTCGCTGAAACGCATCAAACGCTCGTTTTGAATGATCTGAGAGGTCGGGTTATAGTTCAGACCGATGGTCAGATTCGTACCGGTCGCGACGTCGCTATAGCATGTCTGTTGGGGGCTGAAGAATGGGGTTTTGCGACAACGCCGTTAATTGCAATGGGGTGCATCATGATGCGCAAGTGTCATTGTAAGTATTCCAATATTGTGCTCTCGCTTCTCCTATCTAAACCATACTAGTGAATACTTGTCCTGTCGGTATCGCAACTCAAGATCCTGAACTGCGAGCCAAGTTCGCTGGTCAGCCTGAACAGGTTATCAACTTCTTTTACTATGTTGCCGAAGAACTACGCGGAATTATGGCCAAATTAGGTTTCCGGACTATTAACGAAATGGTTGGTAGAGCAGATATGCTGAGAGTGGACGACTCCTTGCGCACTCCCAAGACCCAATACCTCGACCTCTCGGCTGTTTTGAAATCCGCATGGCAAATGCGTCCTGGAGCCGCCACCTATCGTGTTCGACCTCAGGATCACAAATTGTATATTCGATTGGACAACAAATTTATTGATGAATCCGAACCGGCACTAACTAAAGGTCTCCCTGTTCATATCGATTGTGACGTCGTCAATACAGATAGAGCTCTGGGTACTAGTTTGTCTTATAGGGTCTCTAAGTTATACGGAGAAGAAGGATTGCCCAAAGATACTATTCATATCCGCATGAGAGGTTCAGCAGGTCAATCATGCGGCGCTTTCCTCGCTTCTGGTATCACCATTGAATTAGAGGGCGATGCAAACGATTATGTTGGCAAAGGTTTATCTGGCGGTCGTTTAATTGTTTACCCACCAAAAAACTCGAAATTCAAAGCCGAAGAAAACGTTATCATTGGGAATGTCTGTTTGTATGGAGCAACTTCTGGGGAAGCATTTATTCGTGGTGTCGCTGCGGAACGTTTTGCAGTTCGAAACTCTGGTGCTAATGCTGTCGTCGAAGGTTGCGGCGACCACGGTTGCGAATACATGACTGGTGGTCGCGTTGTCGTCTTAGGAACCACTGGGAGGAATTTCGCTGCAGGAATGAGCGGTGGTATTGCTTATGTTTTGGATACCGCTCACACATTTGCATCTAAAGTGAACATGGGCATGGTAGAACTAGGCAAAGTCGAGGATCCCCGTGAGATCGCAGCTTTACGGGGGCTTATCGAGGATCATCGCCACTATACTGGCTCAGAAGTTGCTAATCGCGTTTTGCATGATTTCCACCATCTCCTCCCCTTGTTCGTCCGTGTCATGCCTCTTGATTACAAACGAGTATTGGCCGAACAAGCCGCTAAAGTAAAGGAAGAAAAATTACGAAGCAGTGTTATCGATCTTATTCCGTCACGGACCGCAAGTCAGGTCGATCTTGCTTCTGAGCATCTAGAAGAAGTGCTTCATCTAAAACATTCAGCTCACGAATCTCTAACTCCGAGTTTGAAATCTCGAAACAGCTATGAGTCAAGCGTTCTAGACCTCGAGGATTCCATGGTAGATGAAGCCACCAGCAAACAACGTCTAGCCAAGTTGGATAAGACGCGCGGATTTATGAAGTATAAACGACTGGGCGAGGCTTATCGACCTCCAAGAAAGCGTGTCAAGGACTGGAAGGAGATATCACATCGTTTGACGGAAACCGAGCTGAAATTTCAAACCGCGCGTTGCATGGACTGTGGCGTGCCCTTTTGCCAATCAGATTCCGGATGTCCTATTTCAAATATTATCCCTAAATGGAACGATCTTGTCTTCAAGGGGCAGTGGCGAGACGCTTTGAATCGTTTGCTGTTGACGAATAACTTCCCCGAATTTACTGGGCGCGTATGTCCTGCTCCATGTGAAGGTGCATGCGTATTAGGTATCAATGAACAGCCCGTCGGAATCAAAAGTATTGAATGTGCCATCATTGACAAAGTATTGCATGTTCTTTTAGAGAAAGCTGAGATCCTTATCTGAGTTTTTATTAGGGCTTTGAAATGGGTTGGATGGCTCCGAACCCCCCTGCCTTCCGGACTGGCAAGAAGATCGCCATCATTGGCTCTGGTCCTGCGGGTCTAGCATGCGCCGATCAACTAAATAAAGCAGGACATCACGTAACCGTTTTCGATCGGAATGACAGAATGGGTGGTTTGTTGATGTATGGCATTCCTAAGTAAGCTGAAACATTCGATTCTAAGACACTTACTGATTTCGTTGCATAGCATGAAACTTGATAAAGCCATCGTTCAAAGACGTCTCGACTTGATGACGGCCGAAGGCATCGTACGTAAAATCTTATTATTGAATACTTTCGGTTAATTAACTGTCTATCAGCATTTTGTTCCGAACGCCAATATAGGTGGTGATGTTGATGCTCAAACACTTGCGAAAGCCCATGATGCTGTCGTGATTTGCACAGGCGCAACTTGGCCTCGCGATTTGAAGATAACAAACCGACAAGCACAAGGAATTCATTTTGCAATGGAGTTTCTTCAGGTATATTTTAGTTGTCTCTCACCAGTGCCGGAATCATGACATACTTGTTTTAGTTGAATACTGCATCCCTTCTGGATTCTGAGCTTAAGAATGGAAATTATATTAACGCTAAAGGCAAAGATGTCATAGTGATTGGAGGAGGAGATACTGGAAATGATTGCATTGGGACAGCCATGCGTCACGGAGCGAAGTCAGTCACTAACTTTGAACTTCTTCCCCAGCCACCAGTCTCCAGAGGACATGATAATCCTTGGCCACAATGGCCACGGTAAGATCCCGTTCTCTTGATGGCTCATATACCCTACTGATGGTTATCAGCATCTTCCGTACTGATTATGGTCACACTGAAGTCGCTGCTCACTTTGGAAACGGTCAGTGGGCTGGGTGATAATCTTGTAAGATTAAACTAAATATACATGACATTTTTAGATCCTAGAGAATACTGCATTTCGACCAAAGAATTCGTTTTAGATAATGACGGAAATTTATCTGGTGTCAATACTGGTATAAACTGCCCCTGGAAGAGAGAAAACTTTACTCACACCGTCTTTTAGTTAGAGTCGAATGGACCAAAGACAGCGGAGGCCGCTGGAAAATGGAAGAAGTGCCTGACTCTGAGAAGTTTTTCCCGGCTCAATTAGTGCTTTTGGCCCTGGGCTTTTTGGGTCCAAGGGACGAACTTTTGAAGGCGTTGGGTGTCAAGCAAGATGCGCGCTCCAATATTCAAACACCTCGCAATGTAGGTGTTCTTCCTTTTTCAGTTTGATAAGCGTTTGAGCAGGCACTGACTGCGACCTAGAAATATTCGACCAACGTTGATGGTATATTTGCTGCGGGAGATTGTCGAAGAGGTCAATCACTGATTGTTTGGGGAATAAAGTAAGACTTTATCATCTATATGCTATATGGTGATAATAATGTTCTTAATTCAGTGAGGGAAGAGGGGCTGCTGCCGAAGTTGATGCATGGCTTTGCCAAAATACCCGCTTACCAATTGCAGGAGGGATCAAACGACGAGTGAGTGTTGTTAGTGTTTCATACCGCTTCAGACTATTCTCACCTTTCCCTCAGCATTTCGTTGCACCTCCTAGCAACATAGTCGATGGAGTTAATCAACTGGAAATTAAGGTCGAAGCCTAATTACTCTTGGATAACACACATGTGCCATGTACATGCCAGCAAAGTAATTTGGCACAGCATATAGGACGCCATTATTTTGTTTTCTGTTGATTGAAGTCGTTCTGATCGTGTGACGTGGATTATTCACACATTTATAATTTCTTGGCAGTGTGGATGATGTGTCGGTGAAATTGAGAGGACTCCTCAAACTCTCCTGCAAGTAAACCCTCAGTCGTAACGTGACCAAGATGTGACGACAACAGCTATGTCAATGGGAATCTCGTGTCCCCGAATATTAATCGAGTCGAAGTCAAACTCAACCATTACAACAAGCCAAGCAAACTTTCAGGTTGGCGGATATCTTACGCCGCCATCATCACCTGTTACACACTAATGGCCGCCGCTGATACAGGTAATTTTGAGCGCGATGAAAACTTCCATCTATCTTAAATGCGACAGAACGATCTACACATCTCTCATTCTTAGAAGAGGCCATAGAAGAAGCCCATAAATGCAAAGCCGTTCCAGGAGCATTCTCAGTGGGATGTGTGATCGTGACCCACTGGCCAAATTTGGATAGTCCCCCGGTCAAGATCTCAGCGGGATACTCTCGCGAACTGCCTGGAAATACGCATGCAGAGGCCAATGCGCTCTCCAAGCTTGATACACTCTCAGAGGCCTTTCTCGTACAACTTTTCGGTAAGGATCCGCCTCAAATCCAAGAGTTATTAAAAAACGCAGATGTGTACACCACAATGGTTTGAATTTTTTTTATTAAGCATCGATCCTGGTAATAATTTGGCCAAAACTAGGAGCCCTGTTCAATCAGAACATCAGGTCTGCCCCCATGTGCGGACGCCCTCATCAAGGCTAATGTTCGACGCTGTTTCATTGGAGTATCGGAGCCGCCAGATTTTGTAACATGCGAGGGTGCAAAGAAGCTCGTTGATCATGGCATTGAACTTATATGGCTGGAAGAACTTGCAGATATCTGTCTTGCTGTTGCGAGGAAAGAGCCACTGTCGTCACATGTGTGACGTTCATATGCCAATTCGGCCTGACTCCGTACCTAAGTCCCTTTACTTCTAATACACCTTACGACAATTCCAAGAGCGTTCTTTCATTATGCGGGTTGAAAAATGCTACTTTTGCTCAACTAACGTGTATCCGGGACATGGTATGAATTCTTGAAAAGTGTCTCAATCACAGTTAATCACTTCGTCCGGTTTTAGGCTCCGCCTTTGTAAGAAACGATGCAAAAGTATTCCGATTTTGTAGTTCCAAGTGAGTTTGATACCCTGTTATATTACCAACTTTGCTCATGTTTATCCCAGATGTAACAAAAACTTCAAGTAAGGAGTACACTCTCAATTTAATTTTTTCAAATCAATGCGATGAGTGCTCTCTAGAATGAAACGCAACCCGAGAAAGGTTAGATGGACGAAGGCATTCCGAAAAGCAGCTGGAAAGGAAATGGTCGTTGTAAGTGAAGCATCACTAACAATAATGTTAATGGGTAGTTTATTTTGTCTTTTCAAGGACTCGACATTCGAATTTGAAAAGAGGCGTAATGTCCCTGTTCGCTACGATCGTGAATTAGTCAAGACCACGGTTAAGGCAATGAAACGAATCGCCGAAATCAAAAAACGAAGGGAACATATGTTCTGGAAGCACCGGTATGTATACTCAAATGGTTTATTCTTTCATATGTTCCATTCTAATTGTTGGTGATCATAGAATGGCTGCCAGCAGAGAGAAGTTGCGGGCATCTCGCTCAAAGAAAATGGGAGTTCGAGAGTCAGTCAAACTTATTCAACCTCTTTCATTGCAAAGGGAGAAGATTCGCGAGGCTATCCCTGCAAAATCTGCCCGTCCGTCGGCACTAATACAAGGCTCCGGACAAAGAATGACAATGGCGGTCGATTAGCGCACTGCAGATTCATGGTGGAAGTGGTTGTTGATTGTCTAGTTATGATCAAATGACACTATTAAAAGTACATATGCACATATGATATCCTGCTTTAATTATTATCGGTGCTTGTATTTCGCCTCATTATCATGCCTTGCTTCTGGATCTAAAGTGTTCCTTAATCCAAAGAGGGCTTTGCTAACCGCTTCACTAGCTCCTATCATTGGTTTCAAAACGGCTATTGGTACAGCTCGAACGACGGCATGTACGGGCCCCTATGAAAATGGTTTTGAGAATTAGTACACGTCCAAGTCAGAAAACATACCTCATTGCCAGATCGTTCGTATACCTCCATAGGAACAGCAAGAATCGTTTGCGCAGCCGAGTGGAAGTTTCGGCTGAGACTTCGGTATGCAGAATGAAATCCTTCTCGGACATTTTGCGGCTGGTCCGCATATCTGCTAATCAGCTCTGCCATGTCTGTTTCATCGGTAATGTCGTCAGGAAGTTGCAGGGCTTCCGTTGTGACCGCATGCCGAAATTGTCCTTGTCCACCCAATACTGTCTCCGCTTGTTCTAAAATTACTTGAGTGCCGGTAGCCAAACGAGCTCCCAATTTTACAGCTTCCATTGCTGTGTTCTTCATGAACGCCGCCGTACCCTTTTGAACGCCGCGTACAAGTCGTTTGTCCTTTTTATACTGAGCAATTGGAAGTAGAACAAGGTCCGCAACACCTGAGCCAACATTAACAAAGGATCGAATAGGTGAAACTCCCGAGATAATATCAGCCAATTGATTTGCTTTGACATCTGGCGTCCATAAATCATTGAGGGTTTCAAACAAACGACCCCACCCAGTGATCTGAGAATGCTAATCAGAATAGGACAAAATGAGAAAGTGAAAGTGGAATACTCCAGATAGTGTGATATGCCGTAAAGTAATTTCTGAGCCATCGAAATGGAAAAAGTTCATCAGCTCAATAGTTTTGCCCTGACGGAGGGCTCTATAATCAACACGTTTTGGTTTGTAGTCCAGTTTGAGATCGACTGGGAACACCTCGACGTGTTCTATACTCTCATTAAAAAGGTGCAAACATATTGAGAAGAAGGGGCTCAACGGAAATACAGCCCAGCGTTAGGCTCGGCAACATCATCTGTGTTGGGCGAAGGCTGAAAACTGAAAAATCTTTTCATAAAATCAAGAGCGTCTTGATCGACATTCAATTTTATGGGAAGGATTTTCAGCTACAAAAATTAAGGTTAGGACATCGATGAAACTAATAGAGCCGGAGCCTTACCCTAAAGCGACCTTCTTTGCTAGCGATATCGGGGTTGGGTACAGAACGCAGGAGACGTAATTCAGCGCGAACCATATCCGAATCCGTTTGGCGGAAATTCCCTTGAAAATCAACACGGAGCTGGGATAAGAATTTCTTCCACGTAGAAGTTTTAACATGATCGAGAATCTCCACATCTTTGGCAGCGACGAGAACTTTGGAAAGAAGCTCGTGAGCGGGATCAAAAACATCAACTTCTGCCCGTATTCCTCTAAAACAGAACTCAATGATGGCATTCCGTGAACGAAGTAACCTTGAACCGTGAGAGCGCGTTGGTTGGGAAGGATTGTTCGGCGGCGAAGTGAAAGACTGCCAGGAGCTTTCACTAGCGTTTTCGTCATCCTGTAGTGTTCTGTCAATTGCGGCAATCAAGGCGGGTGGCTCCATGTCGTCAGAATCGTCTAGTAGACCAATGGACACAGAATTGAATAACAGGGTGTTGGTATTTTCAATACTATAATCCGGATTCTGCCCCTCGGCGAGAAGCTGCTTGATCTTCAACAGCCGTCGTCTCATGAGTTTAATTTCTTCTTCAATCAACTGTCGGGTGGATAACCAATCGTATCCTTCGTACAATAGGAATGTCAAATCACAATTTTCTGCTCGAATCCTAATTCTCGACCTCTCGGGCCTGTAAGGAGCAAATTGATTAACAAGCAAGCGTAGAGCCGGAGAAGACTCACATGTCCACATCCGCTGGTTCAGGAACAATATTCTCAAAAAATTGGTCTATGATCGTGATCCCCTTATCATTCAGCATACGAACTGTCTCTCCGCCGAAATTAGAAATAACGCCGCCGACATTTATTTTGGGCTCATTTTCAAAATCAAGCAAGTCGTTATCATCTATCTCTCTCAACCCTCCAGCTGTTCCATAAGATACGTCCAGATAATCAGGATTCGTGGGCAAGTCGTCATTAATCATATCGGCAGTTGGACCCAGACTGGGTAGTCGAGAGAATGCTTCTTCATCCAAAGAAGCTGGACAAAATATCAGAAGCCGTCGTGAGCTTGGAATATGAATCTTACCCAAGAGATTTTCGTTCCGCGGAGTATCAATACGAACAGGAGAAGGTTTAGAAACTACTTCACTGCTCAGAGTAAGCATCGATCATGATAATATTAGATGAAGGCATACACATGCTCTTCCTTGGTCATTGAACCTATAAAAGCGGTAAATGCTGAAAGTGTGTCTGCGCAGGCATGTAGTTTGATTTTCATGCGGTTTACGTGGACCTAGAAGGTGTTAGGAGGTGCGAAATGTGTTAAGGTGACTACCTACTTCCGTTCGGGGAGAAGGAGAAGATATGAATGATACCTGTCCTTCTCCATCATCAATCTCTGTAAATAATGCGTATCCTCGACTCTGATAATTATTCAAATACATAGATAAATGTGTGGGGACTATAATACCTTCCAATAAGAGGCTCCAAAAGCATCGGAATCAAGAATGTTCGTCAAGGCAGGTGGAAGGGTTTGTTTATTATCAACGAAAAGGACTGCCGATGATAAAACCCGAGCCTTTAAATTGATTTCGGGGGATTCATTGACTATCGCAGTCCCAAATTCTAGTTCTCCAATATGAACAATCGCGGATCCAGAAGTGTTTGAGCCTGAGACCTCAATTGAACCGTCAACAATGGCTAGAGATACTGTAGTGCGTTCATTGGGCACGACCGTATCAAATACCTGATTATAAAATTATTCAGCTGCAGTATAGGTACGCGAACGGGTGATTTAATATACCAACCCCTTCAGGAGACTTAAAGTAGGACTGCAAATCTTCCAATAGAGGTAAACTCTCCGAGTATAGGTGAAAAATAAATCCAAAAAAACTCAGTTTAATCTTCGATGATTTATGCCCAAAGACGTCCTCGACAATAGAGACATATCGCAACTTGATTAATGGTCGTGTGGAATGCTTCTGAAAGAAGAAAAATAAATCAAACCAAGCAGGAGCACTACGGGATTGCGCATACATTATGAGGTTGTGCCGAATGTAAAATTAGCATAGAGTTCTCTCGCCCATATTTGTCCGTTATATCAATACCCCCAACTCCGAGAGTTATCACGTTCTCATTCTTTTTATTTTCAAAATGGATTGATTCGGTATTCCAACGGTACGCACCTTGCCTTCCGGCGAGATTTCAGCAAGGATCTCGGTATTCATCAACAGTATCACCAGAGATTGGGACCGGTCATTGTCTTTCGATCGAGGAACCAGAAGATGTATTTTCCCTGAGTCCTTGAAATTAAAAGAGGGAGAATATTCGTTGTTGAATTGATTATACCTTCATCAATCGAGAGCCTGACGGCCAATTCGGGTTTTCTAGGAAGATCTTCCGGACTGCTGACACTGCTATCTAAACTGGCCGTTCTTTTCAAGGAATATTTACTGTTAGGTAAGGTTACTGCTTTCTCTGGCGAAGAGACAACGGCCCATCTTGAAAAGTCATCAAGCCAATATACTAAACCCCTTAAAACGGGCTTAGAAAGAGAGATATTCAGGAATGGGAAGACTATGTCGATAGACATTGATCCCATAGGTGACACAGTACGAAAACATGCGGACGGTATCTTGGATACGTCTTCCAACGAATCTACAACGAGGAATGCTTCCGCTTTAACATCTGCAATACTTCAGTCGTACATTACACCGGCATTTAGGCTAACTAACGTACCATTTGGTAATGCTAAGGCGGCAATTACTTTCTTAAACCGAAACATTCCTAAGACTTTCGCTGGGAGCTTCGGACTTGAATTGTTCTTTTCTCGCCCTCGTGAGATGTGAAAATTATGCAAGTCTAGGGCGAGATTGCCTGATCTGGACTCGGGAAGCTGCGAGATTGGTGACACAGACGTTTCAATCCGAATAAATAAAAATTGGACCGAAATATCCCCCCCGCTTTGCTGATCGAACGTTTAGGAAATGCAACAAGGATGCTTGCGCACTTACATTATCTTGGTCAATATACGCAGATGAGGCCATCCCCTCAGTGTGAGATGCTTTCGGAATCTCAATCTTTGGCTCAAACGTTTCTATCTTCTTGAAATCCGTCATACGAGTTATGTATGAGTTGACGAACTGAATGGTTTCGATGTCGACGAAGATATGCAGTGGAATATCAATCTTAATAGTCGTTTCTTCGAACGTCTGAGAGTGTATTCGAACGACGGGGTGCTTCTCTGACTTTGATCGCGACGAATGCCTCCTCCAAAAAGCTTCTGTTGAAGCTTTTTGGACATCTGTATCTCTCGTCAATCCGGTAATATTGAATATGGGTAGGATTCCCATATCATCGGGGTCATACTGGGGATCCAAGCTCGAATCGGAGACAAGAACGGCGGAAACAAGCAAACTCCTGTCTTTCCCATAAGAAAACGAGAATGTAGAGAAGTCTTCAAGACACCCTTGAAAATGGTATTGGAGGTGATGAGATCTGGTCCTCGACAGACTCAACTTGGCATTTAGATTATTGAATGATATACGTAAATGGGGAATTAGGAGATCGTGACAAGCAGGAGATCGCGCGTGTAAGGTGTTGATGATATGTAGTTCTGTCGACATTAAAGAGGAATCCCACAATATACAAGCGATGTTGGCGATATGGATATTTAGGACACAATCTTCGACCACCGTCCTGCTCGGGGCTTTGGTAACGGCGGGCGTCGGTGAATCAACTTGATCAAATAAGGAGATAATATCAAGAATTACCGCCACTTGTGAAGGGTTTAAAGAAAGTAAGAGAGGTGATATTGTTATGTCTAGTGCTATGTGGGGTCCCAACGGTAACGCGTCGGGGGAGATACGGAGTGATGGTGTAACCATTGTGGCAAGAATGGAATCAGTTCCATGACCCATTGAGAGTATTCGTTGCTCCTCATTGCTTGAGAGATGAGGAAACGAAGATACTTCTGTTTCAGGTAGAGTAGACAGAAGGCTGTGATATATGCTGGCTTCCGCAGCCGACGGAGCGCGATCTCGGGGTGGTAATGCAGCTAAACTTTGTGACATCATAGCCATGTTCTCGTCATCATTATCAGAGGATACAGTCGACGAAGATAAAGTTTCAGTAACCGGGGATGATACTTTCATTGATACAATGAACTTCCCGAGGGATAGCGTTCTGACTTCACCTTTCTCTCTTTCACCCGCCTTTATTGTTTGTTCTACAGCATCTTCGGTCTTATATGCAACGCGATCCAGATAAAATGACAAAGTCGTCGCCTCAGGAAATATAATATTGACGCGTATATCCGATACGTCAAACTTGAATCTGGAGAGTAGTTTTTCTATTAGTGTGGCAATAAGTGAGACACCTTGGGTAGCAAGTTCTTCATCGTCTCTTGCCGTGATTGGGTCTGAGTCTCCTCTGTTGTTGGGATCAAAAGTTCCCGGAAATTTGTATGAGATGTTTTCAGAGGTAGAAGGAGATTTAGAAGTCTCGGTGGAATGGAGTTCGTCGTGGACGAAGGACTGAGCCATATGTTCCACTGATTCAGAAATTCCATCTACGGAAATACCAGCTTGAGAAGAAGAGCGTGGAGCAGGAGAATAAGATAATGTAATATTCAAAGAAGACAGGGACAATGCCACTGGCGCAGTCAGAAGATTAGGCCACGGAAGGTTAGCGGTTACTTTGCCGAGTGAGCCTGATTCAAGTACGAAAGGAATTTGGGCAAGACGAAGCTTTTCATTCAAGACCTAATGCTTCATTATTAAATGTGAGTATATTTACGGAACAAACTTCACACCCACATCATGGTTGAATTCCACATCGGTCACCTGCACAATGCCGCTTCCAATCTGGGCATCAATCTGCTTTGGATCAAACTGGCCGGGTTTGACCAAATGTCCCAACACATTTCGTAGAAAATACGATATAAAACGTCGCTGTATAGTCTGTGGCAGGGACACCGATGGTAATGTCTGCCAGGAGGGAAAGGAGAACATGACTATGTAATTGAGTCACGTGCGGACAAATCCTTGAGGGGTTGCCAAAAACTACATACGCAATTGATTTTCTCCTCCAGCTCGAATCTTGTACTGTCCTTGGACGGTTTCCATGAACGCGTCCTTTTCTCAATATGCTTCCAGATTTCTCAATAATAGGACATTAGCGGAGTCTTCGCAGGCGTCGTTGCCACTGTTCTATTCGTTCCACGAGTCTGAGGAGGGTGAATCCCTGCCTGCAAGTCGGCTGGCACAACAGAAAACAGCACTTTCCCGCGATGATTTGGAGTTAGATGAACATGGGGAACCTCGATTAAGAGGAGACGAAGAATTGGAAGATCCCTACTTGAGACTGGATGAAGAAGAAGATAACAATGATGCGGATACTTTCATGAAAGCCTCTCTGCCGCTAATTGGTTCAATTGAGCCCAGCACACAAGGTGGATGGCTTGCTCATCAAGCATCTCCTTTACCATCGCGGACTCCTACTCCTTCAACGTCACCGCCAACTCCGCCAGTACCGACTACAACACACCTGACTCTTACTGAATCCCTATTGCCTCGCGACTCAATCTCACGCTCTGCTTTCTTCCTCCCAGAACCAGGAAGGACCCCGTTATTCAAATATAACGATACGAACTGGACAATACTATGGTGCACGGCCTTCACCATATGCTGTATAGCCTCCGTTTTCTCTTTTTTCGTTACATCAGTGAGCTCTACGACTGTGTTTTTTTTCTCGCCAGTTCACCTGCTTTTAGATCCCCTCTGTCCCTACACCGTACACAAGTCTTATTCGTATCGTGCCATTTTTAACAATTTCAATCATCCTCTGCACTCTTCTCTCATACGCCTATATTCTTCTACTCAACTACTTTGCCCGGCCCATGCTTTTAATCACAGCTTTGTTCATTCCCATCTCCCTGATTTTCTCCGCATTAGCTGCATTTTCAGGCTCGTTCGTATACTCAAGTGTGCTGAGTGGTGTATGGGGTTCAACCGTTGGACTCAGATTATTTTCTCTGGTTCCCACTATTCTCGCAATATCGGCAGCTCGATCAGTTTTCTATATTATGTCCCGAACAAACCGAACCATCGACACTATCCAACTTGTCACCAAATTTCTTCTATCTAACCCGCCTTTATTAGCCATATCACCTGCTTTGCTGTTCGCTGCCTTGCTAGGAACCTTGCCTTTTATATCTCTTAGCTTCCGCCTTCTTTTGGTTGGGTATGGGGGGAGCTATTGGCATATAAAACCGTATGCCGTCTGGTTTATTATTCTGGTTTCTTTTACTTGGGCGTGGAGCTGCTGTATTATTCGTGGCATGCTCAGAGTCATATCTGCAGCTACTGTCGGCGCTTGGTTTTTCAAACGGTAACTTTTTTCTTTCGTTGGGAGATATCACCACTTAAACAACGACTACCAGGCCACAAAGGACCGAGCCTATCTCGGAACAAATAGAGGTATTACGCGCTAGTATATCCAGAGCATGTGGGCCATCATTCGGAACTATCTGCCTTGCCGCTATGTTAGAAACGAGTATCGGATCGGTATTGCTTATGCTTAGAGGACTTCGTCGGGTCAGTGGAATTAACTGTCTATGTCTGAATTCTATGTCTGAACTTCCTTAGGTTACTAAAAGTCCTGTTGTCCCAACTTTTATCCATCCGCTGTCTGTTCCTGTCTCAGTTTTATCCGGCGTTCTCAGGCCCTACACGTTTGAAGGCTATATCTTACCTCACGCCGGTATTACTGGAGAAGCGTTCCTAACTGCACATCGTCGGGTGAGAGACATAACGTCGGTCAAGAGACCAGGCACTGCCCCAGCACCATGTTTGTCTCGTCTTCTTTCCAAGCCGTATTCTAAATTAATTCTCAACTTTAGACACTATGTTCTCGACTCTCATGACACTCACATCGTTATCGCTCAGCATGCTCTTCTCTTTATGTGCATATCTTCTTACCGCTAATACTTTCACACGTCCCGAGCATGCACCTCTCAGTGCCATTCTCATTGGTGCCGTGTGCTTCTTTTTGTTTTGGTTTTGTGGTGGAATTTTAAGTGATATGTACGTTTTCCTTTTTGCTTCTTTTCAGGCATCTCATTCATGGAATCTTGACCAGTGCGGATGCATTATACATATGCTATTGTATCGATCAAGACCAAGGAACACGAACTTGTGAGGAAGTTTATAACATTGTCAGTCATTTTTCTCTCTCGTTTGAAAGAATACGTGTAATTTTCTTTCAGTTTCACCGATCCAATTCTACTACCAGTAACGTCGAAGCATAGAGGTTGATTGCACTCGCGAAACTCATTGACTGGACCCTATTTTTGTTTTAATGTGAATTTTCCCGACCTTTATAATAAGACCACTGCATATTATATATTTCTTGTCAATCCATCTTTGCTTTCAGTAGAAACCTTATATTTGTAGTCTATGCATCGTATCCAATGTATATCCTGTTTATTTATCCACAGTCTAATCTCAATAGCGTATGCGTACAGTGCTATTTTGTTATCCAACTAATCGTCTTCCATCAACTCCGCCAATTCGCGTTCCTCTTCTTCAGTTAATTTGGTGGCGGATGTTGCTGCTTTCCGCTGTACATCAGGTATCTCCAGAGTGCTTTTCGGTGTCAGTACATCTTTAAACTTGGTGTCAGCTTTGAAAATTTCTTCGTAACGCGTCGCTAGTCACTCACCACTTAAACTCCATCGTCTAAGTGTCGAGTCCAGACTTGCACTCAGAATCCACAGTTCAGCTTTCCCATTTTTACCTGTACGCATCCACACATCTAAATTTGTAATGTCATGTGAGTGAGCTTCTATTTCGCAGAGTAATTCTGGAGGATCCTGAGCCGATAAAGGATCATACGAATATATCCTGAGCGAATCTCCGACGGCTACTACCAGATATGTAGCATCCTCAAAAGTGAGAAACAAAGGTAAAAGAGCCTTCACTGAATGAGGTTGCGTTACATGATGCAAGACCTTCGAATCTGGAAGCGGTTTAGGGACATTCTGGATAGCTACAGATTCGTCACTTGATCCTACAACAGTCCAAATAAGTAGCATGAAAAGAATACCATACAGGCAGCATATATTACCTGTGAAGAGAAGATCATTGGCTACAAATAGAGCGTTGATCCCTGTACGATGGGGTATCCACTCGTTCTTCAGGGTTACTTGACACTCGTGAAGATTTTGGTCCAGTCTTTGTATATCCCAAGCTTTAATAGCACCCAGGCTATCTGCAGTGTATAATACACCGGACAGATCTGTCTGTTTTTGAAAGGCAAGTGCTTCGACGGGTCTTGTGTGAGCAGCGATCGAGCCAACCTGATGAAATGGTTGCTTAAAATCAGTTGTGTCCCTATAGTAGTCAGATTGAATTTTCAGATGTACGAGCAGCTTAGACGGTGGATCACCATATTCTGACAGTTCTATCCGAAGAGCTCGATATTATAAGCGACAGCGATGGCACTACCAGCAAGGTTTTCACAAAATCGTCATGAGCGTTGATGGAGAATATCAGTGATTTATCCTAGAACAGTCGATGTCAAAGCCGTTTCACAAATCCACGAGACTTCCGTACCGAAGTTTTCCAAATCTTGAGAGTCTAGACACGAATTGATCTGTGCAGCACAATTCTGGAAAAGAGGGAACATGCCTTATCCCAGGAACCAGTGATCAGATAATCTGAGTTGATAAGAGCAAGACAGGTTACCGGACCTGTATGGCCCTTGTATATCTGTAGGGTTTTGCCTGTCTACATAAACGAATCATGCAAAGATCAAGTCGTCTGAAGTGACGTGAGCGAACCGCCCAACCTCGAGAGAAAGCCTTCGAGCAATATGGTCACTCTCCGCAATCCAAACGTCTGAACCTTTGACTTCGATGTCTAAAATCTTTCCCGATACAGAGACAGGAGCCCCGAGATCCTTAATTCGTTCTGCCTTGATATTTCTTGCCTTCAAGTTAAGTATTGATTAAGGCAGCCAGATAGACTTCTCGAGGAAATTCACGAACTTCTTCTTTGGCAACGTCGTTCTCTGCTCTGAAAAAATAGGATGGGTCGGAAGTCTGCATTATGTAGTATCTCAATGAGAGGTCTGCCTCGGGACAGGAACGGCATAATTTCACTTAGTAAGCGGGTAGAGTTGTCGGCTTCGTCCTCGACAAGCTTGAAACAACGAAGAAATTAGCATTTTTATATTTTGCGCCCTTCAAGCCACTTCCTCGGGAGCCTTGACGGCACTATTGAAGGTATTGGAAGTTTCGGATCTTACTTATGTTGGCAAGGACAACTTGTCATATCAGGAGCTCAGTCTCGGGGCAGTTTCGATCCGCTAGTACCAACCTCGCAGTCAGTCCGTCCGTTGTTGCTGAGTGATCAATATTGATTTTATGTTGTTTAGACCAAGCGTTTTCAGCCATTGGCTTCATCTTCCCGAAGCAGTAAGTATAAACAGTCCTTCATGACTCCCGGTGTTTTGCTCTGGTATTCTAAATTCTTCCTTCAGTCGATTTGGGAAGATGGGTAGTCGAGGATAACAACGAGAACCGAGGCAACAACAACCGAGACAAATCATGGTCTCGGGACACTTCTTCGAGACGAAGAAAAAAGCATCCTACTACATCCTCATCCTCCAGATTCCCCAAGGCGGCGCCATCCGCTGACCACAACAAATCAAAGTCACATCGTTCACTTCCATCAAATAATATCCCCAAACCTTCTAAACCACGTTCGCCATTGACACTAGAGGGTGGCTCACAATTGGACACTTCTTTTTATATACCTCATTCGGAAGACCCAACTGTGGACGCGAGCCCCCCCAGTGAGAGAAAAGAGCTAACATTAGATCCAGAATCAAATATCGATAATGTAGATGGAAATGCGAAGCGTTACGAAAGTAAAACTAAATTCAAAACCAGAAGTTCGCTCAAACAAGGCGGGGTAATTGCACGTCCATCTCGTGTCGTCAAAATCCGCGAAGAAAAGCCGGGCAAATCGAATTCAAAGTTAAAACCCCCAAAGTTAATAACATATATGCAAGACGTGTATATACCACCCCTCATTGCAGTAGGCCACCTCAGTAGACTATTAGATATATCTCTAGGTCAGTTTCCCTCCCATCTTCATTTCTACGTTCTTTTCTGAGTGCTTAGTTTAGAATCCTTACAACGTAAAATGATTGAATCCGGTATGGAGAATGAAGTCTCATTCGATCATAGTGAGAGCATGCCCGATCGTTCTGTTCATTCATAATTTCTCAGAGCATACGTCAAGTTCTTAATTCTGATTTTGCTTCAATGCTTGCCCTCGAGTTTCATAAAAATCCAATTGTAGACGAAGAAGCTGCCTTTGATATCTTTCCACCGTACGTTCCCATTTTGAACATTGTACATATGTATCATTATGAACGTGAGCTACCATAGGAAACCACACCCTAATCCCTCTACTCTGCCTTTGAGACCTCCCGTGGTCACCGTGATGGGACATGTAGATCACGGCAAAACAACACTGCTGGACACACTTCGTTCGTCATCAGTAGCAAAAGGCGAAGCTGGAGGAATAACACAACACATTGGAGCATTTTCTGTGCCCGTTGTTACGAACGCTAAATCAGCCTGCAAAAGCATAACATTTCTAGATACCCCCGGTCATGCGGCCTTTACTGCTATGCGTGCTAGAGGTGTTAGAGTGACTGATATTGTGGTTCTCGTGGTGGCCGCGGACGACGGTGTCATGCCTCAAACTAAGGAAGTGATCGAACTCATCAAAAAGGATGAAAAACTGGGCGTCGTAGTGGCGATAAATAAAATGGATAAGCCGGGAGTTAACCCGGTAAGTGCTTGTTCACTTAAATGAATCGCACATGAATGAGGGTATGTTTAGGACAACATAACAAAATCTCTCCTAGCGGAAGGCTTGCAACTAGAGTGCTTTGACGGTCATATTCCCGTCGTGGAGGTTTCTGGATTAACTGGACAGGGTCTCGACCAACTTGTTGAAAATATTTCACTAATGGCCGAATTAGCTGAATTACGAGCTGAAACAAGTGGTGCTGTCCATGGTTATATACTGGAGTCTAAATTCTTAAAGGGTTTGGGGTATGTACTATATAGTGACCTCAATATATTCTTTTCTAATACGAGTTAGCCCTGTGGCCACTGTTCTTGTCCTGCGTGGAGAACTAACAACTGGGAGCAACTTAATCAGTGGTGTTGCTCATGCTCGCGTCAGACAGCTAATGAATTCCAACGGTGAAATGATTAAATCCGCCCGTCCCGGAATGGCCGTGACCGTTGCTGGCTGGAAAGAGTTTCCCTCCGCTGGTGATGAGGTACTCCAAGGTTCGGAGACTGATATAAGAAAGGCCATTGTCAATCGTAAACGGCGACTCGAGCAGGTCGTGATGGAACGAGACGCCGAGGCAATCAACGAACGTCGAAGGCTGGCTCGCAATAAAAGAGAGACGCTTACTGGAACTCCCGAGATTATTGAGGCTACAGAAAATTTTGTCCCAACGATCAAGCAATTGCTGCTGGTTATCAAATGTGACGTAAGTGGCACCGTGGAAGCTGTTGTTGGTGCGCTCGAAGGCATAGGGAACAATTTAGCACACGCGAAGATTGTTCACAGTTCTGTTGGCGATATAACGGAATCGGACGTCATGATGGCCAAGGCGATTGGTGGTAAGTCCTGTTATCATTCATTGATTATTACATGGTAGGATTAACGGTTCTTAGGAACTATTGTCGCCTTTTCGGTCTCTGTCCCACGAGCCATACGGACCCTAGCTGCAGCAAATGACATACCCATAATCTCGTCCGATATAATCTATCGTCTGATGGAAGACGTCAAAGCACAAGTCATTGCGCTACTGCCTCCGATTATTGAGACCCGTGTGGTTGCAGAAGCGACGGTGGCTCAATTATTTGATATCCACCTCAAGCGCAAAGAAATCATGAAAGTAGCAGGGTGCAAAGTCACTAACGGTCTGTTGGAGAAGAATAAAGCAGTTCGCGTTATTCGTGCCGGGACAATTATACATGATCGTAGGGTTTTTCATATCCTAGTTGTTTATTTGACTAACATGTAATTCATTATTCGATAGACGACACTCTACAAACTTTACGGCATCATAAGAAAGATATGCAGGAAGTTCGCAAGGATATGGAATGCGGTCTATCATTGACAAATTTCGGAGATCTACAGCCTGGTGATATTATTCAATCGATACAAACGGTACAAAAACCCGGTGTACTCTAATAGCATCGATCTCTTTAACCCAGCCTTGCCTTATTCTCTTCGGACAAAATAAGCTCTTTGCCTCCGATGGTGCCAGTTCGTCCAGTCACCCCAAAAGTAAGATTATACCCTTCTATGGGACGGCTAGTTTTCTCCAGAATGGGCCAGCTTCGCTTATCAGCTTTGGTCAGCGTCAATTCAACCTATCGCCCATATTAATACCCAAATAAACAAAGCTTCGCCATCGTCCTACCTTTGTACCTAATAACGTATACTTGGATGTGGTGGGGTCAATTGGGCCATATAAATCTATAGTTCGTTTGAATCGTTTACGCCCTGGCATTAGAAGATCTAGAGAAACCTAAATCGAGGGAAAACTCAGAACAGTTAGCAATTATTTTACAGAATCGTACTTTGTCCTCTCCCAACTCAACCTTACTTGCAACCTTGTCTGTCTGCTTGGCGAACACCGAAACATGAACTTGGGATGGCGTTTGATAATGATCGATCCGACAATCCACTAGATCTTCCGTAGTAGACTAAAAATGTTAGCAAAATATCGCGATGAACATATTGATATTTTACCTCCTTGTCGATCTTGGTCGCAAAAACATGCTTTCCGGTCTTGCAGCCTTTGATTTTTAAAAATTCGTCAAATTCTAGGACCCGTCTTTTGCAGCATAGATATCCCTTCAAAAAAAACGCAAAAGTCTAGATATAGACTTAGAATACGACTCAAAACGTACTTTACTTCCTTCGTGGAAAATAGGCTAATCATGCAATTAATGATCAGAGGAAGGCAAACGTCATAAATTCTTACTGGTGATGGATGGTAAACACAAAGGGAATTTTCTTTATCTCCCAAACGACTTTCTTCTTGCGATATAAATTTGGCACTACAGCCACGTCGTCTGCATGGGGTACCCACTGATACTTCAATACTTGGGTCATCTTCCTCCTCTATTGGGGCAGAAGGTGCCTGAGAGGTATTGGATACTAGGGCAGTCTGGGGTACTATGGTTGGATTTGCAGACGCGGTCGAAAAGGTCTCTGTGCCATCTTCAGCGACATTGACCCTCACGGCAGCTACTGTGGATGAACTAGCAGCAGATACTGGCTGTGAACTGGGAATTTCCTCTTTAGGTTTGGGCTCAGCGTGTCTACCTTTCGTGCACCCCTAAGATTTCCGTTAAACAGAGTCCATTAATCACGCACGACGTATAGAGATAGATATACCGATATTGCCATGAACGACTCGAAATCGAGCACGGGACGATTGGTGTCAGAGCAGCATGACCAACTTTTAAGGCCTTCGTGAAAGATCTGACTACATTTTGAGCTCACCCAGCTAAGAAGCAAAGATTAGCTTACTGGATTACCGGGATGATACCGACAAGATGCGTCAGTGTTGTTTTCTTGCTCATATTCTTTGCCACATCCTTTGTTAGCGCACTTAGGCATACTGCTTAAGGCCAACCCAAATATCTAAACAAGATGCTTTTTTAAATGGTGGTTTCAGTACCGAAGTAATAGAGCAAATTCCAGAATATGCGCGAAACGGCGTACACTTGTTTTGCCTGCTGAGTTTTAAATATTCGAGGAATATATTTGCGTTCTCCAGGGGAAATTCATTGATAAAGAAGGGAGATGATCGATGATCGCTTGATACAAAGAATATATCCTGCCATATCATTTGCCAATATTTTAATAAAATATACAGTCTATATATTTTATTTTTGAATTTGTAGCAGGTTCTGAGTCTACAGTAACTACATATTATGTTGCTGTGACGGAACTTGCGCGGTGCCTTTATTCAAGCAACGTAATGATAAAGCTCTCGTTGAAGCTCATCCCGTCGGATGTACTCTCTTTCCGTTAAACTTTCGATCTGCTTCTTAATTTGACTGACATCGGGTTGAAAATGCTTCTTAATAGCTTCAACAGCCTCCTGAATGAGCTTTGGATGCGACAGCTTCTTCCGCCCTTTCATGATTCGAACGATAGCCGCATCTAAGAGGTAGCTTCTGTCTTCTTGAATACGTTTGTCTGTTGCCTGTGATTCTTCGATCTATAAATTTAAAACTTAGTGGCAACTCGAGATGAACGAGACGGTTTTTCTTACTGTTACTTTCTCCTGAATCGAATTAATTCGAATATTATGATGAGGATCGGTAAACTTGGCATTATAATGGAATTCATCTCCATCATTCACATCTCTCCCAGCGGGCACTTTAGTCAAAACGCGCTTTTTGCCGCAGGCTAGAGACTGAAGTGTTCTACGTAGTTCCGCATCCTCTGAATGGGACAACAGTTAGTGACCGCACCCGATAAGGTGATACAGTACACACCTAAGTTTGTTTGTTCTTTGATTTCTAAGAAACTGAATTTATCCTTTTCGTTGAAAAGCATGAGTACGACGGCTTGATATAAACTAACAGAAAGCTCTTTCTGTCCGACAGGAAATCTAGCTGTGAGCGTAACAGTTCCCAAAGAGTGATACCAATCGATTTTATGGCGCTCATGCTTTATGCGATAGAACTTTTCGAATTGTTCGAGATTAGAAAGCAGCTGAGGCTGTAAATCAATTTCACGTCCTTGCTTGGGCTGATAAGGCCAAGAGGAGGATTGGAGAATCATGGTCGACATATACTTGAGTTCCGGAAACTTAGTATGGAATTCGCTCAGCAAGTCTCTCGACAGCTCGAGGTCTTTAAACATTTGATTCCCTTTTCCGAACTCAGGATCATAATCTTAGAAAGTCAGTTTGTGTGCCACATGTCAGTGATGGGATGTACCTTCACGAAGCTTTTTGATAACTGCTTTCTCAAAATCATCCGATGCGCTCCTTCCTAGCAGTAGACGCTTAGCCAGACTGCGCCAATAGAATGTTCGGAAAACATCGCGATCTAATATTAGAACAGAGTTAATTTGCAACCTTGATACGGGTTTCAATAAGATTGGAAGTTACCAGTGGTGTATTGATAAAGTGAAAGAACAGAATCCAATTTCTCGTCAAAGTCTCTATCTGAATCTTCTTTCTGACCGTAACGCATTAATCTGTCAATATATTTTGCTGAATATGGAAACCTTCAGCACAAGCATTTGGTAGCCATCTGAGTACGTACCTATCATCTCGGCAGGCTTTCTTAATCTCTTACCGAACCCTCTCGCAAAAGCATCACTGGCGGCATACGCAAATGGCCCTCTAGTTTTTGCTGGTGCAGGTTTTTCGCCCTTCTCGTCGGAAGTTTTTAGAGGCGCTCCATTTTCACCACCTTCTCGGAACGCAGAGACAATCAAGGTATCAACAAACGCCCTAAATTGAAGTAGGCGCGAAACCATTTCTTCTTCTTCATTGACGGGTAAAAGAACAATCTCGGTCACGATGGTCTACAAATGCAGTAAGAATGATGGGGATGATTCGCAAATTAAAACAATACTCACCTCGGTGCTTTGAGCAAAGGCTAAACGAATAGGCTCGAATGCCTCCACTCGGGCGAGAAGATCATACATGTTACGAATACCTTCAATATTCTTCTCGCGTAAAAGGGGTAGTAGACCTTTGATAGCGTGAGTGTGCATCAAGAGATAACTTTATGTCAGATGTACCGGCTATAATCCATGGAATCCTCTTCTCCAATAATGCTTTCTCAGTACATTTCTCGACTACTGTCAAAGTTTTTTCTTGTAACAAGTCGCGACACCTTCGGACTTCTTCTTCGACTCGGCGTAAACAGTGACCAATAAACTCGATGGGGGACATGCCGTCTATTGGAGGCAAAAGCGTCTACTTGAGGAAAACAGTAGAAAAATTATGCTTAACATACTTAGAGAAAGAACGTCAGATTCATTCGCGTAAAATTTTTGACATATCAAAACATATGGGACCTGAAACTCTGACTCGTATAGTCCCATTTGTTGTAGTATATGAATGAGGATTGTTATTTGATCCCGATAGGTAGCAACTCTATAAGGAGATGTGAGAAAAAAACGCTCAAGATGATGAACGAGATACGCGAAAAACGTTACGTTTGTGTCGTCCGTTCTGTGTTAACCCAATTTTCGATGCAGGGTGTTATTTCGTCATGAATGGCATTATGGCATATCACATAGTTTTGGAATGTTTGAAGACCTAATTCGCTATGTGCATGATTAATGGGAATTTCGGCGATATTTTCCGAAGAAAGAGCGATTGACGAACTATATTGAAGGAATGCCTTTGGGACAAGTATATGCCCTATCAAGCCAAGTAAAGAGGAATTTTAGTAGAACCTATCATCAATTAGTATTGGTTCGAAAAAAGAGAATAATCAGCTTGCCAGTCGAGATTCAAACCATTTCCACTCATCAATTAACAGTTTTAACCATGGCAAACCCTTCTCAGATGTCAATCGCCTGGCAATAACCTCGGCACAAGTTCGCTGGAGATGGGTCGTCAACATGGAGTAGATCTCAGCACCATTATCGAGTAGTAATATGGCCGCCTCCACCGCTTCAAACAGGCGTTTATGGGACAGAGGGAGGGGATTGCTCTGAACTTCCGTCCTGTTTAGAATAGTACGAAGCATAGTTTCAATCGTCTTTTTGTTTTCTCTCGGATCGAGACGAGGTTCGTCTAAATAACAGTGTATGATTAACTTAAGTAAGAAAAGTATTGTTCAATATATGACGCACCATGAATATTAGATATAGTTAGCCTTTTGGTAGATCTATAGTCAGCCCCTGATACTACCCTGGAGCTGGTATTACTTAGGCGGGGAGCCTTTCGGGGAGGAGAGCCAGGGGTTTCATCGTTGGCACGGATGTTTACTAACGAGAATGCTTTCGACGTCACGGGCCATGCGATAATGGTGTTCATGGACAAGATTGTGAGCTGAGCGTGAGGCCTGGCCTGAGCTTATATTCTGGGGGATTAGTCATCCGGCTCGGATGAGCTCTACAAAGATCCCACTATATGTCTCCAACGGAAAAGCCTACGTCTGGACAGTTCGAGGTGAATGATCTACATAATTATTAAGAAAAATAGCAATTACGCTAAAAAAATAATACAGATGTTACTGCCTTACGGACACAACACCGCATTTGTGGTATTCTCACCGGGACCTTAACACATTTAACCCAACAGAATTTTTTTCTTGGACTGCCTTTACTGCTTATGCCTGAGGAAGTTGTTCTGCTCCTCGAAAAAGGTTGGAGGGTCAAGTTGTACTGTGTCAAAAGTGTCTTAAACGCGTCTAATAGATGTTTGCACGCTTGTTGATGACACCTACTCTATTCAAGAACCAACATGCGCTGAGTTGGTAGAATGGGACGAGAACATTAAAAAAGAGATACACGAGCAGATCGAGCAATGGAAAGAAAAAGAGAAAGAAAAGGCCGATGCTTCGACAAAGATTATCTCTGGTGACAAAGAAGGGCGAAGAAGCGAGGAGGCCATTGCGAAACAACGAGATAGACAAAAAAAGCACCAGTCTTCAGCCGCTCCTGAACACCAGTCATTCAATCCCACAGCCCCATCAGTTGCCGGTACGTTCACAATCGCTATTCCCTCTATGTCGGACGTCCTAGCTTGGTATCAGCCCAGACGATACGATACTTTAATAGCCGCACGAAAGGCCGAACTTTGGATGTATCCTTCGACATCTTATGAGCGTGCTTGTTGTCGGGTATTCCGGGATCTTTGGGAAAAAGGATACTATATCGGAAGTGGTATTAAATTCGGAGGAGAGTACCTTGTCTACCCAGGTACTGTTGTACTCTTCTGTCTGTGCACATTTATTTACGGAGATATAGGTGATCCCTTACGATATCATTCCCACTATGTAACGACAATTGTGACGTCTCCATATACACCTATTCGTCCCATGGAAATCGTAGCTCATGGACGGCTTGCGACAGGCACCAAAAAATCACAGCTATTTTGTACGTGGCGAGAAGAAAGCGACACGGTGATATACTATTCTGTCGATTGGGCTGGATTTGGCTAGTCACCCTCACGCTAATTTGTGTACACTACTATGTAATTTATCTCAATCCTGCGTGTCAGGATTCTGAATTCAGACACCGTTATCCCCAATTTTCCAGTTAAAGTTCGGTGAGAGTGAATAACTGATTCTACTAGCGACATTGGTGCATGCGTTGCTCGAAATGTTATGCGGGACCGGCAATTGGCGTACGGTAATACGTACGGACTTTGCGTGGAGTCTTTCTCCTGAGATATACCCGTCTTTCGCCTTGCAACCACACAACGATATGACAAGCAACAATGGCTTGCATAGTTCACAAATGTATCAATCCTCATATCCAAAATTTATCTCTTTGCCTGAGACCTTGAAACTCCATCTTTCGTTCATGGTACGCGGCATGTGGGATGCGTGTCGCTGGGATTTGACTCTCAAGACAATCTACGGGTGAGTTTGATGCTCTAGACTTAGTTGATTAACCATAATTGAGCCTGTACTAGTGACGCAGAAATACGTTCTCAAGGTTTGTGTCATTGGAAATATAGATTTCCTCGGCATACTGAATGAGACGCAGTATTCAAATCCTCGACTTTGAATATTCTCTCTCTCTCTAGTCTGTACGTCTTTGACTACCTATTATTGCCGCTTGCAGAAGGGAAGCAATCATATGTTTATATCAATTGGTCCTATCGTATATTTTGGTTATTTCCTTTGGCGGCAGTGTCACTGTATCTAAACGTTAGTACAAGCCGAGACAGCAAGCAACAATACCTTCACATGGAAGCTAACGCTCATCATGACAGGGGAGTTGGGCCGATATCGTCGCGAGACGAACTTTTACTCTTCAGCATGGAACGAGGGCCGTGAACACTCCATCAACGTATCGCGGGTCAGCGCAACTACTTATTCCTGTACATTTCCTGTTTTGATACCTTGGATTGAAATAGGTTTATGGCTGCGTTGGCGAGCTCAGCTTATCGGGTTGCAATGATTATAACGTCTTTCACCCTAACGAAAAGCCTCTCGAATGCCCCTCGCATTGGGTTTGTTTTCGGAACTCTTTTTGCGTGCTGGATTAATGCGTGAGTTTTCGATTTTCCATGCAGAATTCATTAGTCTAAGTTTTGTACATAAGTTATTATTGTTTTGAGTATGCGCCGGCTTTCGAATCCCCTTCGTTTCTCACCCGACAATATACAATCTAGATTTACATGGACGGCCAGAGGCTTGACCCTGGCTCAACGCGTCAACAATGTAGAAGAGAGATGGGCCTACTTTTTTGCTTTCGGTAAGATACACAGCGTCTTCAGCGTTTTTGGTGGCATTATATTTCGTGACTAGGTTTATTCACTGCAATTCCGTGCTCCCTTTTGCCAGGTTTGGGAGGCACTGTACTATTTGCCCTTCAATTACCATTTGTGATTGGTTTTCCTTTTAAAAATCTTGTTTCCTTCAAATCTCATCTAATTCTTCTCAGTTCATAATCAAGGCGAACTATGCGATACCTGTTCCTAAATACCCTTATTCTCCCTTAATTGACGATCCTCGATCCTCAAATCAATCAACATCTCTGTATCCTTCACCATTCGTTCCCATCCGAATTCCCATTTTTTCTCTTGTTTTGACTATCGATAACTTTGTCATCAGTCTTATCAATTTTGCAACGCTGGGGCAGGCAAGAATTTCAAGGATTAAAAAGCACCAGGCATCACACGGCGAACCCGACGAAGTTGGGAAGTCTGAAGAAGGCTATGTTGATGCGACCTACAATCCGACACTTAATACGAGGCGAAGAAAATAATTACACTGCAATCTCTTGTTTCCACACATTGATTTTGATCATAATTCCAACGAGAAGGGTACATTTATGCTCTAATACGATACATGTGGCAATATTAGATATATCTCCGGGACTCATTCCGCATCCATTGCTTCCTTTAATTTGTCGTATTTGCTTCGCTAAAATTTGACTTGATCAAAGGGTGCTCAAATACAAATGCATTGAATGTGTATTATATCAGAACTAGAATCCACTGGAACCTCGGCGGTTTGCTGTGGAAAGACAACGTTCGACCACATCCAGCAACGCTGAGTTCTCTAATGCGGCTGCCACGCGCTCTTTGTCGTTCAGTTGTTTATTCACTATTGACAGAGTTGAGACAATAATGTCAGACGATGATTGTGTTCAATTGAGCTAACCTGCATCTTCGCTCTGGTGTGAACCAGGTTTCACTTTGATGTCAATCTTGAAACGGTTGGAGAGACTTCTGAGCAGTCTAACTCGAATCGAAAGGCCTGTAAGAAAATAAGTACTAATAATATCGCCTTTTATTCCGGCAAATTACCTATCAACGTAGAAGCCCCGCAATGTGGGACAGTTGGGGTGAATTCTACATGAATGTTATTGTTGTGGGTAATCTTGACTTGTGGCGCAGATACGACTGCCAATTGTTCCAGGCTCAAAGGATGCTCAGGATCAGATATTGATCGAATCAAATCTAAAAAGGTACACAATATTTATCACGTCAGAGCTGAATATTGTAAACACGTCCTCTTCTTACCGAAAATTTCCTGTTCGTCAACAGGCTCAAAGTCGAATTCGTCCTCTACTGAATCATCTGGAGCATGATCGTCACTTTCATTATCCCATAAGGTAAACCGTTGCTCATTTCCTAATCGAAATGATTCTTGCGTAGGCTGGAAAACTACAGGGTTTGCGTTGTCAAGTTGCATTGCTCATTCAAAAGAGCAGCCTCATTACGGAGACTTTGATTACTTAAGCGCTGAAATCACATGAACAAGATGCACATTGAATGAACTTTTTTTCAGAGGTTTTTATACGTATCAGGAGCACAACTATGATGATATTTATTAGACGTCAACTATGTCAATTTAGTCCTCATAAACAGCTGGAAAATAAGCGGCTATCTTTGCCATGGAATCCAGCACTGCCTGTTTCGCCACCTTTTCCTCCTGTTTGGCACTACCCAGAGCTTTCTGCAGCTCGTTGGTTGTCATTCGTCGCGGTTTTTCCTTTCCTTGCACCATACCCAAATTATCGAAACGCGCCAAAGAGTTTCCACTCGTTGTAGCTTCCGCGTTGGTTCGATGCATGAATCCACATGGATCCCAACCCCGGTCGCTCACGGTTAGGATAGCACGAACCGCGGCCATATTAATATCTCGATGCAATTCCTCTAGCTTTGCTAATTGTACCTCCATCCATCTCGCACGCTTTTCGAGTGCTAAGGTCAACGCCGCTACCTCGTCGTCTTTGCCATTCTCGTCACCAGTATCGTCCAGGAAATCATCACCTTTGAGCATGTCTCGTAAAACACTGTCAAATGATGAACTGTCGTCCCACGTAGCGGGGGGAAGCAAGCGTAGCAAATCGGAAATTGTTTTGGTGAGGGTCTCGAGAAGTTGCTGAAACGAAGACACAGCTGAATCGATCGATACTGGTGGTAAATTGTTTGCGAATGATCCTCCACCTACAGAAAGGGCGGATAATGCATGAACCAAAGGATCGTATTGTAGGGGAGTTGAATCGGTCTCCAACAACTTTGGATTGAAAAATGCCAGCGACGAAAGATCGAAACCACGATGAATAATTTGTTCAATCAAAGTGGCTACTGAAGGGGAATCTCCGAGAGATGGTGCAATTTGCGCAGAAATGGTCGAAGAAACTTCCGCTACAGCGGATTGGGGTGTTGTAGTTCCAGTTGTAGCACTGGATTCGTCCTTGGAGGTCTCTACATGTGCCTTGGACTCCTCCTTATTTTCTTTAAGAGTTTTTGGAAGCCTGGGTTCTTTAGGTTTAGACTTTTTTGAAACTTTGGAAAACATGGGGGCTTGCTCGGGAGCAGGTACTGAGACAACGGCTTTGGCAACTTTGGTTAATTTACCACTGTCCTTGGCATCAGCGGGCTTAGGTACAGACGGGGCAGAGTTAGCGGACCCAATTTCTTCTTTCAATTCGTTCTTCTTGTCCTCTTTCCGCTCGGATTTACGTACTTTAGAGGCTTTGAGTTGAGTTGTATCTGCAGGTGGTGGCGTGGGTATGCGAGGAGGAGCCGCAGTTGCGGGTGACTTGATACTGGATTCGGCTTGCTTTGTTTGAGATTTCGTATCTTTGTTAAGAGCGCTATTCAGAAGTTTCCGGGGGTGAATCGCGGGGTGAGAAGAGACTTTAGTCTCCTTCGTTACGAGGGATGGCACTTCTCGTTTAGAATTTGAATCAGAGACGGTGCTAGTAGGCAAAGCGGGAAAGTCCTCCGGAAGTAAAATCGGTTTCTCAATAGAAGTTGGCTGATCCCAAGATGTAGCAAAAGGTGAATGAGGTGACGCTAGGAGAAAAAGGGGATGAAACATTAGTTTTGTGCCTTGATATGAACGACGCGAGTAAGGTGTGAAACGTCATAGGGAGGGTGCGTGCGAGTAAGAGTCGTGCAAGCCTGGTCTTTCGTATTGTGGTTTTCGGTTAAGGTCGATGCTGGACATATACTGCGAGGGCACAGCTCGATACTGAACTCGGGACACCCTCCCATCATTATAATCGAGAGTAAACTCACCATTAGCTGGCGTACTCGATATAGAGCTGCGGTGATTGGATGGCGTGCCCGAATGAGGGAAAATGGCTGTAGGTCGTATACCCTCTGATGGATATTCTGAATGAATGTCTCGAGAACTAAATCCAGGTGGGACCGATGAGGCATCAGAAATCTGGGATATGATCTTATTCGCTGACACCGAAGGTGTTTGAAAGTCGAGAACATGCGGGACGTGTCCTGGACATCATATATATCAACTAAGGTAATAAGAAGCATTGCCATGTTTTCACTCACCCATTTGTGAAGATGGCCTAATTCTATCATCCATATTATCGTACAACTGAAAATTCAACCCGGGGGGAAATACCGGCTGCTGTTCACTTCTTACTTCTGGTGATAGAGTGTTCATTTTCAAAATGGAAGGGCTAGCAGTGTATTCGTAGGACAATCCTGGAGGCGAAGCGGAATATAGCGCCGGTGAATTGAAGGCACTGCGGGACGCTGGTGCATGCGACCAAGGCATACCGAATTGCTGACGAAGGTGTGGGGAGACGTCGTTGGTATGCAAGGGCGTAGAAAAAGCATTAAACTTCGGAGACTCATTAATTGAGGAGGATGGTCTTCTTCTAGCAAAACCGAAACGAGACTCTTGTCTATTCCCATCTCTGTTGTCATGAGGTAGATCATCGTCCGCATCCGCAAAGGGGTTGAATGCTCCACGATACCCCCCGGCAACTTGGGCGTTTGCTTGAGACAGCCTTGGAGATGGCGTTAAACCAGGCGGAGTCGAGATATGAGAAGCTCGTCGTTCAATAGACTGTGGTCCTTGGGACCCTCCCGGTGTGGTAGCAGAAAAAGGGTCAAAACTACCTCGGTATGCATCAGGAACGCTATTATTTCCAGAAGGTGTTAAGTTTACATCCATCGTCCATTTGAAATTGAAATCTGTACGGCCCAAGTTTTCTAACGTGCGATCAAATTCAGGGAAAGGACTGGTTGTTGATGAGGGAACATCCCTGCGAGAACGAGTCTCGTTCAACAACTCTTGAGCAGGTGTAGATATCTGATATACCGGATGTTGCAGTCCAGGAGGAATGACGTGCGTGGCAAGAGCCGACGATATCTGGGGATCGGGCTCCACCGACGATCCAACATCAGAATCAGGGGGATTGGGAGTAGTTGGAGTAACCGGTCGTGGGGATGGTTGTGCGGCTCGAGCGCGTGCGATGGCTGGCAAAATAGGCGAGGACGGCTGCTCTGGAGGCGAAACTGAGGGAATTCTAGTAGAGACGGTGGCAGGTGTCGTTTGGGTATCTTGGATTGATAGACTTGCTGTTGTCTTGGTGTTGTTAGTGTGTAGATTCGAATAGCTGGGGCCTGGCGGTCGACGGTCGTGGGCGCGTTGAGGGAACGTGATTGATCAGCGGCAGGCGGTCGATTAGAGGGAGGGTTTCGGGGTCGAACAGGAGTTGATCTAACAGGACGAGATGGCAGTGATTGGACGTTAGGCGTGGCCGCTGATTTCTGAGTCCAGGGGGTGTGTCTAGGCCCTACCAAAACTATAAGAAATTGGCAAGCAGTCTGAGGGGATAATCACAATACCTTCTGATTCATTAGGTTTTTTACGTATCATAGCTCTAGGCTGATTCTCGGAGTCGTTCAAAGTATGTTTTCTAAAAGCGGTTATGACGATAGCACATTAGAACATAACATAAACCGTACAGTGTCGTTAAATCTTCCTTCGTGAAACAGTCGGTCTTGTCGCCCCACTCATGCAAATCCACGCAAGCGTTATTGGCACAATTCAAGCCTCGTAAAAAGCTCATGCAGTATTTAGTGGTTCCGTAACTAGCACGCAATGTTTCGTTATCACCCGCGGGAGATGGCGACCCATCTAAGGCATTAATTGCCTTGGTCGCATCCTCGCGCCTTAGATAGGTAACATAAACACCGACGACGGACGATTTCGAGCCTGGCAAATGGCGTTTGGAGATAATCATCTTCGAGATTTTGCCATATTGTCCAAAAAATTCGTGAGACCGTAAAGTTGGTATAAGCTAAATCAACCATTGAGATGTGAACGACAATGGCCATGGGAACAAACATTTTCATACCTCTTCCTTGGCAAAGCGAGGTCCTAAACCAACAACATAAACCACGTTACGCTGCACCACGCGTACATTAGCAAAATGGCGGCGACCTAGAGCCTCCAACTCCTTCCGTTCGCGCTCTTTCCTCTTCTTTTGCTGAGCCTGTCGTTTAAGACTTCAAGAGATATTAGCATGTCGCGGTATCGAATCTTACCCACTCACTCTTCTTTCGCCACCGCAGTAAACTCGACAGTATCTTCGGAGTACTCTCTGCGACAAGCCGGACACCGACCATTCAAATTTGATTTTATGTGATGGTAGCAAAACATGCAGATCTACAAAAAAAGGTTAAAGCGGGTCGAATGAAGAAGTGATAAAAGGAGTGACTTGGTAACCACAGGGGCAAGGCTTAAATCCCATTTCTGCAACATCCATTTCTTCCAAACATAAAGGACATTCCGCGTCCTCCTAAGAAAGTAAATAAACAACCAATCCCGGAAGAAGTGTAAGTTATACGGGGGATTAACTTACATCTTCATCGTCTGACCAATATGCATCTTGCAAGCCAGCCCCTGCGAGAACAGTCGACTTGGATATAATTGACGGCTGAGAAGTTTGAGATTGAAACGGCTGTGGTTTCAGGGTAAAAGACATTGGGATTGGAGAACTGGAATGTAGATTGAGAAATCACTCAAACGGGCTACGTTCTGAAGGAAACGGTGGAGAGGACAAGTTTGGGACTCCGCTTAATTGTTAGGTGCCTTTTTATTTTCCGAACCTCAGTGACCTCAGCTGGCTAAGCACACAAATTTGAGTAATAATATAATATTATACTAATGCAATGTCATTTTAACACCGGAAAATAAACACAAGTGAGAAACAGGAATTCAACGTTAAAAACTCAATTTTGGTCGGTGTACCGTTTCTTATATGCAGTCTGATATTTTAAATTGTATAAATGAGCTACTCAGTACTATACTTGGATCGATTCCATGATAAACTCACTGTACAGTGAGACTACAGCCCGAAATTCCAATCTTCATCATCCTCCATGGTGTTTCGTCGCTGGTACTGCATAAACAAAAGTTTACAATGCCTCAAGCTACTAGGACTTTCTGAATAAAGTGATCTTGCTTACAATAATGGTAGTCTTTTTGGCTGAAGAAGAGGCCTGTGTTCCCTCCACCTACGAAAAAGGTTTATCAGTTATACGTGATGAAATGATATAATGGGGTGGCGAAGCACTTGCCTGCTCAAGAAGCTCGATGAGCTGCTGTTCTGTTACCCGTCCTCGAAGCTGACCTGTCTGCGCCATTCTGACCAAAATATTCTCGATTTGTCGCGACCTGGAGGCACTGACTAATGCTATACGCGATACTGAAATCAGATTCGTTAGAGACGATATCCTTCCAGCTGTTGCTATTGCGCTCGAAGCTAGCGGCACATACAACGCTCCCTTGCTGGGGCATCCAAAACTGTAGCCAGGAGATCTCTACGCATCTGCTCCTCGGCCTCTTTCTTATCATCTTGCGCATTGGGTTGATTTGGAATGCTGGCTAGATCTGCATGTTGCTGTTCGTCCATGGCAGGATTGGAACTGGCATCGCAGAGATTACCTCAGCGGCCCAATGCAAACACTCGCTTCGGCGCTCACTGAATGCAAGGACTCCCCAGGCACGGTCTGCTTGCGGGGACTAATTGGCAAGTCCAGCAACTCTGCGACGAAACAGACAAAGCCAGAGTACACGGTGGCCAGTAACGACAAGTGATGATTTATCATCAAATTCCGGCCAATCCTCTTCACACCAATGTTTATCCCATTACTGCACTCGCTTTCGATCCAGTCTCAGACACGCTATGGGGAGGCAACAGTGCAGGCACTCTCGTGGCTTATCATAGCCAGCCGTCGTATCGTGGTGTGTTTTTTCCTGTAGGAGACAATCGAGCCGTCAAGAAAGTGGTGGTTGGTGAATCCCAGGTCAGAGCCATGACTGAATCAGGGCTTGGTTTGGGTGCCTGGATGAAGGGAGGGCTCAACAAATGGTACTATAGGTAAGACTTATACACACTCTTTTCTTTTTTAGTGGGATTATTGATTTTCGCGGCATTGAAAGACCTCCTAATTTGATATCGACTTTCGCTTCACATCCCCGTAATACTCATTCCCTGATATTGGCAACACAAACACCGGAACTCATAATGTTGAACACCACGGTCGGGAGCCCAATTCGAACGCTGCCTGCTCCCTCACAGATTACCCATCTCCATTTCTCATATTCGTTGGTTTTATCGGGTTCCGTAGACGGCTATATTCGGACCCACGATATTCGCACTAGTATGCGCAGAGAAGATGGGGCATCAGGAGAACATTCAGTTAAGGCGCATTTAGGTGGTCTGCAAGGCCTCGACGCCGTTGGGAATTTTGTCTACTCCATTGGCTGGGGTCTTCGGCAGTCACATCCTGTTGCGGAACAATTTGTCAGGATTTTTGACTTACGCGCATTGAGACCACTCAATCCCATCCCCTTTCTCGCCGGCCCCGCGTTTATCAATGTCCACCCTGCTAAAGGATCTACCATTATTGTGACTTCAACGCAGGGTCTTGTGGGTGTTATTGACGTCCTTAATCAAGACACAGCGGCACCAGAGTTCAATCAAGTCGGTTAATTTATCTCGTTCTTTCGCTCCGTCATGCCAGTAACAATCCTGCTGATAGGTACAAACCTCCGCATTTTTGACTTCTACAGCTATCTCCCCTACCGGAGATTACCTGGCTTTCGGGACAGCCGATGCAACGTTACAGTTGCTAAGCACGTCGAAAGGCGACCTTCCTTTCAATGGTTTCGAAGGGCAGCCCGTTCAGTGGGCTGACCCATTGGAACCTTTACCGGACCTTCCTTGGGATGAAACGTATGCCTTTTTCTCTAACGATTTTAGTTATACCACGTGCGCTCATTGCTTTAGTCCTTTGAATTCTATAGGTCTTCCTTTTTATGACACTCCTCTTCTATCTTCCGGTCCACCCGAACTTTTTCAATCAACTGCCGTCCCACCAGCGCCTCGCATTCCACCACAAATCCTCAATAGTATGAAAACGGTGGACTTTATTGGATATGCACCACTACCCAAAGAGTTGCGGGGCAGAAGAAATATGGTTTTGGGAAACTCTCGGACGCGCGAGGGACGCTTTAGAAGTAACAATACTTCAAAGGTATGTGTCCTCATACCTTTCTTAGTTACGCGTCATGATGACGTTCATCGGTATTAGCAAAATTCCTCAGAATCTTCTGCGAACTACTTGCAAACATCGGAAATTCCTCTTCCCTATCGAAAAGTCGAAATTGAATACTCTAAGTTCGGCGTAGAGGACTTTGACTTCGGGTAACTAAAACATGAACATTTTTCCTGTTTAACTGACCGCGTGTAGGTTCTATAATAAAACCGAGTACAGCGGTTTGGAAACTCACATATTGAATTCGTACACCAATGCTCTTCTTCAAACGTTACATTTTGTCATCCCTGTCCGACGACTGGCGAAAAGTCATATTACTACTAATTGTCAGCGCGAGCACTGCTTGCTCTGTGAGTTTGGATTCGTCGTCAGAATGCTTGAAGATGCTCGAGGGATCAACTGTCAGGCCGCCAACTTTTGTAAAACTATTAGCGCTATCCCGCAAGGTAAACTTACCTGCACAACTTACAACTATTTTTTGACCTTCACTTTTCCGCTTTTAGCTAATCAAATGTCATTGGTTGATTACGGCCGGGAAACACCTGACGTTGACTATGTTTCTAAGATCCAAGCATTTAATCGGTTCATTTTGGAGCAGTTTATTTCTGAAGGAAATTCATTCCCCCATAATCCTTACATAGTATCCACATCTTCTCAAGCAAATACTCCAGGGGATTTCAATGCGCCGGCACCAGCTCCTATTACTCAATTATTTGGAATAGATGCTAGAAGTACGATTATATGCGGCAGTTGTGGGGCCCGAAGGGACAAAGAGGGTCTAGCCCATGTCGTCGAAATGTTATATCCCAAAAAAGTATGTGATTTATTGTATATTTCTGCACGTCTTTGACGATTTCAGGCTCTTTCCAACGAGACACCGGCTCCTAGTGATTTTGCGTCCATTTTGCGAAATTCACTCGTCCGAGATATGTCATATCGAGCTACATGCCAGATATGTAAACAATTGTCCACTCAGCATTCACGCCGCGTCATTCCAAGCAAAGACTTACCTCCTGTACTTGCTGTCAATACCTGCGTGTATAGTGAAGAACATCTGCAATATTGGACTGACAGTCGACATGGTCGCTTTTTATCTCCTAGAGTCGGCATAAAACTTGGGACGGAACGCGGTCAGTCAGTCGGAATTGTTGAGCACATGAATGATTCCGACGTGGTGTATTACGAATTAAGAGTAAGTGAAGATAGGGTTTTATTCTTCGAATTGTTGGTCTTACGCTTCAAAGTCCATCGTCGTAGCCATCAAAGAAAAATCGACACATTTAGTTGCCATAGTGAAGAGTAAACTTTTATGCCCTTTTTCGCTGTCGTTCACCATTTAATGATTTTCACAGTCCCTAATTACAGTCCAAAATCAGAAACGGATAGCCCCTGGTATATATTCAATGATTTCACGGTCCAAAATGTCAGTGAAAGTGAGGCACTGTCCTTTCCTGGCTCATGGAAGGTACGATTCCCCAATTTGGTAGACTGTGATTTAAATATTTCATCTGCAGATTCCCGCCATTCTATATTTGGAACGCATTGATATTCGTGACAAATTGAATTATAGTAATTTACCTGAAGATAGAGACCCTGCTATTTTAAGTTGCGACACGTCCATTTCCCTGTAAGAACACGTACCATCATTGATTTTACCTAGGTCGCTAAATGAACATGTCCATAGGTTCCGCGACAAATCTCTCATTCGACATGAGACGCTTCGTTTTGAAGAACTGCCAAAAGCCGGGACACTAGTTGCTATAGACGCGGAGTTTGTCTTGATGCAGCAGGTTAGTTTAACTATCGCATTTCTACAGCAGAGACTGATATAGACTTATTTTAGGATGAGACAGAATATCGTTCAGACGGTGTTAAGAAGATGATTCGACCATCTCGATATGGTCTAGCTCGTGTATCTGTTATCCGTGGAGACGGCCCAAAAGAAGGTGTACCATTTATCGATGACCACATTCATACAAGTGAAACGATTGTTGACTATCTAACTGAGTGGTCGGGTATTAGATGTAAGTAAATGATTTTTTGTCTTACAGCTAATTGTTAACCTCGTCTGCAGTTGGTGATTTAGATCCTCAATCATCCAAGTATACTCTAGTTCCTCTAAAAGTAGCATATAAAAAACTTCGCCTCCTGGTCGATCTGGGGTGTATTTTTATTGGACATGGTTTAACCAAGGATTTTCGAACCATTAGTAAGACTCTTAACGTTCGCATCTTAACTTAGGCTTAAATATTCTCTAGATATATTTGTTCCAGCAGAGCAGGTCATCGATACCGTGGATCTGTATTTCTTGAGGGAAGGGAAACGCAAACTTGCTTTGCGTTTCTTGTCTTGGTTCATATTGGAGGAAACAATCCAGACGGACACCCACGATTCGATAGAGGACGCCCGAGCAGCATTAAGACTATATAGAGCCTTCCTCGAATTCGAAGCTGAAGGAATATTTGAACGAAAACTGGCAGAATTGTACAGAGAAGGCCGTCAATATGTACGGCAATTTATAGCTTCATACGACTTTTTTTATTAACGATCTTCCAGAATTTCAAACCACCTGTCCCTGTCAACGTTTCCAGCACCGCCATCTCCTCCCCTCCAGCAATGGGTTCCTTGGATCAACGGCTTTCCGTCAATAGCCCTCCGTTACCTGTCAATCCATCTAACGCATACAATTTTTTTCAATCGGAATTTAGATTACTCACCCCGAACGCGTTCTCTCCTCACAACTCCTCGCCAGCACCACCGACAAATTATTTTCATCCTGTGCAACCTAATTTTCTACCCACCCAAAATCAAACCGGACGACAGCAATGGCGTAATCACCGATAACATCTGAAGTCGAAGCATTTTTCTTTTTCTTGTTTTGTTTTGTTTTGTTTGGCTGTCTGTATTTAAGGATGCTCCTGTAACGTTAGAACCTATTTCCACATTGCTTAAAAGTGTAATAATATACAATGGATAATTTTTTTGTTTTGACTACGACTTTTAGAGGCTCTAGACGGAGCAAGCAGGAACCAATCAAAAGTGAAATGGTGGGCGTCGTCGGAGATTGAAAAAATAACTTGAATGTCGTCTTCCAGCACTGGGTGCAAAGCACAACGTTAGCCATTCGCTTAAGTGAAACACCTTTGTATCTTCATCCGCAATGACTTCACGAAAGGCGGGAGGACTTTATGGAGGAATACAGTTCTCATCTGGAGCACCTGTGCCTTCAACTATGCAGGCTGACAGTCAGCAAGAGACACCTGGTTTGTCAGAACCTTTGCCCCCTGAAATATCCAAAGCAGCCTCCTACGACACATCTCAAAAAGAAGAGGGAAACAAGGATGTAGCAGTGGAAGGCGGAAGCAAGGCATCAGCCGGTATACCTCCTCTTGAAAGCATGTTTCCCTTGACACCTTATTGAATCATTTGCATCACTCGAAGGATGGTCCGCTGCTCTCGTTTTTGCTCCCGTTAGGAGGCCCAACAAAGTAAAAAGTAAACCCCCAATCCAACCAAGATTACCTGTAGCAGGAGCAGAGTCTGCAGTTATTTCAGTTGCGGCCACTATTTCTGCACCTCCGGAACTTGTTCAACCTCAAGAACCCGATCAGGAGCCCTCCCTAGCATGGGGCAAAAGTATCAAGCCTCCTTCGATGATTTTAGAAGACGATGTAAATGGTTTCCGTGGAAAAAGGAGCCGGCGTAATGAAACGAAGGGCAAAAGCAAAAAGGCGAGTTTGTTGTAAATTCGCAACAATTTCATCTTATGTCTTCCTCCCATAGAATAAGCACCACGCAGTAAACGTATGGGATCCTTCCGAGCAATATGATCCAACACGTCCCAATGATTACTATGAATATAAGACATTCCGACAAAAAGAGCGTGAAGAAAGGATCCGTCAACAAGAAGAAGAGCGCCAATGGCGCGGTTTCAAACGTTCCCGAAGTTATACTGAGAGCGACGAATATTATAGCGACGAGGAACCGCTTCGTAAAGCCGGTAAGCCCTATTTATACAAATGCTAATCCCTAAATAACCTGCGACAGGTCGATATGATTTGCCACATGAGCGCGACAAAGATCCGTATTCTGAGCTCGCCTCCGAAGCACCGCCCACAGCAGCTCCGATTACTGTTCCCAAAGACATGACTGGAGAAGAGGCATATCTGCGACGACTTGCAATGTCGTCCTCGACTGTTATTCCTTCGATTGAGCCACCTGTTGAAGTTGACGACGGAGACGTTCTAGATAAAGACCGCCCAACCCGTCCAGAGCCTCCTTCTGTTGAACCTGATAATACCCGCCCGGAAATTGTTCAGACCTCAGTCCAGTCGGTCGGATTCGAAGCCAAAGTCAAAGCGCAAAGAGAGATGGCAGCAGCGATCGCAGCTCGTTTAGTGGCCAATGCACCACCTCAGCCTCCGCCAGAACCTTTAGACCCACAGAATGAACCAACAGAAAGGTATGTTATTGTTGTTGTATTGTTTGAGTCGCCTGTATACTCATAGAGTACAGCCATGATGCTCAGACATTTGCTGCTCGTCTAATGGCTAAATGGGGGCACAAAGAAGGACAAGGCTTGGGTGTGGACGCTTCCGGTATTGTCCAACCCCTCACTGTCGAGAAGCTGGAGCAAGGAAAGGGAGGCGGTAAAGGAGGTAAGCCAACAGGGCAGAAGGGTGGCATTGCATCGGCACGGGGGAAGATTATCAACGCCAATGAGGACGAAAAATCTCGCGAAGATCGTCAACGATTCGGCGAACCAAGTAAAATTGTTTTGTTGACAAACATGATCACGATGGAGGATCTACATGATGAGGGTTTAAGCGAGGAAATAGGTATGAATGCTCAAGTTATCCATTATTTCCGCAGGCTTTCTTAAACATTTACAGGGGATGAGTGTTCAAAGAATGGCGTCGTGGAACGTGTTTTCTTCCATGTAGTGGATAATCCTAGTTCACCCGATGAAGCAGTGCGCGTTTTCGTGCAGTTTTCTGGACCGGTTGGTGCTTGGAAAACTGTCCGTGAAATGGACGGAAGGTTTTTTGGTGGCAAAACAGTTCGAGCGAGATACTTTCCAGAAGCTGATTATTCACGGCGTTTATTTAGCAAAGAAATGTAGATATGTGATATTGTTTTACAACAGAAATTTTATCCTCGGCTCCTGATACCAATTCAACGGAGGGTTTATCTATACCTTCAGTTTCCTAGTAGACACGTTTAAATGGAGGAACCGCTTTGCATTCGTTCTCATCCAACGTTGTGCCAATGACATCGCGATATGTAATCTCGACGTCTGGTTTACTGGGATCGCGCTGGAAGCTGAGAGTATGTTTCATCCAATTTTCATCATCGCGCTGGTTCAAAATTTGCATAAGAATCAATAACCCGTAAGCATTTGATATTCTTTACCTCTGGATAATCTTCACGTGCATGGGCACCACGACTTTCCTTACGAGCCGCAGCGGACACGACAGTTTGGATTGCATTTTGGAGTAGGTTTCTTAGCTCGAGAGTTTCCACAAGGTCTCTGATAACGCGAAATGAGCAAATAATATATCTAATAAAATCGTTTACATACGAGTTCCATATCATGCTTCTATCTTTGATGCCCACATTATCGTACGTTTTGTAAATTTCAGTGATCTTGGCTACGCCCTCGTCCAAAGATGATTGTGTTCTAAGCCCTTGAGAAAGCTAGCATAGGAAATTTGAAAGTTAAACCGTACCTGAATACAGCAGCATCTGTTTGCATAGCCTTCTGCATGGCTAAGCGAATCTCAGCTGTCGATTTAGGACCATCGGACGTCCTGGCTTGGGTGTTAGAGAGTAAAACTGAGCGTATGAAGTGACACTTGCCTGATCTTATGCAAGTTATCAATGGATTTGACACCGGCATCTTCAAGGCTCGCTTTGTGTGGTTTTCCAGGTTGTAAAGTCTCAGCTATATGATGTGCACAAGCACGACCGAATACGACAATATCAAGCAGGGAATTGGCGCCCAGACGATTGGCACCGTGAACGGACACGCATGCAGCTTCTCCAGCAGCATACAAGCCTGGCACAACTTTGTCCTTCCCGTCCTAGTAATTTGGGATATGAGCATAAGATTGAGCGTTTAAATTCTCTTAGTGAATACGAACTTTGTCCACAGTCAAGACCTCACCAGTAAACTTGGTAGGTATACCTCCCACTAACAGATATATCAGTATTTTGCATCATCCCTCGATGAATAATTCAATCATACTATTGTAGTGGACGGTCGGCAAAACAGGTATAGGTTCTTTGGTGACATCCACTCCGGTGAAGATAGCAGCAGTTTCAGAGATTCCAGGTAATCGTTCATGAAGAACCTCAGCAGGAAGGTGGCTCAGCTGCAGGTAGATATGATCCTTTTCAGAACCAACGCCACGCCCTTCACGAATTTCGAGCGTCATACTTCGCGAGACGACATCACGGGACGCCAAATCTTTCGCCGTCGGAGCGTAACGTTCCATAAACCGTTCACCTTCCGAGTTGAGGAGATAACCACCTTCACCGCGACTTCCTATAATTACATGTCAATACGAAGAGGTGTAGTTAGTTTGAAGCCAGAGTTACTTACCCTCAGTAATAAGACATCCAGCTCCATATATACCGGTGGGATGGAATTGGACAAATTCCAGATCTTGTAAGGGAAGCCCTGCTCTGACGACCATTGCATTCCCGTCACCTGTGCACGTGTGAGCACTGGTACAGCTGAAGTAGGTTCGACCGTATCCCCCTGTCGCCAGTACTGTCTTGTGAGATCTGAATCGATGAATTGTACCGTCTTCCATGTTCAATGCAATAACACCGACGCATTCACCATCCTGCATAAGTAAATCCAAAGCAAAGTATTCAATGAAGAATTTAGTATTATGACGGAGAGATTGGCCATAGAGTGTATGTAGAAGGGCGTGTCCAGTGCGGTCTGCTGCAGCAGCACAACGGTACGCTTGACCACCCTTTCCATATTTCAGGGATTGACCACCGAACGCTCTTTGGTAAATCTTGCCCTCGGGTGTACGAGAAAATGGTACGCCATAATGTTCAAGCTATATTTATCACAAATGTTAGTTGCATATATGAAAACCGAAAATGAACATGAAACAAACTTCGATAACAGTTCTTGGTGCTTCTCGACACATGTAATGAATTGCGTCTTGGTCTCCAAGCCAGTCTGAGCCCTTGACCTATCATCCACGTTTAGTTGGAGATGTAATGTAAGGAACTTAAAAAGTACCAACCGTATCGTACATATGCCAGCGCCAATCATCCTCGGTCATATTCTACGAAATAGTTCAGCAGGGCTAAATTGAGTTTGAACCGGTTTAATCGTTAACACACCCCAAGAGCTGCGTTTATACCTCCCTTTGAAATTATTGGACGGGTCAACTCCGATTCAGCAAACAAAGAAATTCGGTACCTGTGCTGCTACTGTATGACTTCGAGTAGGAAATAGTTTGGTTATACATGCAGTGTTGAAGCCAGCTTCTGCCAAACCGAACGCTGCTCGCAATCCGGCGCCTCCAGCACCACTATAGTATGACCTCATGTAGTCAATTGCAATGGACGAGAGTTCGTGAAACGTACACAACAATGGCGTCGTATTCATGATCAAAGACCGGGTATTTACCTGAAGTAGGTAAATTCTATGTGATATATTAGCACACGAGCCAGTGTAATAATGCACAGTTCTTACAGTAGCCTCCTTTGCTCTCACAGAATCAGTTGAAACGACTCTATTAATTATAGTCGATGCATGAAATGACCTGACACGACGCGCACGCAAATTGAGGGACTGGCGAAGAGGTTTGCGGAGCATTATCGAAACTGAAGAGAAATGTTACTCAACAGAGAAAAGGCGCCTGTCGCCGGGACCCGCCGCGCAGGGTTGGTTAAGCGGCCCCGTTGCTTGTGAATGGTGTGAATCGCGAGCTGGAAAATTAAAAGGTGTTGATTAGGTATATATTGGCTAGATACACATAATTCATGTAATAATACAAGTTTAACGTAATACTCCTAAGGGGTCTGATGGCACTGTACTTGTGGATACTTGTCTTGCTAAATGTGGTTGTGGTACAATGGTCTGAGGTGGTGAGGTTGAAAGAGTACGCGAAAAAGTATTCGTCGCTTTCGACTGAGGATTCAATGTAGGTGACGAGGACGGTGTGTCTTTTGAAGCATCTTTACGATCAGATCGGAGCGTAGGATTCAGAAGACGTCGAATATCTATCTCTGTCTTCCCCTCCTTGATCAGGATATCTTTGACATGTTGTAGACATTGGAAGGCTTCAACTCTGCGGTCTTGGTCTGATTCTTGAGAAGTTCCAGATTCGGATAAAAGGGTATCAAGTGCCCATTCCATGGCCCCTCCCAAGGTTTTGCAGAGTTCCCGTATTTCTAGCCTTTCCGGCGAAGCACTTCGGTATCTTTGAATATCTTGTGCGTCCCTCAATGGATTTTTCTCGAACGCGAACTCGCTTGAACGAGCATCGTGAGTCGGTGTAGAGGAGGTACTCCAAGAAGGATTGAGCGATAAGGCATGAGATATGTCCGGTAAATTTTTCTACACAGACTTTGCACTTAATACAAAAATATTCAATTTGGTATATATACTTACCCTTAGATCTGAGATGGCGCCGAGAGTACTTTGAAAGCTACGCTGTATGCCAAGACTGTTATTATTGTCCAGGATACGATTTATCTTATTCGGCAAACTGTTCTTATCGAACAGTGAAGGTCCGGACAGACTGGACACTGAAGAATGTGACTTTAGTGTGAACGCAGAGGTGGGAAGTTTGTGCATCTGCCTAGGGGAACTAGGCTCCCGTGGTTGAGCTGCTATACCTAGTTCACTCCGGTTTTGCATTATTATGGACACACCAGTGCTAGGATTCGGATACGACATTAAGGATCTTGCTTGCATCAATAATAAAGAAGGTACGTTTGAAGACTTTGTATCCTGGGTCGTCGGTATGGAAGGATATCGTAAAAGGTTGGTGAGTTGATCGTTATAATTGCCTGTAATGACTGGTAGGAGCAAGATGAACGCGTTTCTTCAAGTAAAGGGTTGGGAAGCACTTACGAAAATTTCGGATGCGCATTAACATTGCTACGGCAATCCATAAAGCAAACGGAAATCCATTTTTCGACGAGGAAGATGAGGACGAAGGGATATCCTCCACGATTATTGAAGCAAATAAGCCATCCCATAAAATCATTGATTCGCTGAAAGGAAACTCGCGAGTAAACAGGAGGCGAAGCCATCGCCTATTATCACTTTCTTCCAGCGGAGAAAACAAGGAGTGCTGCAAAGAACTCACATTGCATAAATCTGAGGTTCGATACCGCCTTCACGGAGCTTCTCCCAGAGAAAAGGATCGACCAAGCGTAACTTTTCGTCACGCAGTGAGACTGACGCCTTGATTACAGGGGGAGAATACGGTTCGGATGTCAAAGATCCGTTAGCAGCCGCAGTTTTAGGCGGCTGCCATGCATACCAAGGTTCCATATACTTCATGAGCAGCTCGAAAAGAGCGTGTGCATCGGTTGCGACGAACGAAGAAGAACAGAATTCTTGTAGTTGAGGGTTAAAACAGTCATCTTGAACGGAATCATAGTCGACTACTCTGTAAATACACGCAAGTAGTTCGTGCATGCCTTGGCGATAGCCAATGTCACCATTTCCTTGCGTGTATACAAATAGAATATTGGTTAAGGCGTTCTGAACCTCAGGTTGGCGAAAATAGGGTATTTCTGGAAATGCACGCTCAACATCTTGTTTAATCATTTTGCGCGTCTCAGCCGCAGAGAAATAGGCGTGCCATGGACTGGAGGAGTCTAAAGACAACGGATTATTTAAGGACCAGTCACTATGGTTAGACGCGGACGATGCAGCGGCGGTCGTATCTGCATCATCATGGTAGTGAGATAATCCTGTATTCTTCAGTGAATTCATGTGTTGCATTCGAATGTCTCGGAGATAAGTCAGAGGAGGAATAGGATTGGGCGTTAGATTGTTTGTGAGGGGAGGTTGGGGACATAGGAATAGCTGATGTACTCTAAGATCAACGTTATACTCCGACTTGGAAGGCCATTTATCAAATACCTTCCATATCATACTGCGACCAGTGACGTTTTCCTGATCGCATTTGTCGTTAAACAGACGGCCGTAAAGTGCAGAAGTAATGAGATTGTCCATAGTAGATGCACTGAATAGCTCATTGTACACCCGTCTAGACAAATGAGTCACTTTTGATAGTCGACATGAACTGGACCCACTCTATCTCTGAAGTCAAAGGTCGTTCCATTTTCTACCATGCAGACCGAAGAACTGCCAGGAGCACCAAAAGCAAAGCAAGCACTAAGCGTAGTGATGACAAGCTGTGACCACTGTGTGACACGCGGCTACTGCTCCCTGAGATCTTGAGAGACAACATTGGATGATGTGAACTTGCGTACGACGATGTTCTATTTTTGGGCTGAATCATATGAATCACCATGTTTTCTTTGTGTGCTTTTAATGTCCAATTGGCATTCGAGAAGGGCCAAAGAGTGTTTTGCAAACCCTGCGGCCTGGACATTTGCGAATTCCCGGCGTTTCCTCCGCGAACTTGATGCAGGTGTCCGAAGTCTGTTCAGGAGAAAAATTGGGGAGAGAGAAAAAAAATTTTTTTTTATTCGTGGGGCGTGTGCACAGTTTCTTTTATGACAGACCCTTTGATCGGCCAAAAATAATGGAGTCGGAGGAATTGTCAACAATGGATGTCAGACAACACTAAGGACAAAACGCCAATTTTAAGGGATATCAAAGGAGGGAGATGCATCAGAGAAAGAGCCTGGAAAAGCGGTGGCAGCGCGAGTAGTGCAGGGGTGGTCGGGGGTCTCCTGGGTTGTCCATCCAAGTTCCACTTATAAAGGGACACCTTGCGCGTGTGCGCCCACGCTCTGATTCAGTGGTTCATCGGCCTGCCCACTTTGGCGGAGTTCACATTTTGAATTTCCCACGCAGGTCACGTGTTTAATGGCATCCAGGTAAGCTCAAGCGATCATTACGTCATCGCATCACTCATTTCGACTCTCTGACAATCTTGATTAGATTAGATCGGCTCCTAGTCCTGTTAGAGACAGGCTCAAATCCAAACGTCCGTAATACTGCAGCCAAGCAAATCGCTCAACTTGCCGTCAAGACCGTTCGCAGTGACGTTCCAGACAACGAATGGGATGTCAAGCAGCAGTCGTCATCGTCCTCCTCCGCCGCTGCTGCAAGAGACACCGAGGATTATGGCGAGCTCATGGCGGTAGTTGGACGGGTAATATATATTTCTACCATAAGGTTTCAGAGAGATATTTATTGGTGTTTTTCTTTTCAGATTCTACCCTATTTACATTCCAAGAACTTTGACACCCGTACCGCTGCTTCTACGGCCTTGTCGCATATATGTACACTATTACCAGTTTGGACACCGTCCTCCTCCTCCTCACCCCCTTCTCAAAACAACTGCGATCATCCGGATCTTTCATCTCCCCCTCCATTTCCTCTGCTCTCGGTGCCTGCATTGTTAATGTCACCCCGATCATCTTTGCTCCTAGCGTCGTCTGGCAAGGAATATTCTAAGCCTGTTACTGTCCGTACTCCGGTCGAAATTGCTAGAGCACGAAAAGAAGCTATGGGCCGCTTGGGCCTGGACTTTCTGAGTTTTGCAGATGATGGTGATGCCGACATGGATTGGGAGAAAGAGTTGGTCGATTCCGGAGATCCCGATTCACCAAACGTAGGGGATACAGAACGTGCTTCCACCGTAGAATTGGATCGCGACACCGATATGAAACCTCATAACCATATGTTAATCCCAGTGTGGAAGATTCGTCGAGAGCCGAGTATTTTCACCCGCTTGCACGACATCAAGAAGTCAAAACCGAAGATTCTCCTATGTCATCCCCAGGCATGCCCACTACCCAGCTAGACAATAATCCAGGTCCTTTTGCAACTAATGCGTCAGAAGTGGAGCCTCAAGGAGAATTGTCAGCCCGTGAAAGGAACAGGTTAAAGCGCAAACGTAAGGTTGGCGCCTCTGCATTTGTTGCTGGAGGTACAACAAGTTCCGGAGCAACCGCTAGCAATGGACACAGCAACGGCCCATCTGGTCCCCCTCCTCCTCCCAAAGGCTCAACAGGTAAATATGGAACTGTGCCTGCAGGCGAAAAGGGAGCGTCAAAGTAAGCTGTCTTCGCTACTTTATAATCTTTGGTAGTCCTAATTAAATCCTCTTTAGGGTTCGCTTAACCGCTGCTTCCGACAAACAAACCTCCAGAATTTCTCCAGACGAGCCCTCAACAGGCGTATCTGGAGAGAAAGTAGTAATAGACCCTTCACGTGGAGGACAGGTTGATGCACATGAATCCAAAGATGTTGCGAAAGCTCTCACTGTTAAGGACGGAGAATGGATATGGGAGGGAGTACAGAACGTCCTAGAGGTTGATTTATTCAGGTAACCCATCAACAGTTCTCATTGTGCGGATTTAGTGAAATTCACGATACCTTCTAGTCCAAATTGGGAAGTTCGTCATGGTGCAGCGATGGGTCTGCGCGATATCCTAAAAACGCAGGCGGTTCACGGGGGGATGCGCTGTAAGTCCTTTACAAGTTGGAAATTGAAACGAAGTCTGATTTTTTTCTGAACAGCTGGTTTAATCAAGGAAGAAAATGATTACCTACATGAAAAGTGGTGTAATGATATCGCCTCAAAATTACTCTGCGTGTTTGTTCTTGATCGGTTTGGTGATTACGTTTCTGATCAAGTAATTTTTTTTGGCCTTTGTAGTATAACTTGCTTTGAGTTTCTCATACTATGATTTTTCCCCTTAACTTAGGTTGTCGCTCCTGTTCGGGAGACGGTGTCTCAGACACTAGCCTCATTACTTTTGCACATGCCTCGCCGCTCTGTCCTCCATGTCCACGAGACACTTTTACAGATGATCAAGCAGGACTTTCATCAAAACTCAGGTAAATCTCGTTCCCACGTTTGGGAAGTTCGACATGCTGGTCTATTGGGAATCAAGTACGAAGTCGCGGTTAGAAACGATCTCATTGGTTTGGACGACGGAAAACATCTGTTAAGCGGCGTAATTGATGCCGCTATTCTGGGGTATGTTAAGGATTTTAAACAGTAGCAGAACTCATAAATTAACACGTTTACTTTAAGCCTAAGTGATCAAGATGACGATGTCCGAGCCGTGGCAGCCTCTTGTTTACTTCCTGTCGCATCCCATATAGTGGAATCACTACCCGAGCGCCTGAGCAGTATACTGGATGTGCTATGGAATTGTTTAGCTGACATGAAGGATGATTTGGGAAGTAGCGTAGGAGCTGTCATGGAACTTTTAGGTAGGATCTCATTCGTGTTCTTGGTTATATCTGAGAACTAATTATATATTAATTGCGACAGGTCAACTGGTAAAATATAATCAAGTTATCGATATACTAGGCGATTTAAAAGTTTCGTAAGTGGTTGACCTGTTCAGCTTTTTTTGCTTTTAGCTTATAACTATCCTATTTAAGACGGCCATTAACGCATCTTGCCCCAATGCTTTTCCCATTCTTTCGCCATACAATCAGCAATGTTCGACTAGCTGTCGTTCAGACCCTACATTCCTTCCTTCAAGTCCCATCCTTGAGTAAAGACTGGATCACTGATTCTTTTCTTCGTATTTTATTTCAAAATCTTGTGATTGAGGAACGGAAAGATATCAGGGAAGCGTCTCTCCAGGCTTGGAAGACGGCTATACGCGTCCTTTCAGATTTAACAACTGAATCTGGAACTGTATGGTTGGAGTGGATTATCTCTCCTGGGTTAGTTCTAGAATGGCACGAGATCGTCATGACACCCTTAGGCACACCGATTGATACATGCAAGCTTTACACGCCGTTGGCTCAGAGTGACTCCGCGGAGCGGCATAATGTTGACAAAGCTATGTTGAGTCAGGATTTTTCATTGGTCTCGCAAGAGCTTGTTTTAAAAGGTCGCGTGGCCGCTGCAACCGCCATTGCGCACTTGATTAATGCATGGCCTACAAAGGTACGTCACAGTATTGTTTTCTCCTCGATGTAATTCAAATCATCTGCAGGAGCAGCGACAAGAGGCAATGTTCGGTGGATTGCTACGTCATTACGTCGTTTCCGCAAGCATGTTACAACGCTTGCTGACTGCCACGATCGTGGAAGAATGGGCTCGGGAGGCTGAATCCCAGAATATTTCCCTATTATCAACGTGTCCGTTCCTTGAAAGCCTTGGCCAAACTATGCTAGGTTTCCTTGACGGGTCAACCCCAGATTTCTATCACGAAATGGCCCTCAGCCTTAGTCGCTTGTTACAAGAATGTGTTGGCCTTCTGACTGCGTTTACTACTGAATGCAAAGTTCCCGCAAGCAAAATACCCTACCTCGGAAAAACTATTGATATGACTAGTGAGGGCAGCGATCCTGACAAATTTACACTCGCCAAAGCTCGCTTGACCGTTGGCGATTATTATACCAAACTCAAGGCACTGACGGGTCGAACGAAAAAGAAGGAATTGTTGGAGGAACGCCGAAAAATGACGGTAGCATCTATTACACAGTATGAGATTACAAAAAGTCGACATGACCTCCGCGTCTCCGCTGCTTTTGCAGCGGCCGTCGTAGCATTGCATATTCCGATGCCCAAATTAACCCCTATCATCAAGAGCTTAACAGCTGGTGTCAGGGCAAGTTCATTTCATCTTCTCGCAACAAAAATACAAAAAATCTAACGTTTGCTAACAGTCGGAAGATAACATTGACCTTCAGCTACGTTCTGCACGTGCAGTTGCGTCCATCGTCGAACACTGCTCCCGGCTAGGTACAACTATACCCCTGCAGAAAGTCGTTAAAAACCTCTGCGCATTCCTTTGTCAAGATGCCGAGTTCACCCCAACGTTTTCCGAAGAACCATCAGAAGGAATACTATCTTTCAAACGAGAAACTGTTTCTACCGGGCGTGCGAAAGATAAAGATGCTCAGCAAGTCACTGATGATATGGTTAAGGCACATCTAACTCGCCGTGGTGCACATCTTGCCTTTGTCGAGCTTTCGAACAGATTCGGCCCTGAACTGTTTCAAGTCCTGCCAGCCATGTGGGAGTGCATGTGTGGAGCGTTGCTAGAGATGTACAGCTCAGGTACTACCTTTCGCATTTAATTAATTATCGTATTCGAACTTAAATTATACTTGAATCAGGAAATGTCACAGAGGCGGACGATATGATGAGCCAACATCATCAAAGGGGACAGGACATTATCGACAACCTAGTGATTTTAGATGCAATCGTACCCACATTTCATGAACGTCTGCGATCCTCTCGTAGAGATTTTCCCTCGTTTATTATGCGCCTTGAAGAGTCGGTTCGCTGTAATCCGCCAATTAGCAGGACAAGCTTTTGCCACAATATGCGATATTTCCACCACGGACGCTATGCGCTTCGTCATTGATAATATAGTCCCGCTATTAGACGACCCCCTAGTTCTTATTCACCGCCAAGGTGCAGTCGAAGTAATATATCGTAAGCTGTCCGTCATATTTCTTTTTTTCCTTTCTTGACTTTATCGTTATCAGATATCGTCCGAAAACTCGATTTGAAGGCTCTTCCCTACGTCATATTTTTGGTAGTTCCGATTTTAGGCCGAATGAGCGACCAAAACGATGATATTCGTTCTACCGCCACTAACACATTTGCGTCGCTTGTAAAGATGGTTCCTTTAGAAGCTGGTCTGCCCGATCCCCCAGGCTTTCCTGAAGGGCTCCTTAAAAAACGCATATTGGAGCGCGAATTCCTCACACAACTTCTTGATGGGTCAAAAGTGGAACAGTACCAAATCCCTATTCATATCAATGTTGATTTGCGTAAATATCAACAAGAAGGGGTCAATTGGTTAGCCTTCTTAGCCAAATATCAACTGCATGGTATTCTTTGTGACGGTGAGTGGTTATTTCTTTGGATTACGAGAGTGCTGTTCTGAGTACTATCCTTCCAGATATGGGTCTGGGCAAAACACTCCAGTCGATATGTATATTAGCAAGCAAGCATCATGAACGTGCCATGAGATATCAAGAGACGCAATCACCCGATTCCGCCCGCTTACAGTCAATTGTAATATGTCCTCCTACTCTTACGGGTCACTGGACACATGAAATCTCCAAATACACAACCAATCTCCGAGCTGTGGCCTACGTTGGACCCGCAAAAGAACGATCAAAACTGCTCTCCATGCTCTCTCAATACGATGTTGTGGTAACATCCTACGAAGTTGTACGTAACGATATTGCAAACCTGGCCAACTTCACTTGGCACTACTGTATCCTCGATGAGGGACATGTCATCAAGAATGCAAAAACGAAGCTTACGAAAGCTGTCAAACAATTACATGCACATCATCGCCTTATATTATCGGGAACTCCAATACAAAATAATGTTCTTGAGCTGTGGAGCCTATTTGACTTCCTGATGCCCGGCTTCCTTGGATCTGAAGCCTCCTTTCACGAACGGTTTGGCAAACCGATATTGTCAAGCAGAGATGCGAAAGCATCGGCGAAGATTAGTGAAGCCGGTGAGTGTTTAGTATAATTTCCATCAATTAATTCTGATCGATATTTCACTTCATAGCTGCGCTTGCCCTTGAGGCCCTACATAAACAAGTCCTTCCATTCTTATTGCGCCGATTGAAGGAAGATGTGTTGAGCGACTTGCCCCCTAAAATCATTCAAGATTATTACTGTGAGCTGTCAGAAGTTCAAAAACAACTTTACGACGACTTCTCGCAGTCGCATGCTAAGAGCGCTGTCGAAGATGCCATTCGTGGCGAAGAGGAAGCACCAACACAGCAACATGTTTTCCAATCTCTACAGTATCTGCGAAAATTGTGCAATCATCCTGCACTGGTACTAAAGAACGACAAAGAGGCCATCGCTTCCATCTTTGCAAAAGTAAAGAGTGAAAAGGCTGATCTGCATGATATTATCCATGCTCCCAAGCTGCAGGCGTTAAGGTAAGGGACTGGTGGACATATTTTTACTTTGTGATAGTAATCTTTGGGTTTTAGGCAACTGCTTTTGGACTGTGGAATTGGGGGATCTTCTACAGGCGAAGGACTCAAAGCTGATATGGATGATTTAGATACCAGCGGGTCAAGTTCCGATGTCGGTGCCTTTTCGCAGCATCGGGTGCTGGTTTTCTGCCAGCTAAAACAAATGCTGGATATTATCGAGACCGACTTGTTTAAAAAGCAGATGCCCTCTGTCACATATATGCGTTTAGACGGGAACACAGATCCAACCAAGAGACACGCGATTGTACAGACGTTTAATGCAGACCCTAGCATAGACGTTCTCCTCCTAACGACTCATGTTGGTGGACTGGGGTTGACGCTTACGGGGGCTGACACAGTCATTTTTGTGGAACACGACTGGAACCCGATGAAGGACCTTCAAGCGATGGACCGGGCACATAGATTGGGACAAAAGAAAGTCGTTAATGTTTACCGTCTTATCACGAAAGGTACATTGGAGGAGAAAATAATGGGCTTGCAACGGTTCAAGTTGAATATTGCGAGCTCGGTTATCACACAACAGAATTCCGGGCTGGCATCAATGGATACTGACCTCGTTCTTGATCTATTTCAACGTACTGAAGGGCAGGATTTGCCAAAGAAACGGGAGAAGAAAGAGCCTACCGGGCCTACAACCCAAAAACATTTGCTTGAAGGGCTGGAAGACCTTCCTGCAGAAGAAGAATATGCTTCGTTGGATCTAACAAGTTTCATGGGGTCTCTGCGACGTTGATACAACATTTCATCACAACTGTTTTCCATTCACTTTTTTATCCTTTTTTAGATTTAACTTTTAAACAAGATTGTTTTATGAATAATTGTGATTCTAACCGAGACTCCTGTCGTCCGGTTGAGTAGGTACTCTATATGTATACATTCGAATTCAAGATACTTAATACTCGTCATATAAGACTAAACTTCATTTTGATTACATTAACAAATTGATCTCACAATAAGAATTTAGAAGATGTGGAACAGTTTCCTTCTTCCTATCCAAGCCTTATGCCCGGGAACACCTCTTCTCCAAAATCTAGGAAGAAGACATGCACCAGCTAAAATAGTAACACCAATAACGCAGCCCACAACTGTACCTGCTAATGCGCCGGATGATAACGGAAGTGTGGGTGCATTTTGGTCTTGGTTTTGTTGAGCAATTTGGACGAGAGCAGGGGGGACACATGACGTATTTCCCATGTCCGCGACAAAGAAAGGTGGTGAGCGTATTATAAGATGGGTCTGTGTAACATTCGGAAGAATTGTCGGAAGATGAGAGATTTACGGGACGGTGAAATCGCTCTTTGCGGCGAAAACATACCAGCCTTGCGGAAGAGCCAACGCGGAAAGGGTGAACTGCCCAGACGTGATAGCTGTTGTATTTGAAAGTGGGAGAGAGATGGCCATTTTCGGGACGTGTGATGCTTGAGGAATTTGAGGGTTCAACGTTGTATCTGCACCATCAGAATTCGGGTCCGAGAAAGAATTGGCGTCGTTATCGCCATCTCCGTCAGGATCAAACACTGGCGTTGGGTTCGGAGCTGAAGCCATTGATGTCGTCGACGCAGCATTGTCAAGAAAAGGCATTTGATCAACCTCGTCGTTGGTGATAAATACCTCCATCTGTTTACTTTGGGTATTGAACGACGGGTCGGCAAGTGTCCACACGAATGTAGCATTCCCGCACGTTGTACTGTTCAATGGCTGCGGGAGAGAAATGGGGAAGTCCGGATCGACAGAGGGTGAAATATTGGAAGAGCCTAAGGAACTTGTAGGAGGTTCAGTGTTCGGGGTGGGAGAGGGACTTGGCCCTGAACTGGATGATGCAGGAAGGGATACAGCTGCATTTGAACTCGAGGGCACAATTGTTGTTGTTGATGTTGTTGACGTTGGGATCGCCGACATGTTCGTCGCGTTAGCACTTTCGGCCCCCTCTCCATTGCCTGCATTCCCAGGTCTCCCTCTTGCGTTCACGGATACTTTAGGAAAGAAAGCACATAAATAAGGGATAAAAAGGAAACACCAAGAAAAGAAGAATAAAGTTTGCGTCGTCATATGTTTGTTTCGTTAACCTGGAATTGAACGTTCATCCAACAACACACGAATCTCACTCCCAAAACGGTGTGGAGGAAAAGAAAGGTAGGTGTCGAGAAAATTCACAGCATGCGACGGAAGTTGATATCTTATTCCTTAAACCACGGTGAGAAACATAGGATCCAATACCTTTAGTGAGTAGCGAATTCAGTTTTGACCATTTGAAAGGCATCGTATACTAATGCCGATGAGCCCATAAAAGCCCACCACGTAAGACTCATCAAAGAAGAGATGGTTTGAGCAATGATAGACAGTGGTTGGCTAAGCGGAAAGGGACCGAAAAGAATAACTGAGCGTAGGCAGACATCTAGAGTGAATTAAATCCGGAATTCTCACGCACACGCCTGTTGATCTTCAGCAGGGAATCAATCTATGTCCAATGATTGACGAAGGATTGTCTATTAAGATGGCATTTGTGACGATTATTATCGGTGTCTTTATACAAGTACATTTGCTGGTCAACATCATTTTAAACTTGCAATGAATTGAAGTTATATAATGGTTAACAAGATTGAGAAAAGAAATATTTGACATACCTCGATTTGGTGTGAACTTCAGAATTCAGTGGTTGGATATTTGTGCTTTCAATGATTCCGGGTCTCGATTCAGTCACGCCACCTTCAGCGTTAAGGGCACGTTTAGCGTCTCTTGCGCCTGCAAAAGTTGGTCCTGCCCCGGCACCAGGTGTAGGATCTGTAGGGTCTGCAACCTAGGGTAAATGTCAGAATGCTGATACTTAAGTAAATCGCGTTGAGTAAAGGCGTACGAAGTTGGAATCCATGGGATTACCCTGAGAATTTGATTGAGTTGGGTTGGCGACGCCAGGGTAAACATCTACACCAGCTATAGCAGGGGGTTGTGAGCGAACTTGAATATACTGGAAGAATAAATAACGTACGAACCTTGAGGGTTAAGGGATAAGTCGTTAAGAGCCATTATGAGTTGGTATTGTAGTGGTTAATGAAAGGGTTTTTAAAACGAAGAGAAAAGGTTCGATAAGAAAAACGTCAGGGAATATGTACTCATGACGTCATTGTGGTGAGGATATTGGAATGACCAAAGTCATTATAAACTGAGAATTGGAAACCACTTCTGTTTTGCCTGATCATTTAACAGGTGAATGGCGAAATCGCCAGCATCAATCAGTGTCCAGCCATCCGTTGGTTCGTTGGAGCCTTTGGAGTCTCTGGACAGGTAAAGGCGATAATCTGGAAGCTGCGTCGAGTGTGATCACGCTTTATTTTTATTTCAAAAACTATAAATGACTAACCGATTTCTTGCATGAGCCTATCAGTTGATTGAGCATTGCTCTTCTGTTTACCCCTTCTTTTATCTAAAAGGTACACTTAACCAGAGCTGCTTGACAGAGAAGAACTTGTCTGACCTGAGCAAATACCAACCAAGGCCAAATTTCTTCGCCCATGCCAGGTGTTTCAACACCTGGACCGAAGTCGGTTCCGCCTCGAAATCTTCTCCGTCCTTTCTGCCGAACAGAAGGTAAAGGAGGAGCGGGAACCGGTACCGTCTCATCCGTTCCCGAAGGCAGTATTCTTATGCGATTTGGCTCAAAGAAAGGTGAACTTTTCAAAATTCCGTAAAAGACTTGCAGATGAGATGGTGTGTTCATTGGCAAAACATGTTCGGGTGCTGATGGGGGAGTTAAGGTCGAAACTTTGAGAGGTGAAGGGTTGAGAAGCTCCAGCAGGTCATCTGGCTGCGCCTCTTCTTCTGAGATAAACCATGGCTTCAAAATTGCATTAGACTGAAGCGTTCTGGTATGAATTTTCGTTGAGACTGCTTGTGTCGCCCCTCTTAAAACGCTCTTGTATCGAGCTCCGAGTCGAGTGAGAGACATAAACAACGGCAGTGAAGCGCTCAAGAAGAGGCACATATTCTCGGCAAGTTCGTTGCCGAGAAGCAGGAGGCCGTCGGCATGTCTCCAGAAAAACTTTTTCCTTCTGCTCCGGCCTTTCCAACTCGAAAAACGAATACGATGTCGCGTGCATCAATTATCGTTTGCACAACGTCCTTTCTTATGGGTACGTTCTTTGTCTTCTGTTTATTCGATTGCTTTTATACGTGCTCTTTCATCGTCAACGTATATTAGGGACCCTTGCGACACATTGGATCGCTGATGGACTGACGTTATGGAAGACACCCCTGACGGATGCACACTTATATACTTCAGCGGCGTATTATACACTTGTTACACAGATGCCTCAATTGATGAGACTAGCAGTCTCTTTTATTGCCCTGCTTGGTGCCACGATGACGCTATGGAGTTTATTTGATGGGAGAGCGGGCAATCTAATGTTTGACGGCGCTAGCTTCTGTATGTAAAATCTCTGTCTGTCCGTCGAAACATGAGATATTTAACATTCACTAGTTTTGTACTCCTGTGTCATATTCGTGTACACGTTTTCTATTCTACCCAGTCCGTAGACCTGTGTTTTTTTTTGACCTCATACACCGCTTAACCTCGTTTATTAATAGATCTCTCGTCGCACTTCACATCTCTTCCTCCGCCAACATATCAATACTCTTTCCCTTCCGACTTGAAAGCGCGTACCCTCGACTTGGCATCTTCCAATCTGGTTTGCAGCGTTGCACTGACAGGTGTTATCGTTCTCCAAGCGGGAAGGTGGTGGGCCGAAGGAGAGGATGAGAAGGTTGGAAACCCTTCGAGCCAAGTTTATCCGAAGGGAAAAGAAAGACGGAGATCCAACTCACTATCACCCTCGAGTGTTAGAAGGAGCGACAGTCAAATTTCGAATACCAAAATAAGCACGCGGAGGAGGGAGGGTTCAGTGAGAAAGAAAAGAGACTCAGTAGCATTGAGTTCTGCAAATACAGGCAAACAATAGGCATGCGGTCGTTTTCTCTCTGTAATTTTTGCTCTGATTTAATCTCTCTAGTGCCCTTCTTTTTTCGATTCGTTTTATCTGATTGGTTGTATTTATCTATTATGATACCACTTACAATCCTAACCAATGAATAATAAATCTAAACACCGCAATCAAACTTTCTTGCTAGTAAAGGACCAGGGTTAGCCCAGTCTATCTCGGCCCAAGGAGGGAATATCATAGGAATGCGGTCAAAATGAAGCTGGGGATAATGCACGGCAATGGTATTCACGAGCAGATCGTATACAATCTGGATCGAAAATGATATGAGATGGGTTTCTAGAAAGCTATGTAATCTCACTTCATAGCCCCGCTCATTTAAGTGCAATCCGTCGTCCATGAATCTACTCAAAGCCTTCTCTTCCCGTTGAGCGGCGTTATACAGTGCATTCCAGACATCCACAACTGGGATACTTAAGTCACTGCCTATTTGGCTAACTTTATCCGCATACGCTTTGGTTATCTCAAAAGACCTATCCAATGCCTGAGGCGGATCCCGTGCGGCAAGCTCGGCTCCTCGTTGATGAGTGTTGATGGGCGGGGGTGATAACAGGATGACTTTTGTGTGGGGAGAATAGTATGGAGACGAAGGAGATGTAACAGTTGTAACTAGTTCGCGAATGTTTGAGTCAAACTTATCAAGGGGAACATGCTGAGGAGACGGTTGAATGCAGGCATCATTCGCACCGAACCATATAGTAAGTAGGCGGATTTTCGGGAGATATTGAATATTCGGGGCGTGTTGCGGAGCAATAATCTTTTTCTCTTCTTGAGGATCAAAGACAAAGGGCTACAGCAAATTACATACCTGCTTGAAGACACTCAATCCCCAATCTGAATTGTACCCGGACAACCCGCGGTTAATCACGTCCAGCTTCCGAGCATATACATAAGCCAGTCTTTGCGCTAACCCATTAGGCTGCCATGACCCCTGGGTTATTGAATCACCAAAGAGGAGAATTACGTCTTGGACTGTTTCCGACATCGAGGTTGATAACGAATCGATGCAAAATCGATGTCCGTGTAAAATTAGAAACTTCCGAATCGGTCAATTGAAGGTCGGGTTTGCGCGAACCGAGACGCTTATTAAATTAAATCGATTGCTTCACTCAACCAGAGCCAATTCCGTTATAGACCAAAGAAACACATATTATCTCTTTCTGGCAAATCAACTCAGATTAGTCGACTTAATACTAGGCTATCGCACATACTTTTCGGTTGGTCAGCACCATCTTCAATAGACGCCCAATTCATCACACGCCTTCATCCTGGTCCGAATGACCTAATCCAGCCGAAGAGTTATAGTTCACTTCTTTTGCGAAGAATAATGGTAATCTTTTTCTTTTTCTTTTATGTATTATCTTTGATTTATCGGTCAAAAGGTTGTATGCCAATATTATTTACGAGGACAATGCCGATTCGGGAGCGCATGTAGAAACGAGCATCCTAAAGATATTGCGAAAAGGTATTGGTTCAGTTAACTGTCATATGCCGAGATGTTGAAGACTTCAAATTCTGGGTTGTTTTAGTGGTCAAACTGCTTTTACGTATGTACATGACCTTAGGGAATCCTCGTCTGAAATTAATGGGTCGCAGAGCAGAATCTATTAAAAAGGATTTCACTCCTGATGATGGAAAGCCGCTGTGGCCACTTTCTTCATATGGCCCTGCTAAAGGCGAGAAAACTCTTCTAACCGGATTAGACGAGAGTCCAGAAGAGCTTAGGCTTATGGCCTGGCAGGCTTTCAGGTCTCAAGATCCCATGCAGCTGGAAGGATATGTATGATTTTCCCCCGTCGAAGCTATATCTTTGGCTAAATGTTTGATGTTATAGAAAACGTACGAGGCAAACAAAATTACAGCTGCATTGACTGCTTACAAAAATGCAGAAATGAACTCTATGGACGCGTTCAAAGCCGCTTTTGAAGCCTCTAGAACTTCATCCTCTGTATTTGGCGAGGACAGACAGGTTACGTCTGCTCCAGCATTTGGACAACCTTCGTCATCGCCTTTTGGGCAACCCTCATCATCGCCATTTGGACAGTTCTCCACAACTTCAGCTTTCAGCCAACCGAAGCCAGTTTTTGGTCAACCTTCTGCGTTCAATTTGCCATCCGCCGCATCGTCAGCATTCGGACAACCACCTGCCACAACGGGTTCTGCGTTCGGTCCTGGTGGTGTAGGTAGCGGAAAGTCGAACTTTGGGCTCGGACAATCGACATTTGGCCAGTCTTCTTCTCCATTCTCTAAATCGGCGGGTCAGCCTGTATTTGGACAGGTGGGCTTTGCCCAGCCAGTGTTTGGTCAAACCACGCGTCCAAGTGCGTTCAGCACATCCGGAGCATCTGCCCCCGCAGCAACAACACCGGTGTTCGGTCAACCAACGTTTAACCAGTCGTCCACTTCCGGATCACCCTCCACGAGTCTTGCTACTGGATTCAGTGCGTTCACACAACCTCAGCAGAACCAACCACAATCACAAACCGGTAGCAGTGGTGGATTTGGAGCTTTTGCTGGTAAATCAGCTACTTTCAGTCAGCCAACTAGTGCGTTTGGTGCTCCAAGCGCTGCTTCAACGTCTGTTTCTGGGATACCTACAGACCCCCCTCCTGCTTATTCTTTTTCCTCCACTCCTCGCAGCCCTTTTCCATCCACCTCTAACACAGCTGCATTGACCAGACCTAACTTTCAACCATCTAATTACTCAGCGTCGAACGATCCATACGCCGCTACTCTTCCTGAAAACTATAAAGAGATTATACCCAAAAAAGCGCTTGAGGCCTTCGAAAGTGCGGAATTTTCATGGGGATATATTCCCGAGTGGATCCCGCCTATCAGTCTGCGGTAATGGTCATGAAGCGGTACTGAGCGGCATTCGTCAACTCCGGTGACATATTGTGATTTGGAACGAGTTTTGGAGACATTTGGACACCTGCATAGTTCAATTTGCGAACTCGAAAACAATAGACCTTGTTATCAATAGTACACTACCGATAATATTACTTGCCAATTACTTAATTGTATGTACTAAAAGTGCAATCGTCGATAAGAATAATGAAAGAAAGAAATAACAGATTTATGTATTTTCAAAACGATTACGTACCCATGAAGCTTGCACCGGCGACGGACAAGATTTTAAGAACGCAGTCGGCGCAGCGACCGCGGCAGCTGTGAAGAATTCAACCTCCGAACCAACTGCTGTTGTCGGCTCTTCATACACTGTTCTCCTTTACTCTCCACTTTAGATTAATTCACGACTAACAAGTATCCTACCTAATGGCACAAACTCCTGGACTAGGAACTGAAGTTCTCACCGTAATAAATAAAGTGCAAGATGCCTTTGCAGCAGTCGGTTCTTCGGCGTCCTCTATCGACTTACCCCAAATATGCGTGTTAGGAAGTCAAAGCAGTGGGAAAAGTAGTGTCTTGGAGGCAGGTTTTTTCTTCTTAGTTCAATATCGATTTTGATTATACTCTATCCTAGAACATTGTTGGTCGTGACTTTCTTCCTCGTGGTAGTGGCATAGTCACTAGAAGACCTCTGGTATGTCTTTTGCGGCAGCCGTGTGTTACAATGAAAAGTATATGTCGGATGTCTAGGTCCTTCAACTCATCCATAGACCCGCTTCCAGTTCAAAGCCTGCAACCAATGGTACTACAAGTACGTCAATGTTCATGAACAATAACATGTGTTATTGACGCTCCTAGGCCCCAAACCTAATGGCAGTGACGCCACCATTAACGAGAATGAGTGGGGTGAATTCCTACATCTTCCAGGTGAAAAATTCTACGATTTCAACAAGATAAGAGCCGAGATAGTCCGAGATACAGATGCGAAAACTGGCAAAAACGCAGGTGTGTGCTTTAGAATTTTATAATTAAAAATCAACTTACCTCGTAGAATTTCTTAGGCATATCTGCCCTCCCAATCAATTTACGGGTATATTCTCCTAACGTTGTAACACTAACCCTTGTGGATCTCCCCGGACTAACAAAAGTCCCTGTTGGCGACCAACCGAAGGACATTGAGAAACAAATTCGTGATATGCTGATGAAATACATTACGCGTCCTTCATCTATCATTTTAGCCGTAACGGCTGCTAATGTCGACCTGGCCAACTCGGATGGGTTGAAGATGGCACGGGAGGTCGATCCAGAAGGTACCCGGACAATTGGTGTTTTGACCAAAGTCGATTTGATGTTTGTTCCCTTTATTTTATTTGAGTCAGCCTGGTGTGATATTTTATGTATTAGGGATCAAGGTACCGATGTTGTTGATATCCTAGCCGGTCGGATTATACCTCTCCGTCTTGGCTACGTTCCAGTTGTTAATCGTGGACAACGAGATATTGATACAGCGAAGTCCATCAGTGCCGCCTTAGAACACGAACGAAATTTCTTTGAAACACATCCATCCTATAAAAGCAAGAGCCAATATTGCGGTACACCCTTCCTAGCGCGTAAACTTAACACAGTAAATTATCGTCATGTCATACCTTGACGTCGGCTGATTTATGTTTGTAGATACTGTTGCATCACATCCGTGCGACCCTACCAGATATTAAAGCCCGTATCACACAACAACAGCAAAAATACAATGCCGAGCTGCTGAGTCTAGGTGGTCCTCTGGGCGATAATTCTGCTAATGTTGTTCTGTCCGTCATTACCGACTTTACCGCGGATTTTCGATCGACTATAGATGGTAACACCAACGATTTATCGTTGAACGAATTATCCGGTGGCGCTCGTATCAGTTTTGTTTTTCACGAGCTATTCAACAATGGTATCAGATCCATAGATCCCTTTGACCAAGTCAAAGACGGGGATATTCGAACTATTCTCTATAACTCCTCCGTTCGTTCTTTTAATCTTTAGTGATTGAAATGATTTTTGATTCTTTCTTAATCAGGGCTCAACACCCGCATTATTTGTTGGCACTACAGCTTTCGAAGTCATCGTCAAACAACAAATCAAACGGCTAGAAGAACCTGGTTTGAAATGTTGTCAACTAGTCTACGACGAATTAATTCGTATCCTCGGTCAACTATTAGCAAAAATTGTATGGTCTTCAGCCCTAAAGTGATATCATTTATTCATTTGATCACAGCAAGCGTTCAGAAGGTTCCCTGCATTACGAGATCGATTCAACTCAGCTGTAGTTGCCTTCTTTAAGAGAGCCATGGTTCCGACGAATAAACTTGTTTCGGATTTAGTGGCGTATGTAAATAACAATTCTCTGTTCCACTTGTCTTATTTGTTTCTAGCATGCAAGCTTGTTATGTCAATACGACACATCCCGATTTTTTGAATGGTCATAAGGCAAGTTTTTTTACCGCGGCTCATTTTCACACTTGAAACATTCTTTACGTATTTTTTCACAGGCAATGGGCATTGTCACTGAGAGGTTAAATGCAGCAAAAGGACCAGCGCCTGTGGACAACCCAAAGACTGGCAAACTTGCCCCAGGGACAATCAACAATAATAAAGACTTGGACGTTGATTTGAAGAGGGAAGAACAAAGTTTCTTCGGTTCGTTTTTCTCCGGAAATAAGGGAGGGTCAGCAACCCCAAAGAAAAAGCCAGGTTTCACGATGGAAGCAGTACGTTTTCCCCCGGGATTTTGTAGATGGAAGGTTTTGATAGCTTGCTTTGTATTAATAGCCCCCAGCTATCATACGGCCACAGGCAGCTTTAAGCGAGCGAGAAACCATAGAAACCGAGGTTATCAGTGTGTCAAGTTCATTAGTTGTCAAAAAATTCGCACTAATACTTTGCAGAGCTACTGATTCATTCCTACTTCAACATTGTGAAGCGAGAGATGATCGATATGGTTCCCAAAGCTATCATTTACACATTGGTAAACTACTCCAAAGAAAATTTGCAAAGAGAGCTTCTCGAGGAGCTTTATAAACCCGATGTGCTGGATGAATTACTCAAGGAGTCAGATTATGTCATCAGCCGGAGGAAGGAGGTTACGTCTATGCTCACTGCGCTCAACAAAGCTGAAGAGTGGGTCTATTTCTTCTGTCGTTATCTCAAAACAGTATATTAATAAAATTACATAGGATTGTCGCCGGCGTTTAGCTTGATACGTCTTAACCGCTAAGATGATGTTACTATTGCATACATGATTCATTAATTTTGGTTTTTTTATTGTTTGTCTTTTTCGCAGCCAATACATCAGGATTCATATATACATTTCCTCTCGTATTTATATCACTTGTTTCTGTTCCGTCCCACCGCATATCATTTAACAGACCCTTGTTAAAATCTGTTGATACCCCTCTCGAACATTGTGAAATGTAGCTTCGAGTCTCTCTAAACGCTCGTCCTTGTTCAACTGTACTAATGCATCCTAAGGGAGGGATGGAATACATAAGTATCTATGGCCGAAATGACTTCTCATATCACTTACATAGTTGAATCTGAACAGACGCTCCTTGACCTGGAGCCTGTAAGCTCTAGTCGCTCTTGTGTCTGAGGAGTTGAGGTCTTTCAAAACCAGCATCTCAATCAAACGCTGGAACTGGCGCTACACGATGTTCCTTGAGTTCAGAGAACAAAAAGCATGGTAAATGGGCAAAAATATACTTTGGCTATCTTTAATTTAACTCTCCAGCCTTCTGCCCATGCTTTGTCGGTTGGGGGTCCTAATTTCCCTTTTTTCCCTGAAGACTTTTCGTCATAGGCTTCTTCCATGAATGTCTTGTGGGCGAAAAGCATCTTGAGATCGTTCTTGTCACGAAGATCTTCAAAAGCCTCAGCGGGGTCCTCGATTGTGAGTTCTAAAACATCGTCTCTGGTCAATAAGTATCGATATAGGGCGTTGTACAATTCGGCTGATATTTAGGTCTGATCAACAAGGGAAAATGACGAATGTGAGCACACAGTTGAACGTACAACCATGTCCGTCTCTTTGATATGGTGTCAAGATAACAAATTGACTAAAAAAAAGTAATCAGTTTTTCTTCTATGAGAGCATATGAAAGATAAAAGACCTCAGACGCAAGCGAACTTTATCAGGCCAGCACCAGAACGGATACAAGGACGAGTAACCCACGAAATGATAAACGGGAGTTCGCGCAGCGTCTTTCCGTTGTCTCCGCTCGTACAAAAAGACAAATTCCCATCGATCGTCTTCCTCCTCGATATATGAACCAGCCTCAATGTATAGCAAGATAAACAACTGAGCTCGACGATGATAATCTCGGAATTCGGGAGTAGCCATTGTGGTCTGTACGCGTTAGACCTCCACTCTTCTTAACACGGTAAAAAAAAACGTACGTGATAAACCTCGTAAACAACTGCGTCCTCGTCATCCTCATCAGCTGTGTCATTCGCTTTTGTCTTTCCTTTCCCTTTACATGTGCTACTATAACGCGTGTACGATGCGATTTTCGTCCCTAGTGGTCGAAATGCGAGAGCATCATCTTCTACGCGTTTTGAAAATTCAGTAAGAGATTTTGTATAATCTAGGGGAAAGAAACATATAAACAAGCTTGACGCGAGAGATAAGGTTGTATGATCATACCGGAGGGAATAAACTTGTACAAAGTTCCTTCGATGTCGTCGGCCGTTTTTGGTAATCGCTCCGAATATGATAACGACAGATACTGCGCCAACGATCCAGAAGCAAACTTCATCTAGTTTGAAGAACATGCATGTCCTTTACGACATTTGCGCGTAATATGGGAGATAGCAGACCTACATCAATCTTCAGGTTTCGATAGCCATATATTTTCTCTTCGTTGCCAAAAATCTACAGTGTCAAAGACAGTTTAGATTAGTCATTCTTAGCGAATCGTAATCTACCTATTTACAGGATAAGTAAATGTTGGGTGAAAGTCTTCGAAATTCTCCTCTTCTCCAAGGAGCTCTTTGTCCTTTTCAGCGCGAACTGCATAGATAAATATGAAGGTCTACACGTTGAATGGGAGAAGGATACATACCTAGAGAAAGGTGAAGAGCTTCGTTTGAGTCAGCTGTCCATTCGACATCGGTGGAGGTAGTCATCTTTCACAAGCTTGGAAAGTTAGAGCGGATAAACTCAACCGCGGATTCGCGAGCGCGTCACGGTCAGCGCCGTGTGAAATTCACAAAGTTGGTTGGTATTGGATACCCCATAAGCAAAATCAATTTCTAATATACGTTCATAAACCTAGCAGTATTCCTATGTTATAATTCCATAATCTCCTTCGTACACTTATATATCCAATGTAGATGCCTTTACGATTTTGGTATTGTTACACTTGAGGATTAACGAAGAGTGACCAGCTCTGTAAAGTTTAATAAGTAAAGTATTCTCGGTTGTTTCAAGCAAAGGAAATGAAAAAAAACCTTCGGCGGATCTATATATAATGAACGTAAGTAAATTGTAGCTCTGAGGGGCGATGAAATTACATACGTTGGGTGAATAGCGACCGTGTCATCAAGATCTTTTTTCCTCGCTTTGGAGCTATGAGCAACGATAAATATCGTTGAAAAATAAGGACATACCTCCCATCTTGACTGCGACACCGAATCCTTGCATTACTTCGTCACTCCCCAAACCAATGATATGAACACCAACGACTTTTTCTTCTTCTCCCACAACAATGAGTTTATACACACTGGGCTCTTTATGGTCTTCAGGAATCATGGAGAAATAAAGAGCGCGGAAAGATGAAGTGTCTATAATCATAGAATTGAATGAAAATTGAACAAGAAGGGTAAAGGTGACGACGAACATATTTTAACCGCATCTCCATACTTTGCCCTTGCCTCTGGCTCGGTCAGACCGACAGTCCCTATTGTTGGATGCCTGTTCAGATTATTACTAAGGTTCTCAAAAGACCAAGTGAATAGAAATATTACGAGAATACGACAGTAGGGATGTTAGTATAATCCAATTTATCATCAGCAAACTTTTCAGGGCCGAATAGTCGATTGGCCAGTCTTCTTCCAGCCGCGATGGCAACCGGAGTTAGCAGAGCTTTGCCACAGACGTCCCTATAGCAGTAATTCCCGGGACATTTGTTCGTTGATATGCATCGACTACGATGTTGCCCTTCGAGTCCGTTTTCACTCCTGCTTGTGCCAATCCTATATTCGCAGTACTGGGTTCACGACCGATGGCCCACAAAAGCGTGTCGACTTCAATTTCTTCGCCATTGTTGGTAAATACCTTCAAAGAACCATCCTGTTGGCGTTCTACGCGGGATACCTGGGTTTTGGTGTGAATATTAACACCGGTGTGGGACATCCATTTGGTGAGAGTGTCTTGAATAGTGGGATCGAAGGTTCGAAGAACTTTGTCATGCCTTATAAGCAGATGTGTCTTTGAACCAAGTGTATGGAAAATTCCTGCGAGTTCGACGGCAATATACCCTGCACCAACAACAGCAACACGTTTCGGCTGACTCTCCAACTCAAAAAAGCCATCAGAGGTAATTCCAAACTCAGCGCCAGGAATTTCGTTGCTGGACGGGACAGTAGGCTGACCGCCAACAGCGATGCAGATGTTATCCGACTGAAGAGTATATGTGGCACCGTCGTCTCGAGTAATCTGAACCGTACGGGGATCCTTGAGAGAAGCCGAACCATGATGATATTCGACATGGTCCTTGACCAAATTATTTTCATAGATGCCATTTAGACGTTTAATATAAGCGTCCCTTTTAACTTTGAAAGTGGTCCAGTCAAAATTTGGGGGAGATTGACCAGGAAAACCATATGCCTCAGCAGCACGGATTTTCTCAGCAACATCCGCAGCATGCCACATTACCTTGGTGCTTCGAATGAGCAATCGTCATGCGTATGTGAGATAATAAAGCAGCTTTCTACCTTTTTGGGAACACAGCCTTTCCAATTGCGACGGGAGGTTAGAGGGAAATAATTTGGGAAATCAATATACTTACCAACATTGACACACGTTCCGCCCAATGCATGGGATTCCTCGATGATAGCAACTTTTTTGCCATAGGAAGCACCGCGTCTCTGCTGGAATGTCACGGGACGAATCTCAAGAAAAAGGGAAATCTAAACCGCACAGCACAGGCAAGCCCACCACTGCCACCACCGATCACAACAAAATCATAAGAAGAAGAAGTCGGATTTGGAACAGGAGGCATAGTTGTGAAAGTTCTAGTAATCTGGGCAAAGTACTTCGTGAGACTCTTCAATGGAATTAAATAATTAAAAAAATGGATGTTACCCGCAATAATCGTGCACTGGCAGAGCGAAGAGAGGCCAGTGTTACTTATATATCAAGATTTGAGATGTTGTGATTGCGCAATGATTAAATAGTTACTCGAAGTCAGCGGATTACTCATGCGCAATGATTATCTAGGGCTAGGCTGAGTCATTCACCCAAGAAAGCTTACATAGCCTTGGATCCATGGACGTCCACATCGTCACTTTTGACGCTCGTGTGCGGCAAAGAGACCGTCCATCGTCTTGTTTTTGAATTCTCCTTGTTGTCGGTAACCAAAACCGACGATGCAAAGTATCCTAGTTAATAACTCTACCGTCCGCTCCAGACATCCCTCACAAACCTCATCCGAATCCTCTACTTCAGACTTAAATTACGCTCCCAGAACAATTCGCTTCGCCCCTTTGCCAGATCCTCGCAAGAACGGCGATTCAGCCGTATTTTATCCAGACGATTCAGATTCTGACACGCCATCCCCCTCAAGCGCTACACTCGAATGTCCCCCTTCACCTCGTTTCTCATTAAAGACCATCTCTCACAAGTCAAAATCAAATACATGGTCAAATCTCTTACGACCTCTATTCAAATCAGGTTTACACAACTCGACACAAGACAGCACTGAAACGGTGTACAAGGCTGGCGTTCCTCTTTCGAGGCGCCGGAGTACTGGCTGTAATTCTGTAGCTTCAAGCAAAGAAATCGATCGCACCGCTGTTTACCGTGATGGCGCTCCACTTACCCATGTCAATTCGGACGGTGGTTCACGAAGGACCGCCCACAGCAACTCTGGTCACCGTATGCTCAATGGCCGTGTATATGGTGGTCGACGTTCTTCCACCGCGTCACAATCGGAGTCTTACGAACCTGATTTTGTAGAGTGGGGCTACGGTGGAATGGGTAGTGTCAAAAACAGTACAAACAAAGATCCGCGAACTCGTGGAGTCGATTGGGCGAAAGTCCAGAGTTCAGGCAAGTTCATTGATCATGGTGATGAGGACCCAGATGATGGAAGTGGTATGCAATGGGTTCGACGAAGAAGAGAACAACGGGAACGAGAAAGGAAAGAAAGGGAATCTCGCGAAAGTTCGCAGCAGATCATCCCAGAGATCGCTATTCATCCCCCCGCGCATGACACAACTCAAACAACCGATGCAAATTCATGTTCTCCGGGCCGAAGTATTGACCATCATGTCTACCAGGCCATAAAGATACCAGCCCCTCACTATCATCACCGACATCATAAACCTATCCATCCGAATCCTAGCGCTCCGCCCACGTCTTCTGAGACTAGTTCACAAAAAGCAGATTTGTCCAGTGGTGCAAGTAGTAATGGGAACTCGTCTGACACGGAAGAGAACCAGGAAGATAGTGATACTGAAAGAGATTCCTCTTCTGACGAGGATGAGGATGACGTGGAACAGGTAATTTATCTCTTCTCTTTCGTCTTTTCTTCATGAAATGAATTATATTTCCCCCCCGATTTTAGATAAGAATCACAAGTAAAGGTGCAGGTGTTGAAAAAATCAGTCGGCATAAAGATTAGTGTATCACCGAGTCTTCCCCCTTTCTCCCGACTCAACTTTGGCGGCTCAATTTTTCCCGAGTTCATATATTTTACATTCTTAACTGGGCTGTATTTTAACGCAATGTCCCAGTCAGTACGCACAACGACCATCAAATTTGGCTTCCTCGATTCGTCTCCATAAATGGCAGAACAAGGACCGCCAGGTTCGCTGATTTTGTTGGGCACCGATCGATTTAAAGGAAGCAAATGGATTGATTATGCAGACCACGTTCGATTTTCTATTTTATTGCAAAGCTTTGTTTTCATTCACTGTTAGTGATATGCTGTCAACGTTGGATTGTTGTTTGTTTTTCTCCCTCTTTTTGTTCTCAGGTGATTCAAGTTACTGCATATCTCTTCCATTCGGCATTTTATTCTCAGTTTTATCACAATTAGTTTCTTTCCGTAATGATTGCATACAATACTAGTATTTATTAATGAATTTGGCTCGAGTTGAGTCGGTAACATGACTCGTGCTCAGGATGTAGGGCTTGGCGTAGCCGTCAACGTGACCACCGCACAGCTTTTTTGCCAAGGGGTATGACGAAAGTCGACTTGACTCTGTCTCTCCCAAGAAAGCGGCAAGCTTGGCACTGAGACATACTACAAATGTACTAGGGCATATTATGTAGGGTGTATACCAAATATGTGCCCTTGACAAAACGAGGTCGCCAGAAAGCTGGAAATCAGGCCTCGCGAGTGCCAACAATGACAACAATGGCGGTCGAGCTTTTAAATGATAAATACATGAACTTTAATGAGTGAAACGCCCGGTTCGGAGCAGAGTATTAAGAACAGAGCCTGAAACGCAGTTACTCCATGCACAAAACAGATTGTTGTTAGCTGGAATGGTGATAATAAGGATAATTACAAGTAACAGCACTACACTCTCACAGTATCATGCAAAAATAGGCAGCACACTGCCTGCGCTGGGGAAAGAGAAGTCAGTGCTTGATACGTGTGACGGCGGCTGTCATACGCACAGTCGTTGCACTGCACGCAAGAGCGCGTATATCGCCAAGCCGTGGCCGTCCAGCTTACAAGCCGGAATTCGAGAGTTTGTAACTCCTAACTAGAACTCGTTTCTTATACAAATCTATCTTTCTGTCTCTCGTCTTTCTATATCAGCCAACTGAACAAAGTGGCACCCTTCGCCAATTATGTCCATCGCAGCGCACGAAATGCTATCACGGAGTAACGCAAACGAGCTTTTCATAAGAAGTGCAAAAGCATCTCTCACCCCCAATGAAACCCAAAAAGATACCTTGATTGTTGCTGGTGTGTATATCATAGTCATTGCCATCTTATGGTAAGCCTGCTCAAAGCTGTACCCTGTCGTCATATCGAATCTCACTTGGAATAACATTAGGCATGTACCATATCTAAATTACATCAGTATGTCAACCAAAAGATCTGGTCAGCAACGAAACATTACTAACTTGTAATTCTCAATAGTATATCCTTTCAAGTGCGTCTGACATTCACCCGTTAAACAAGTCAGCTAAACAACTGTGTGCTAGACTACTAACTGTCGGATTTCATGAGGTTTTTCAACGTCTTATGATAATTTACATTTTCTCTGAAGTTGACTGGTATTTTAGATGAGTCATGCTATCGCGGGGGTTTTGACATGTGCTACAATTCACAGTCTTGAGCTTGATCGTGCGTATGTTATTTTCTCAAGTATCTATTAGCCAATGTATAGCAATTTCTTTTTTAGCCGATGAAGGAGGAGCCACAAGAATGTCTGGTGGTATACCCTGGATAACACTTCCCGCGGGGTATCTTGGTTCCTCCCTCATAGGTGCTTGCCTTATAGCATGTGGATTTGATACCAATGCCTCCAAGGTGGCAACCCTTGTCCTAGCGGGATTTTTCTTGATTACTCTATGGTCAGTATACATTATATTCACCTGCATTGGTTCTAAATTTAAACCGAGAATTTTAGGTGGGCTAGACGGAGTTTATTGTAAGTAGAATTCCGTGGTTCTTCTAAGTGGGATACTTTCGTGGCGCTTACTTGATTTCTTATTATTCTCCAAGCACTTGGTTGTTGATCCTTGGGATGACGGGATTAATTGTACTATTTTGGTTTGTTGCCGGAGGAGTAGCCCTACGGTACTTCGTGAGTACATCACGCCGTTCTGGTCTGACACCCCAAGCCCTCAATTCATTCCAAGGTTCTTTTCATCGGTGTCATGTCATGCCTTTATGTTCTATGGGACGTCATAGGTGAGTAAATATATTCAAGGTACAATTGCATTGTTGTCTTATTGTTTGTTTGTTCAGACGATACCATTGCCAGGAAAGTCAATAGCTCAGACGCATCAGCCTTCGCTCATATATGTGGCTGCTGTCCTTCACAAAGTCCGATTTTTGCTGTTTTCATCTTAATGCTACTTCTAATGACTAAATATAGTTTGGGGCGTTATTTGGCTAATCATAGCTTTCGTATTTTTCATTGGTGGCATCCTTGTAGGGTTGGTGGCTTTCAAAGTGAGTAAAAGTGGCATGTTCTCCGTGATGGATCCTTTCTTACAAGTCACGAAATTAACTAGGAAAGCGCAGCACAGCAAAAAGAAGAGAGTAAACATTTCCTTCCGGTTCCGGGTTCAAATGATGCTTTATCGAATAGCTCACCCTCCTTTTTCTGGGTAACAATGTGTGCTTACATATTGATGTTGTGTTTCTAATTGAAATCAAACGTTTCTTGTAATGAAGTCTCATCACGTTTATTTATTCTTGTGTTTTCTTGTTTGTAATGTGACTTGCAGATTGTATATGTACATATGGACTACGCACTCAAGCGTGTTACATAGCCGCGCTTTAGATAAGTAATTACTAAGAGTGTTTTAATATTGAATGTCATTTGGAAATATCACAATGAAATTTACATACGTGGCGAAGGCGTTCACGTAGTTGGTACTACGCTTCCGAGGCTGAAATTGGATAAATCCCAAGTCGTGTGTTCCACTGGACCTCCTACATCACTAGACCATTCCTCCGACTCTAACTGAAAATCGAGCATATCAAAATCACCTTGAGATGCTTCATTTGATAATAAATCATCCCAGGGGCTCGATAGCTCGCCACATTCTGGCTGAGGTGAATATGAAAAAGGATCGAATGTTGGCATTATAAAAGATTGACTGTCGGATGGATTAGACAATTCTTCTTGCCAAATAGTACACCAGCTAAGGTCATCGCCTGTGAGATCCAAAATCGAACGAGTATCTTCCTCAGTCCAACCTTCAAACTTGACACGTAGAGCAAAACAAAGTCCGGATGAGTCGTCGTAGAGAGCTTCGCAGGACGCTCCATGTTCCCATATCCCATTTGTATTTAGTCTATTATACAAAGAGGATACTCTGGCAGCGTGAGTAGAATAAAGGACGCGTTCGGAGGCCATAGATGACAGATCGAGGAAAGTGAGGAGCGAGTCTGCTGGGTTCGTCATTCCATTTACTTCCAGCTGCGGAAATGTTGGTGACGGTAAAGAAGTAGGGTGGAGGGGAATTTGAAGAAAAGTGACGACAGAGTACGAGGATGTCGGAGAGACGAAATAGTTATCGAGTTGTTCCTCGGTAGGCTCGCTGACATCGGAGGTGACAGTTTTCGACTCGCTGCTATCCTCTGAAACCAATGAGAGCACTACCGGTTGAGGATGGTGTTGAAAGATAGGCGAAGGTATTTCCGGAAGCGACTCTTGCTCCCTTGCAAAGCGGTTGGTTTTAGAAGTATGATTTAGTTTCTTTTGAATATCTAAATCAAGCTCGTAGAAGGCTCGACCAGCAACGGGGACATTCTGAACGAGGTGCTGGAAGATCGGCCTGGCCGTCGAGAATTTTCTTGCTGTTCCTAGACCAACATCGGTGACTCGTGCCGGAATATGAGGGGGACGGGGCAAACGCAGTTGCACAAAGTTGGAAGGTGAATGGAATTTACTGGATTGCAAACCAAATGGAGAAGAGGAAGAAGACTGGAAAGTCGACTGCCCTAGCTGTTTGAAGGATGTAGATGCGCCGGATGCTGTGACCGACGAAGAAGAATATGAAATGAGAGTTCGAAGCTGACCGGGAGGATGCTGTCGAACAGCAGCACCTCCTGCAAACCGCCCTTTGAAGGCGGTTTTGAGCGAGCGAGTGAATCGCTGCCACATGCCAAACTGTAGGCTGGTGGATGTAGCAAGGGATGTAATCGACTCCGAGATGACATTATCTCGTCCGTTCCCCGCGCGCTTATATAAAGTGACACAATTGCTGACATGACGCGTTGGAACGGCCGCGGCAGGGATCAAAAATTAACCTCAGCCTTCATCTCCTCGGCATCTCGGAAGCAAATCAGCGCAGTATCATGGAAGACACCTTGTCTGCCACCTTCGAGAAAAGCGACTTGAACAAAGTAGGTCGTCATCAAGAAAGGGCGCATTATGACAGGGTAATCTTATGAAACTGTTCTTTCGCTGGCTGAGTCATGCATGTTTACACTGATCTGTATAGTCAACCATCATCTCGATCGTTCGCGATGCCAAAATAGCGCACGTCGCATTCACGGACCCTGATGGATTTCCACAATGCGTTCCTATGATAGCGGCATTTGAAGATGCGGAATCACCAGATCTTATTCTCTATCTGCACAGCCACCCCTCTTCCAGGGTGTACAAGCTCCTTTCGCAGCCCAATGTCCGTGTGGTCGCTACTTCGACTATCGTCGATGGTTACGTTCTCGCACTTTCTAGCTTTGGGTCCAGCATGAATTATAGATCTGCAGTATTACATGGATATACGTTGCCTTTAGATCCTAGCGATGAGGCCGGAAAGACAGCGGCATTTATTCGTATTACGGACAGCACCCTCCCTGGCCGATGGGATTATGCTCGGAAGCCTACCCTTACCGAATTCAAAGGTACGGCGATTATTCGCATAGCAATTGATTCCGCCAGGTAAGTAATGAGATTGCGTTGTTTTTCTCGTAAGAGCACTTTTTAATCTTATCTTTGAACCCCAGTGCCAAAATTCGTGCCACGGGACCGGTTGACAATAAACAAGTGCGCACATCTTCCAATGGTATTACCACATGTTTCTCATATGCTGATTTTAGGATCTTCTTAACGATGAATTGACTTCGACAGTTTGGACCGGGGTAGTGCCAATTAAACAAATAACAACCTCTCCGGAGCCGTCAGAATATAGCCGGAACGTTCAGCTCCCGGACCATGTCAAAGAACTGAAGCAGTAGGAGAAATTGTAGAACAAATTAAATAATTATGCATTATGTAAAGAAACATGTCACTTTGCTACAAGTAAGTACAGATGTCGCTATAAAAAAAAATCATACAAATCTTTTGCACAAAATAGCAATTAATAATGTGAAGCACACGGCAATAGCGCCGTCTAATAGAAGTGGCGGCCGAACGGGACGAGACCGTGAGTCTTGACGTTCGGAAGTCAAGTGGTGTTGAGCTGGTGGAGGCTGAAGCTCATTGGTCGATACAGAATTTTCCTGAGTTTCAATTGGTTGTGCTACTGGTGACGGTCCCTCCTCGTTGCGTTTTTCTGAAGCATCGGGAGATGGACTGGTGGTATCATTGGCACTAGCCTCTCCGGATGGTTTTTCTTCCACAGGGGCAGGATCTGGTAGTAGTTCATGGTTAGGTTTCTCACATCGGGGACATGCCCAACTCCGTGATCTAAAATTCATAGGGTCAATTAAAAAAAATACAATGAGATTATTAAAAAAAAGCACCCACAGCGAGGCCAGTCGTCTCCGCTCTGCAGTTGAACATTCCATAGCACCAACACCAACAGCGGCTTCGCCTTTTAAGGGAAAAAATCCCTGCAACGCTATGATTGCAGTTCTTACTCCCCATGCAGGCTGCCACGACTCTATGACGCCGTGAGTAAAGTGAGAAGTAAAACCTTTCGATGAAAGTCATTTACCTTCATGATCTGTTTGAAAGAGACAATCGACGTAAGTCTTCGGATTCAAAATTGGGATTTATTAGTCAAAGCAGCTCTTACAGTTTGTGAAACTGATGCAAATCTGCGATGAGACAAAGTGTCAGTGCTTGTGAGAAATAAGAGTGAGTGTCAACACCGAACCTTGGTATTGAGCTCAAACCTTCCGTTAGGCGTCAACATCATAATTGAAGGGGGTCTGAATGGGTATTCCGATGGCAGCTGTATGCGAAAATGGTAGAGGCCGCCTTCATATTCTGTTCCCGGTGATCCACGCATAGTGCAGTGCCATTCCTAAGCAGTTTTAGAATATGGGAATAACGGGTCTGGCATATCACTGACGAAAATGTCATCTTCCAAAGGAGCTGCGTTGTAGTCAGTGCTTGGGTCTGTGGCTAATTCCTTGGCTTCTTGAAGTATTCGCTTAACACCTTTTGAGAGGAGACTATCAATATCACGTCATACAGTATTAGACTGCACATACCCGCATTGTTCTTGTTGTGAGACGCACGAGATGCCATTAGAGAAAAGGTAAAACGAACGAGTAGAAAGGACGAAGGGCGAGGATGATAACGTGTCAAACGCTATAAAATAAGAAAGGAACCCGGGCGACAAGAATAGGCTTGGTAAGCGGCACTGCTGCGGCATCAAATCTAAGATCTACTACCAGGTCTCTTTGCACAGCAACAGTCGGGAATATTGAACATGTTTAAAAAGTAAATACCAATCTCCATCCCTCCTTTTGTTCTAGATCCGGCTAATTTAGTCCTTTGTTTTTTTCTTGTATTTGATTCAGGTTCTCGCCTTCATCGGATATATCTGGACAGAGTATTCTTAAATCGTCGGTTCAGCGTACCATCAGAACGAATATTCTGTCGCAGTTCAAGGTCGACGCCGAAACATTCGAACAAATCTGGCCGAAGAAGGAATCGCTTGTTCTCGTAAAATGGTGATTCTCCGACTTCAACGACTCCCTTCTTATCTGAAATTATTAAACGCACAATCAAAAGCAGAGATCACATCTCTCTGTTTACCGTGAACGGTGTCCCTCTTTTCTTCCAACACTTTGATGGCCCATATTATCCCACATTGAAACTCTTGCATAAGTGTATGTATCAACTATTTTCATTCTGGAAGGGAAAAAAGATTTATCACGGTATCTACCGCAACTTCCAGATCCATTCTTATTACCTCATACAACAGTCGATCGTGGGGCAATTCGCTTTCTGCTTGGTGGAGCACATATGATGTGTCCGGGATTCACTTCGGCTGGTGGACGATTGCCTCCTCCGGAGGAAGCACTACCTGCTGGTGCGCCTGTCGCTATCATGGCTGAGGGTAAAGAACATGCTGTAGGCATAGGTGTCACAAAGTTGAGCACAGAAGAAATCAAAACGGTGAACAAAGGGGTTGGAGTCGAAACAGTGTCCTATCTAGGAGACGATTTGTGGAATATTGCTACACTATGATTGACAGAAGCTCTGCATGGATACAGAAAAGATGAAAAACACCGTCATGATGCAAGATCCCACAACAGCTGTGTATATTCCATGTCGGACTTGTTTTTCTCAAACGTTACGGGATATATATCTTTCGTTTCCGAGCCTGTAAAATAGATAACCAGTGTTTCTATAGACAACAAAAAAGAAGATACGAAAATCACTTACGGACGAGTATCCTGACAATGTTGTTGTTGCTATCCAAGATGGGTTCAAACCCTAGACTTCGACAGATCTGTAATCTCAGCCTATTTTCCACAAAAATACCAGTTCAGAGAATAAAAGAAGAAGGTGAATTGGGATAATTCATACGCGGTTGAATCAAGGTTATGGTCAACAGAAGCGTCTTTACTCTCCAGTGCTCGCTCCTCTTCGCGCAATCGTAGCAATTCAACTTCTTTACTTGCCAAGAGCCCTTCCGCATCAACAATCGCTTTCCCTAAACTCATACGCGAATCTTCTAATTCGTTAATCAATGCTACGTGTTCGGATTCTGCCGGTACATTTGCAGGACGAGTAGCACCGAGTTTCGCTTGTTCCAGTTGACGCGACAACGCTGAAATTATGCGTCAATCTTTTTTTTTAAATGAGAAAATGGATGGGATGTCGTGTACTTCTTAGCATATTCCGAGTTTCTTCAGTTGTCTTTTGTCTCGCTGCCGCTTTGAGTTTCATATGCTCCTCCGCGTCAGTGATCATAACATATTCCTCTTGGGGATCCATGTGCTGAGCCAGGGTGGTGATTATAGGGCTTATAGAGGAAAAAAAAGCTCGGGAATGATTTCACGAGAATATATTTACATACTCACATTGGACCTAACCACGACATGAAGATAGTTTGAATATGACGCGCGACGTCACGCGCCTGGGTTGCAATCACAACACACCCATCGCAAGCCGCTCAAGTAACTAGCGCCGCCTGAAGTGGCAATTCCTGCACGGAGATAAAAATTAGCATAAACGAAAACCAAGTGACATACTAACAAAACAGAACCTCTGTTATTAAACAATACTAGCTATTCAAGAAGAAAAATACAATAAATAATAAGTATATAAATTTACTTCCAGATATTTGCCTCCGGATGGTATGGGAAAGCTGGGGAACCCAGCTTAGGTACAGGCAATAATTTTGCACGCTTTACTATCAGGTTCACTTGGGAAACCAGCCGTGACGACACGACTGACCAATTGTTTGTGACGCTCAGCCTACTGTATATATAATACATTGTACAGTGATGACATTTAACCTCATTTTATATATATCCTTGTGCTTCCACTTGTATAAGACTGTGCCCATTGTCTGTCATCAGGAGAAGGCGGTGAGAGGGTTCCAATATATTGTATAGAATCTTCCATAGACTTCACAAAAATTTCCGCCAAAGGTTGTAAGTCCTTCTTGGATTGAGCCTGTTTGAGTGATTAGCCACTTAAATTGCTTCATAGTCTCGAGCGAACCGTAAAGACAGCCTGCAGATAATCTTCGCGCAGCTTTTGCCTAATATTGATGAAAGGAAGCCCTGCCTTGATAAGCGGAATGGATGCAATAATTCGTGCCACACGCCCATTACCGTCCTACATAGTAGAGATAAGAATTCTGCCAAGGCAGAGCATGTATTTTACGAACGGTGAACGGATGAATTCTCGCGAATACGGAGTGGATCCAGGCTGCCTTCACGAATGGCGAAGCGGTCGATAACAAGCAATCCTGATAATAATATGAGAACACTAATTGGAACATAAACAGCATTGATGACCTTCATATGTGACATAAACGACGCCATTTCCTTTGGAACATCTTTCCACTTTGTAAATTGCACAACACCGTCAATACCCTCAAGGGTCGTCGTACTAAGTCGACGGCGATAGACACCGGGAGGAACTAGGTAATCAACTTTGTCGTCGTAGATCTAAGAATCAAAATTATGGAAATTACACCTTAAATTGACTCCGTGACACTCACGAAAACTGTGGAGATTATATTTGATTCCAGTAAAACGGCATGGAGACGACAAATGTGCTCTGCTGCAACTTCAGGACACGTTTTGAGTATATCAATTAAAGTGTCTAAAGCCTGTCAATGATATAAGAACCCTTTTGATTTATATGAAAAAAAAATTCGCCTGAGAAAAGTCCTTCAAGATATTGACGACTTGTAAGGGATCCGGTCTTCCCGACGGGGAATCCAGTACACGGTCAATGGCCGCGGTATAAAATCCTGCTCTCACAAGCCTGACCAAGGATTCTCCACCTAAATGGAATACATGCTCGATCTCATTGGATTCTACGGCTAGAAGACGGGTATATCGTTCGGCTACGAAATCCTTTTTGTCCTCAGACAGAAGAGCGCTCCAAGCTTTCTTGACATTCTCATCAGAAACAGCCCCGAATGAATAGCTGGAGATGGGTTCTGGTGAAACATGAAACGACACAGTAAAGGTGCCTTCTGGTTCACTCCATTCCCTGTCTAGAGTTCACGTAGGTAAGCTTTCTGTGTGAATGAACTAGTACAAATATCACCTTCTTCTTCTTCGTTTCGCTTATACCGACGGGGCCAAGTCAGTATATGCAAGACCCACGACTAAATACAGTACCTTCACGAATTTACGTAAAACCTCTAAGTATTTTTCCAACTTTGGGTCATGATCATCAAGGAGCGCATGCGCTTCCTCAAACAGTTCAAGAGCCCCAATAATGTCATCGAGGAATAAGTGTCCTACGGCTAAACGCGCAAGTAAAAACGGTGAATCGGGATATTTATCCACGAGCTTGAGTAAAGGTCTGTAGTAAGACTTGGCGTCCTTCCGATTGTTTAGGAACAATCCTAGAGCCCGCTCCTCCTTGGCTTTGAAGCTTACAGCCGACTTATCCTATAAGTCAAAAAGTATTGAAAGCGGTCTCAAAAGCATAAACTCTTTAAACTCACTAGAGGTCCTCCAGGAGTCCACTGTGGATCGAATACAGACATCGTGAACTGAAGGTAAGCTAGGAATCGATGGCGTCTCCTTTCGAGTTATTAACCTCAGAGTCAGGCTATGCTTACGTCACCTCCTTTTGTGCATCGATGGGGGAGGTTTCTCTGAACATTTATTAGCACATCGACGGGGGTTCCTCTGAACATGTGTATTAGCCTGGTCTGGGCCGTTTTGGCACCCCTCCCTACTGTCCAGAAAGTTTCCAGATACGCGCTTCGGACTTTGAAAAAGGACCCGCCTTACAACACACGCGTCGCCGTTTCATCCTCCACATTTGTACAAAAATACTTTTTCATTGGTGTAATCAAATTAGTGTGATGAACTACAAATATTATCTAGTGACCATGCTCATCGCGCTCCGGTTGAGGTTCTGAAAAGAAATTCATCAACTGCTTCCACAACATAGTCCTGTAAAAAAAAGAAACTTACCAGGAATACACCGTATCGCATCATCGATTCGCAATAAAGAGACAGCAGCCTCAAATGCGGATTTCAAACTACGCACTTTGCTCATGGTTGGTTCTAAAACACCAGCTTTCACGTTATTTCTGACTTCCCCATTTAGCAGATCCAGTCCATAATGTATCAAAGCTTTCTTGGGATCGCCTGCAGGAGCGTTTTGAGCCATGTTGTGATAGGCGCGAAGTTTGGAAAGTAGTCCTGTAGAATCCTTGGCGGCGTTGACAGCCAATAATTTGGGAATAACAAGAAGCGCGCTTGCGAATTCTGCAATTGCGAGTTGTTCGCGAGAACCCTGTCGTACGATGTATTAGTATTGATCGGGAGAAGAAACACCCGAAGAAAATTACCAGGGTTGTCGCAAAGTTTTCGAGATAAATGCTAAGAGCAGTTTCAACCGCTCCACCACCAGGGACAACAGCGCCACTCTCCAAAGTCCGTTTGATGATAGATAAAGTGTCATGCAATGCACGCTCCATTTCATCCAACATATAATCATTAGCTCCCCGTAACACAATTGAGGAAGAGCTGACAACTTTTGTTCCTTTTATGAGGATAAGCTCGTCATCGGCTATACGATCCTGAATGACTTCGTCGGCTATTCCGAGATAAGACGCTTCGAAGGTTTCTTCTCCCTCTAGATTAGCCAGACTCGAAACTAAAGTGGCACCAGTGGCTTTAGCTATTCGACGGAGATCTTCCTTTTTGCACCGTCGGACAGCCATAGCACCGGCTTCGACGAATTCTTTTAAGCAAAGGTCATCTATACCCTTTGTTGTTAAAACAACGTTAGCGCCAGCTGCCAGAATTTTGCGAATTCGTTCCAAGGTAATTTCAGTTTCCCTAGAATCGAAATCAATCATATGAAGTCATCGAATCTTTTATTGAGCACTTGCCGTTTCCGTATCTCTTCTAGTTGATCTGGGTCGTCAATGAGAATCTGTACTCCCAAGTGCATGCGAGCTTTTTGCAAGTTTATATCCAGACAGGCGATTTTTGCGTTCACAATACGTGTTTTCATAGCTGAGGTTGAGGTTAAAATTGAGGAAACCCAAATTGAATAACAAAACTATATTACCTTGACTAGCGACTGTGCAGTTTAAAGCATAGCCTTTCACGAAAAGCGAATCCCGAGCACTTTTACCATGAGCTTTCAAAACATTGACAGCCTTGACAGGATATTTAATCTCGCCGCGATTGTTGATCGTTTTGACAGCAAGCATTGCTTCAACAGCCATAGGAGCAAATAGATCATCGTCGCTGAAGTGGTATTTAGAGAGAGGTATCGAGTTTACGGATGACGCTTGATGAAATACCTTCCAATTATTTTACTGGACATTGACGTCTTTGCAGCATTAATTAGAGCATCCTTTCCCAGACTGTCGACCTTGACACTGATTTGATCGACCATAAACCTGCATGCCTCTCTACATGCGACCCGATAACCTGTAATGATAGTCGTTGGATGAACCTTGGCTTTGACGAGCTCATTTGCTCGACGTAGTAGTTCTGCTGAAATGATGACGACTGATGTAGTACCATCTCCAACTTCTTTGTCTTGCTTTTGAGCCAAATCTACGAAAATGCGTCCGGATGGGTTTTCGACTTCAATCATACTAAGAATGGTGGCCCCATCGTTCGAAATGGTGACTTCCTGTTCATCAAGCCGTGTCAGGCAAAGGACAAATATTCATAGAATAACAATGTCAACTTACTCCAATATTATCTACTAGCATTTTATCGAGTCCTAGAGGCCCGAGAGAGCTTTTGACTATATTCGCAATGGACTGCGCCGCCACGACTGTCGAAACATGTTATCAATTGGATTTTGAAAACAGAAAACCTGGGATAACTCACCATTCTGATCACGAATGTCTTGCCCTGAAATACGCTCCCCTCCTAGAAAGGCTCCCGCCCGAGGATCGCGTTGGTACATGGCCATTTTTACGAGTGCAGGTTGTTTGGCGTCTAAAAGTCAGGATGGTCACACCAGCGACGGTGACTTCAACTTTTTGCCCCAGGCCGAACACCCAAGAAAGTGCACGACTATCTCAAGCTATCGGATTAGTTTTTACACAGAAGAGCTCATCAAGTATCGTTATGAAACAACGAAAACGCGTTAGAGAGCATTTGAAGCCTTAGACATTTACGGTGGAGGGATTGAGTTCATCTCAATGTACTATTTGATATTATCTTAATATTAATTTGCTTCAAATGGCTGCCGCAGCCTCAAGGTTTGGGATAGTAACTAGGTGGAAAGTTGTATTCGTAAACAAGTGACATACAGAAGGATCTAGGACAAAAAAAAATAAAAGGAGAGGAAGGGAAAGAATTCATTACAATCCTTTTTCACTAGACTCGGATCCATCTATTGCTCTCTTCCGTCGTAATGCAGCTTCTTGGGATATTTGTTTTGGTAAAATGACCCAGCCAATTGCATAAAGTATTGGGAAGAGCTAAAAGTGGAGAACATTAACCAATGAAGAGAAATGATGTTGAAAAGAACATACGATGACCAAAGCTTTCCAAGCCTTGTTGACAGAGGCAGGGACAATTGAACCTACGTATGTTGGCCACTCGGTAAGGTATCCATAGTTGACCTGCCAGAAACCAAGACCGAAGAGACTTAACCCAATCAGGATATGAAGGATACGCTGTGGAGTGCGATAGACGAAGGGAATAGTTGGTGAGTTGACGTAATGCGAGAAAAGACCAAGGAAGACTTGGATGATATAGAGGATCAAGATTGCGAGACCGGCTTTCTACATATGTATATGAACCATGCATGTCAGCGACAGTGAACTTGAAACACTGTACAAGGACGAACCTTGTGAGGATCATTGAACGTTGCTGTTGTTCCCGCGTCGACCTGCCGTTGTGTGGCCTTGATACCATAGCCAATACCTGTGAGGAGGACAGGTCCAAGGACGAGGCCTTGCCAAAATGCGTGAATCCAGAACCAGCGTATTTTGGTTGTTCGGAGATAGCGGGCAATGAGAACTCCAACGGGCAGAAGGACGACCATGCCTATGGAAGCGAGAGTTGCGTGGACTCTGACCTATTGAGAAATTTGAGTAGGTTTTTCTTTTTTGTCGAAGTCGACGACAAACCTCATGATTAAACGCGGCTACATTATACGACATGGCGGTGAAGGTGTCTGTGGGTAAATGGAAGTGGGCAGGTCGCTGAGCAATGCGCGGTCATCTTTTTTAAATATATATATACTTATGATGACTTGAAGGGCTCGGTCGGGAAAGCGAAGATTTTTAGCTTCACTGCTGCGCACATTACAGAGTAAGCTATTATTAATCACTGATTGGCTGCGGTATGCGTCTGGCGTTTGCGGAACCAATCGAATCGGCCGAATTTCAGGCGCCACTCTCGAGTCCGGTAGTTCGGCGCCAATGTTTTCAATTCAAGGCGATGGACCCTTCGGCAACGGCAAAGCTGCGGAGCCGAGCGATGTTGGCCGCGATGGACGCGAAAAACAAAACATTTGATCTTCGGAGTCAAAGTTGATTGCTCGTAACACGACAAACGTGTCGTTATGTGAACCTAGTGGTAATACAAAAAAAGAACATCCTTTGATATAATCGTTTGGAATAATACTCAGGCTATAATAATAATACTCAACAAGACCCGAGCCGAGTTAGCAGCGTGCATTGGAGCGTGCCAAGTTGAATCGACCGCTCTCAAGTGGAAAAAGATGTTATCATTTTATACTCTCAAGTCAACAGAGTTTCTTAATTGCGAGTGATTAGCGTTATGACATAATCGAAGATCGATGGTCTGTGAGTCACAACTTACCAATGCCATCATCGCTGTCAAGTTGAGAACAAAGGACGACATCTTTCATGCTTTGAATTGAGCCTCTTTCAATTCTTCCCCCTACATGTCAACGCTAATCCCTCGTAAATATCAGGTTTGTACATTTTGATCTGATGATTTGGAGCCTCACTAGCTCTCGCTTAACTTGTGCAACTCCTTTTCATGGGATTTGATAGGAGGAGATATTCGATCAGGCCAGATCTGAAAATGTTATCGCTGCTTTGGATACGTCAGTGATACCTATTACGCCAGTCATACTAGACATTATAACATCTTTTTTCCTTGCTGGTAGTGGTAGCGGAAAGACCCTTATCGCCGTGCTCCTCATTCGATGGATAGCTAGCCGTCTTACAGGAAATCACAAAATTTGCGCTTTTATTGTGCCCCGTGTCCCCCTCGTCGAGCAGCAAACTACCTTTCTTTCTAGTCAGCTACCTTTGACAGTCAGAGGTTATTATGGTGCACTCGTTGACCCTGTGAGACGTTATGATCAGCACACATGTCGGTGACTAAGTGACTTTACGACTAAAACTCTTTCAACAGTGGCAACACGATCCTGGGAAATGGAGTAAAGAATTTGAAGAATGCGATGTTATGGTCATGACTCCTCAGGTGTTTTTGGACGCCATGTTGCATGCACATTGGTCGATGACACAAGTAAATCGCTCTCTCAGCTCATTTAAGACGGACTATACATTCATGTTCATTTTTTTTTAAAAAGGTTGCATTGCTTGTATTTGATGAGGGTCCTTCCATTTCTAATATTCCCTTTTCCTTCGTACGATGCTCATGATCTATCTCTTTAGCCCACCATACTAGGAAGAACAATCCATATAATCAGATCATGAGGGAGTTTTATCATACCCTTCCATCACGATACCGTCCCAAAGTATTTGGCATGACTGCCTCTCCTATATGGAATATCAGCAATCCTCTGCAGTCTTTGAAAGACTTGGAGTTTAATATGTTATCAAAGGTCATAGGCGTGCGTCAAAATCTGGATGAGCTCGCTGAAAACTCCCCTCGCCCTAACGAGGTAATGCACTTTGCACATTCTCACTTTTTCACATTCAAGCTAACGAGAAAATTTTCAGACCATTGTTCAATACGTTTCGACGGGTAGTTATCCTACTTATAATCATAGGCTCTGGAAAAAACTTGCGGATCACAGCCTATTGGACAATCCAATCTTGGTTGCAGATAAAGTTGAAACTCGATACATGGTCACTTTCAACGAACTCGGTCCATTTGCCGCAGATATCTACTTGGCAACATATCTCAATACGATTTTATCACACCATACTTGGAGCAATCCCTATACTGGTCTCATGGGTCCTGATTACATGTCTTCCTTCAGCACCTTGGCCTATCCGGAGCTTCCTCCAGAGTCATCTGCTGAGTCCCTACAACAAATTGCACAAGACATGCTGACAATGAAGAGGCTATTGACTGAATTCGTTAGTCACGGATTCCAGCAAGAATCGTTTGTGGTACCGAATGAGTGGTTGTCTCCAAAGCTACGTACACTGGTAAGCGAGTTATGTGCCCGGCGCCATAATTCTTTCCAAGGCATGATCTTTGTAGAACAACGCCAAATCGCTGTCACTCTCGCTTGGATTCTGTCTAAAATATCTGAACTGAAGTCGTGGATCTTTGCAGGGGCAATTGTTGGCCACGGAACCTCCCGTTTAAATTCGACCCAAGGGATGATTGATAAGAAGCAGAAGCAAACTATCAATTCCTTTAGGACTGGTGTTTATAATGTGCTCGTTTCTACCTCTGTCGGCGAAGAGGGTCTAGACTTCCAAGTTCGTGTTTCTTTTTAAGTTGGTCATCTTTTTTTTTGCTTATTATCTGTTTTTAGGCCTGTGATCTGGTTGTGCGGTTTAACGAATTACAGCATTTAGTGGGATATCTTCAATCTCGCGGGAGAGCACGTCAATTTGATTCGACCTACCTCGTAATGGTACCTTCAAACGATTATTCTAATCCAGAACGAACAAGATATGAAAGATTAAGGGTCGCAGAGCCTTCCATTCGTGACTTGTATCAACGACGCCACGCGCAAAGGGAGTTGCTGCGAAGCGACAACGATGAAGAGGAAGATGAAGAAGATCCAGTTGATATCGCCATCCGCGAACAGTTCATCATACCCACCACCGGGGCTGTCCTCACCTTCGGCTCTGCTGTCAGTCTTCTGAACCATCTTTGCGCCTTGATTCCTCGAGATAAATTCACCAAGGCCATCCAACCGATATACACGGAAGGTTTCCAGGTTACAGTCACTCTGCCCTCAGCTTTGCCTATACCTCGCGATAAACTGACGTATGAAGGCGGTTTTCGCAATTCCAAAAAGGAAGCGAAAGCGGCCGCAGCGTTTGTCGCGTGCAAAGCCTTATTTGATCCCTTGAATGTTTTTGACCAGCATTTTCTTCCTGTCAGGAAGACTTCAGGATACGAAGTTAAAGACGCCGACGATCGATTGATACCTGATTTGGAGCATATCGATCAACTGATGGATGTTCTTGTTTATGACCCGTGGCTACCTTGGAATATTCAAGATAATCGAACAGTGTTTACAGCTTGGATCCACCCTTTTGTTTTTCCCGGACAAGATCGCGCGGTCATGGCTTTAGTGACGGCTGGTCCTTTAACAGCACCTTTGCCGGAACTCCCCATTAACAACGGTCGATTATATTTCACTACATCAATCTCTGTAGAATTACCTTGCAGCGCGTGGCAAACTCTGCACGATTTCACGGCGTTAGGTATTAAATGGTGCAATACTTCGAAAACCTTTGACCAGCTCACTTGTTTTCTGATCCCTCTGGATTTGCGTGGTAATCCCGATTTCAAAAAAATGCGGGATACAATAGAAAATCCTTTGATCAAGAACGCGGATATCAAGCATACAGACGAAGGCTATTTATTATTAGAAGTGCGCTATCGACGAGGAAGTCCCTTGCTATTGCGTGAGGTACGAGAGGATCTGACCCCTCTTTCCGAACCGACTCTCCAAGACAGCAAAGAACTCGTCGGCCGGTTTTCTACTTATCTGGAATATTTCGAGTCAGTTTATACGAATCGGCGCTATCCTGTATTTATTCCTCGTGAAGGCCCTTTGTTACGCGTAAGTTTTCTCAGTTCAGTAATTAGAACCTGTACACCAACATTTACTATTGTTTATAAAAGGTCGAGAAGTTCAGCCGACACTTTACGTCGGAATATCAGCATCCAGCCAGTCATTCCAAGCCCATATCAGAAATTGAACAGCAGCCCAAGAAGCTCATATGGGTTCCGATGGCAGCGTGCGATGTTTTTGCTTTCTCTCGTGCTCAAATAGAGTCATTCATCATATTTCCTCAAATTATTCGCCGGATTACTGATACTTATCGAGCTCGCGAAGCTATCGAAAACTTGAATTTACCTTGCATCAGTGAAGATCTTGTGGTTGAAGCCCTGACGTTACCCAGTACTAATCTTAGCTTCAACAACCAACGGTTGGAGACATTGGGAGATTCGGTACTCAAGATATGTGTCGTGACATATGTTTACAATAGATTTCCATATCGTCATGAAGGTATGTCGACCAACGGGTATTTTTTTGAGCTCTTTTCAAACTCTTTTTTGCCTTACAAGGCCAGTTGGACTGTTTGAGGCAGAACTCTGTGAGCAACCGCGCCCTGGTAGCATGGGCAAACAAGATCCGTTTGGGAAGATTTCTTTCCTGCGAGCCATCCTCCGTGAGAAAGTGGCGACCCACCGTTGAAGGCGGAAAATTTCAAGACGGACGGTGGAACGTGGAACGGAAGTTCGGTCGTCGAGGTCTTCAAGATTGTATGGAATCTCTGTTGGGTGCTAGCTTTTTGTCCGGTGGTCTCGATGCATCTTTGAAGATGGGGGTAGAGTTGCAGTTGTGCTTTGGTGGTTCCGAGCCTTGGAACACCAGATATCCACCCAGATCTACCGATCCCGTGCCATCTCTATTCAATGCTTTACAGGGAGAATTAGGATATCAGTTTAAAAGCGGCAGTCTCCTTTGCGAAGCTTTTACTCACCCGTCTGCGGCCTCTGAGACGCCAAGTTATCAACGTTTAGAATTCTTGGGCGATGGTATGTGATTACAATCATGTTATAGTGGAAAACTGCATGTGTTGACGATATACCAACAGCTCTCGTTGACCTTGTCGTTCTTGAATACCTCTATAATAAATTCCCTCAGGCTACGTCGGGGCAGCTTACTTGGGCCAAGTCTAGAGCCGTGTGGGCACCCGCTTTGACAACTATAGCAATACGAAGGCTCTCTTTACAGAAGTACCTTTTAAGGAGTAACGTTGACCTAGAACGAGCTATCACTCACGCGGTTTCGGAACATCAGGATATGGATTATTACCACGTCGTGGTGGAAGGTTGGCGGTACGATCCCCCCAAGGCTTTATCTGATGTTATGGAAAGCCTTTGTGGTGCCATATTCGTTGACTCACATTACGATTATGAACGCGTGAAACCGATCATTCTGCGAATAATGGACCCGTTGTTGCAAGTCCTTAAGCCCAAGCTCCCCCGGGATCCCACTTCAGAGCTGTACATACGTATGGCAAAGAAAGGTTGCCAAAGGGCTAAATTCGAGTTCGTCCGATCCTTTTTTTCACGATGTTCTTGCTCATTTCTGTACCAGGAAATTTTGCAGTCAAAACTCGGATTCGACAAACAAACATAATGACGCACTCCGATTCAAAGTTCATGATATTGTCGTCGGAGAACCTTTCCTCGCGGGGAATCGAGGACTGAACAAAGTCAAACCTTTATTGGCTTACAATATCCTTCAACAATTTGAAAAGGACTTTTTCGTGGGTGAAATATGTGATTGCGACTTGAACAAAGTGCCATTGAAACGTGAAGATGTCATTAATGTGGATAAGGACGATCTTGACGATGAGAAAGAAGAGGAGTTTGCTATTCGTGCAGCGAAGGAATTACATGACGCCGAAGATTCTATAGACCTTCAATCTCATGCTACATCCGATGATGAGGAAACCGATGAGCATGAAGTTGAAGATCTTGTAGATACTATGGAGTTATGAAACGTCTTTCACGAATTTAGAAGTGTAATATTTTTGATTCCAAATTTTTGAAAGTACTATTGATACAACAAATTAAGAACAAATTCTGTACTACAATAACGTTTTAGGACAAATCTTCATTTCTTCTTGACCCTCTGAACATCCACGACCAATGTATCTCCGTCCTCCAGGTTATACAATGCCATGGTTTGCTGATTTGACAATGGCTTACCCGAGTAAGACAATTTCACCTTTCCAGGTGCTAATGGTGAATCTATGTGACGGACAATTCTTTCTCGAAGAGTCGATATCAATAATGTAACCGGCAAATCGGGAATTGTAATGCTATTGCCATCCATTTTCCACTCTGGAGTTTCAGGGATTTTGGGCAACTGTACCACGATAGAGATAGGCGCGGGGTGCGTGTTAATCCAATCCTGTTCGGGATACAAGTGCCCTCCAGGCAACTTAGCCACACGTTGTCGTTTCGCGGGAGGGACATCCTGGTCATCACCAGTCGCCATTTCATCAGCTGAGCGTATGACACCAGTTGGAGGAGGGGGAGGGGGAGGAGCGTAGGCATTCATTGGGGCATTCATTGGCCGTCCAGGTTGGAAGCCATACGGGGGCAATGTGTTTGGTTGGTAGTGGAGAGGTGGGAGCATTAATGGCTGAGCAAACATTCCAGGTTGTTGTGGCGGCATCATGCCTGCTTGAATGTTTGGCATCTGGTTTGGCATTTGAGGAGGCATTGGGAGTGATGGCGGAGGGGGTGGCAGACTTGTTGCTCCGACCGACGGTCCAATTCCTGGTCCGATAGCGGCATTATCAACTCTGGATAAAATGCAAATGCATTAAGATATGAAGACAAGTAAGAACAACCAAAAAGACTTACGGAGCTAAGCCTTTACTTTTGTGGATAGCAGCTATTTGCTCATCCAAATTCACGTTTGTTTGGAACTTATCCAATGTACCAGCCTTGGTAGCGGTATGACCATCCCAAACCAGTCTCTCTCGTTCTTTTCGTCTTGCCACTTCTTCCTCCTCTTCATGCTTCCGTTTCTCCTCGTCAGTTTCGGCACCGAAGATATCCACACGAGTACGAGCCAAATATTTCAAGGACGAGACTACATTAGCACCTTGCTGCAGCTCTGAAGCTTGAGCTTTACGAGCTTCAAGCGCATCACGTTGAGATTTCCACCGAGGATCCAATAACTCAATACGCATATGTTCCTGCAATTCATCGACTGGTACTTGTTGTCCGCACACTGGACAAGTTGTCATGGATATATTCGCGCCTTTCGCACCGACTGCAATAATGTTTCATATCATCAATGATAAGCAAACGCGTTAAATGATGCTTACTCTTTGGAACGTAATCAGTGCGGATTTTCATTGGACCTGCACCCAGAGAGGTCTGCATCGCTTTAGCTCGCTCCAGTTCTTTCTGTCTCTCAGCCTCTTCCCGTCGTATCCGCTCGTCTCTCTCGTCTTCATCGGCGTCTTCAAGTTTTGCAGCGGTAACATCATGGTCAGTAGCAGCTTGCTTAGCCTTATGGGCCTCTATGTCTTCGGCAGTGTTCTCCATTATCATCGCGGCCATACGTTTTTGTGACAAGGTCATGTTTTCCATCTCTTGTATGCTCATCGGCAGCGGCAGGTCTGCGTTGACATCTGCCGTTGTAAACTCTATCGTTTGTACAATCGCGTAGTCGTGCCAATCAATCTCAGCGAAAGCAACTAAGTAATCCTCAGTCGTGATGATTCGAATTTTTTGGGAGAGAATCACGTACTTCG